>OY757945.1:4079053-4275519 GCA_963585895.1 Sepioteuthis lessoniana | reverse complement strand
TAGCAGTCCATTGGACTTCTCTCTCTCTCTCACTTTCTCTGCCTCTCTCTCTATCCCTCTCAATATATGCGTGTGTTAAATTAGCAGTCCATTGGACTCCTCTCTCTCTCTCACTTTCTCTCCCTCTCTCTCTATCCCTCTCAATATATGAGTGTGTTAACTTAGCAGTCCATTGGACTTCTCTCTCTCTCTCACTTTCTCTCCCTCTCTCTCTATCACTCTCAATATATGCGTGTGTTAACTTAGCAGTCCATTGGACTTCTCACTCTTTCTCATTATCTCTCTCTCTTTCTCCCTCCCTCCCACTCACTCTCTCTTTTTATCACACTGTTAGGAACAGCCTAACGAACAAAAATATAGAATTGTTCTCTTTCGAATTGTGAGGGAACTGTTTTTTTCCTTGACAGTTACTTTTCTGGGGACAACACCGGAAAAGGATTGGCAGCCGTGACAATTACGGTGAAGACACATTAACACCATTTGGTCGGAACAAGACTTAAGCACATTTAAACGTGCTCTTCTCAAAGCAAAAGGGGAAGGGAACAACAACAGAAGAGATACTACAAGCATTTCTCCTCACGCATCGGACAACACCAAATAGTTCGGTAAAAAGGGTATATCACCAGCAGAGACACTTGTGGGATGAAAGCTTTGCACCACACTGGACGCTTTACGCCCACATAAACAACAACAACAAAGGCAAGACACTCGCGATAACAAAGGACAAACTTTCACAGTAGGCGCAACAGTTTTTGCAAAAAACTTCCAGCCTGGACAACCAAACTGGGCATCAGGTACCATCGCCAAAAGAAAAGGAATGTTTGTTAATAACGTTCAAGTTGGAGAGCAACTCTGGACAATTAAAAAAAAAGCAATTACGTCCCAGATACATCAGGAACAACATAATTGACAACATGCCAACTATTCTAGTGGATTTGCTAATGGACACATTTGACCTACCATCTCCATCACCTCATGTGCAGACAAATGCAAATGGGTGCAGGACCTCACAGGAAATGTCCTAAGCGAAATCGCACAAGAGTGCAGCACCTGCAAACTAACCCTAAGCGTGCTCGCTATTGTTAATTATTCAAAAAAGGGAGGTGTTAGGGGCAGCCTAACGAAAAAGGATATAGAGTTGCTCCCCTTCGAATTGTGACCCTTAGAATTGTGAGGAGACAGTTTCTTTCCTTGACAGTTACTTTTCTGGGGACAACACCGGAAAAGGAGGACAGCCATGATAAATGCGGCGAAGACACATTAATATCATTTGGTCGAAACAAGACTTGAGCTAAGCGACTGTTTTTTTGGGTAGAAGCATTTATCTACCCTACTTTAAATAAATCCCTGTTAAATTCCTAGCACCTGGGTCCGTGTTTTCATTCAGTGTTCTGGAATTATTTGTATGTAAAAACGTAACACACACTGTCTCTCAATATATGCGTATGTTAACATATCTATCCATTTGGCTTCTCTCTCTCTTTTTTCGAAGCCCGCAGCGCCAACTGACTCGCACAGTCTTTCGGAGCACCAACTTCAACTATTGCATATTGACCCTTGACCGAGCCGTCAATCAGAGGCGCACCTGTGTAAATAAGCAGAAGCAGTCATGTGGTTTATCGGAAGTCGTAGGCGTTATGAAATGATATATGCAGATGCCTGCGGCAGTTGCAGGCAGTGTGAATCAGTGCCAGCTTGAGAGCGCTCGCTGGGACGGCGGCCCGCAGCGCCTCCGGTTGAACAACACAGGCCGAGAAGCAGAAGTGCCAAGTGGGGTCTTGAAAATGATACAGCGTGGTATGGTCAAGAGAAGTTATGGGTCAATATAGCAGTCTATCTTCGTCTCCCTCCCTCTCTCCGTCCGCCTCACACACCATAGAAGCTTCAATCACTTACGAAAGAATAAAAAGACGTATATATTTTTTATATCACAGTATATAACATTGTATATATTTGGTGCTGAAGGCCTGTTCATGCTCACATGGCATGATTTCAAGCCAGAGGTTAAACCTAGACGATCAAAGAAGCGGCTGATGAAGAAGTTAACTAAAAGAAAATCGCGGACAGAAGGAAGAATTCAACTCATCAAGAAAATTGGAAATGATTTAATTCTGAAACTGCTTGATCTTGGCTTAAGAAAAGAATAGAATATGAGGGAAGAGAAAGAAGAGAAAAAGAAGGAAACGTGTGAACAAAATATTATTTCAGTGATATGTCAAAAAGTTGTAAAAACATTATGGGACATTTAGAATTTTGTTTTTTCGTGAATGAACTTTGATAGTAAACAAAAATTCTTATGAATGAAATTTTCTAGTAACTCGTGGATGCTATCGTAACGCGGAGGGATTTGACATTAAAATTTTGATCCGAACTCCGGAAGGATCAAAGAAGGATCCGGGCAACTATGATATGTTGTTAGGAGAAGGCTCATATACCTTTGGATTCATAGTTAGGTAAAGGGTCCGTGTTTGAGACAAAAAAGTTGTATTGGAAAGGTTTTGGTGGAAGTCTCCTTGTGATAGGATCGATATTTTTGGATCTTGGTAGAAGCCATACCTAGTTTTGTGAAGGGCTCCTTCTAGAATGGGGTCGAGAATTCTAAGGTACTGGTTAGTGCCCAGACCAGGTCGTGAAAGTCCCCCTAGAATGGGGTCGGAAAATTTTTTGGGTGTTGGTAAGTGACCAGATTATTGTATTGAAGAAGATATTTTGAAAAAGAGGATGGGAAATCAGGGAGTAATTGTGCAAAATCTTGACGTGTCTTGTAGTATGGACTGGAAAATTATGAACTCTGTTTCTAATCGTGCTTGAGGGAGAAATATTAATGAATAAATAGATAAATAAATAAAGTACATGCGATAGCTATTGAAAAAGAGAAAGGAGATTGAACGACGGGCAGTGAAAAAAGTAAAAAAGAAAAAAAAGAGTCGATGGATATTTTATCTCGCCTTTGGAAGTAAATAAGAAACTAGTGTTGTATTGTCTTGTTCGGAATAAGTAAAAACGAAGAAATGATGACTGGATACGAGCCATGCTTTATGAAGAGATATTTGTGGAAAGAAAAAGGAAAAAAGAAAAAAAGACTCGATGGATATTTTATCTCGCCTTTGGAAGTAAGTAAGAAACTAGTGTTGTATTGTCTTGTTCGGAAGAAGTAAAAACGAAGAAATGATGGCTGGATACGAGCCATGCTTTCTGAAAAGATATTTGTGGAAAGAAAAAGGAAAAAAGAAAAAAAAAAGTCGATGGATATTTTATCTCGCCTTTGGAAGTAAGTAAGAAACTAGTGTTGTATTGTCTTGCTCGGAATAAGTAAAAACGAAGAAATGATGGCTGGATACGAGCCATGCTTTCTGAAAAGATATTTGTGGAAAGAAAAAGGAAAAAAGAAAAAAAAGAGTCGATGGATATTTTATCTAACCTTTGGAAGTAAGTAAGAAACTAGTGTTGTATTGTCTTGTTCGGAATAAGTAAAAACGAAGAAATGATGGCTGGATACGAGCCATGCTTTCTGAAAAGATATTTGTGGAAAGAAAAAGGAAAAAAGAAAAAAAAGAGTCGATGGATATTTTATCTAGCCTTTGGAAGTAAGTAAGAAACTAGTGTTGTATTGTCTTGTTCGGAATAAGTAAAAACGAAGAAATGATGGCTGGATACGAGCCATGATTTATGAAGAGATATTTGTGGAAAGAAAAAGGAAAAAAGAAAAAAAGATTCGATGGATATTTTATCTAGCCTTTGGAAGTAAGTAAGAAACTAGTGTTGTATTGTCTTGTTCGGAATAAGTAAAAACGAAGAAATGATGGCTGGATACGAGCAATGCTTTCTGAAAAGATATTTGTGGAAAGAAAAAGGAAAAAAGAAAAAAAGAGTCGATGGATATTTTATCTCGCCTTTGGAAGTAAGTAAGAAACTAGTGTTGTATTGTCTTGTTCGGAATAAGTAAAAACGAAGAAATGATGGCTGGATACGAGCCATGCTTTCTGAAAAGATATTTGTGGAAAGAAAAAGGAAAAAAGAAAAAAAGAGTCGATGGATATTTTATCTCGCCTTTGGAAGTAAGTAAGAAACTCGTGTTGTATTGTCTTGTTCGGAATAAGTAAAAACGAAGAAATGATGGCTGGATACGAGCCATGCTTTCTGAAAAGATATTTGTGGAAAGAAAAAGGAAAAAAGAAAAAAAGAGTCGATGGATATTTTATCTAACCTTTGGAAGTAAGTAAGAAACTAGTGTTGTATTGTCTTGTTCCGAATAAGTAAAAACGAAGAAATGATGGCTGGATACGAGCCATGCTTTCTGAAAAGATATTTGTGGAAAGAAAAAGGAAAAAAGAAAAAAAAGAGTCGATGGATATTTTATCTAACCTTTGGAAGTAAGTAAGAAACTAGTGTTGTATTGTCTTGTTCGGAAGAAGTAAAAACGAAGAAATGATGGCTGGATACGAGCCATGCTTTCTGAAAAGATATTTGTGGAAAGAAAAAGGAAAAAAGAAAAAAAAGAGTCGATGGATATTTTATCTAGCCTTTGGAAGTAAGTAAGAAACTAGTGTTGTATTGTCTTGTTCGGAATAAGTAAAAACGAAGAAATGATGGCTGGATACGAGCCATGCTTTCTGAAAAGATATTTGTGGAAAGAAAAAGGAAAAAAGAAAAAAAAGAGTCGATGGATATTTTATCTAACCTTTGGAAGTAAGTAAGAAACTAGTGTTGTATTGTCTTGTTCGGAATAAGTAAAAACGAAGAAATGATGGCTGGATACGAGCCACGCTTTCTGAAAAGATATTTGTGGAAAGAAAAAGGAAAAAAGAAAAAAAGAGTCGATGGATATTTTATCTAGCCTTTGGAAGTAAGTAAGAAACTAGTGTTGTATTGTCTTGTTCGGAATAAGTAAAAACGAAGAAATGATGGCTGGATACGAGCCATGCTTTCTGAAAAGATATTTGTGGAAAGAAAAAGGAAAAAAGAAAAAGAGTCGATGGATATTTTATCTAACCTTTGGAAGTAAGTAAGAAACTAGTGTTGTATTGTCTTGTTCGGAATAAGTAAAAACGAAGAAATGATGGCTGGATACGAGCCATGATTTATGAAGAGATATTTGTGGAAAGAAAAAGGAAAAAAGAAAAAAAGATTCGATGGATATTTTATCTCGCCTTTGGAAGTAAGTAAGAAACTAGTGTTGTATTGTCTTGTTCGGAATAAGTAAAAACGAAGAAATGATGGCTGGATACGAGCCATGCTTTCTGAAAAGATATTTGTGGAAAGAAATAGGAAAAAAGAAAAAAAAGAGTCGATGGATATTTTATCTAGCCTTTGGAAGTAAGTAAGAAACTAGTGTTGTATTGTCTTGTTCGGAATAAGTAAAAACGAAGAAATGATGGCTGGATACGAGCCATGCTTTCTGAAAAGATATTTGTGGAAAGAAAAAGGAAAAAAGAAAAAAAGAGTCGATGGATATTTTATCTCGCCTTTGGAAGTAAGTAAGAAACTAGTGTTGTATTGTCTTGTTCGGAATAAGTAAAAACAAAGAAATGACGGCTGGATACGAGCCATGCTTTCTGAAAAGATATTTGTGGAAAGAAAAAGGAAAAAAGAAAAAAAAGAGTCGATGGATATTTTATCTCGCCTTTGGAAGTAAGTAAGAAACTAGTGTTGTATTGTCTTGTTTGGAATAAGTAAAAACGAAGAAATGATGGCTGGATACGAGCCATGCTTTCTGAAAAGATATTTGTGGAAAGAAAAAGGAAAAAAGAAAAAAAGATTCGATGGATATTTTATCTCGCCTTTGGAAGTAAGTAAGAAACTAGTGTTGTATTGTCTTGTTCGGAATAAGTAAAAACGAAGAAATGATGGCTGGATACGAGCCATGCTTTCTGAAAAGATATTTGTGGAAAGAAAAAGGAAAAAAGAAAAAAAAGAGTCGATGGATATTTTATCTCGCCTTTGGAAGTAAGTAAGAAACTAGTGTTGTATTGTCTTGTTCGGAATAAGTAAAAACGAAGAAATGATGGCTGGATACGAGCCATGCTTTCTGAAAAGATATTTGTGGAAAGAAAAAGGAAAAAAGAAAAAAAAGAGTCGATGGATATTTTATCTCGCCTTTGGAAGTAAGTAAGAAACTAGTGTTGTATTGTCTTGTTCGGAAGAAGTAAAAACGAAGAAATGATGGCTGGATACGAGCCATGCTTTCTGAAAAGATATTTGTGGAAAGAAAAAGGAAAAAAGAAAAAAAAGAGTCGATGGATATTTTATCTAACCTTTGGAAGTAAGTAAGAAACTAGTGTTGTATTGTCTTGTTCGGAATAAGTAAAAACGAAGAAATGATGGCTGGATACGAGCCATGCTTTCTGAAAAGATATTTGTGGAAAGAAAAAAGAAAAAAGAAAAAAAGAGTCGATGGATATTTTATCTCGCCTTTGGAAGTAAGTAAGAAACTAGTGTTGTATTGTCTTGTTCGGAATAAGTAAAAACGAAGAAATGATGGCTGGATACGAGCCATGCTTTCTGAAAAGATATTTGTGGAAAGAAAAAAGAAAAAAGAAAAAAAGAGTCGATGGATATTTTATCTCGCCTTTGGAAGTAAGTAAGAAACTAGTGTTGTATTGTCTTGTTCGGAATAAGTAAAAACGAAGAAATGATGGCTGGATACGAGCCATGCTTTCTGAAAAGATATTTGTGGAAAGAAATAGGAAAAAAGAAAAAGAGTCGATGGATATTTTATCTCGCCTTTGGAAGTAAGTAAGAAACTCGTGTTGTATTGTCTTGTTCGGAATAAGTAAAAACGAAGAAATGATGGCTGGATACGAGCCATGCTTTCTGAAAAGATATTTGTGGAAAGAAAAAGGAAAAAAGAAAAAAAAGAGTCGATGGATATTTTATCTCGCCTTTGGAAGTAAGTAAGAAACTCGTGTTGTATTGTCTTGTTCGGAATAAGTAAAAACGAAGAAATGATGGCTGGATACGAGCCATGCTTTCTGAAAATATATTTGTGGAAAGAAAAAGGAAAAAAGAAAAAAAAGAGTCGATAGATATTTTATCTCGCCTTTGGAAGTAAGTAAGAAACTAGTGTTGTATTGTCTTGTTCGGAATAAGTAAAAACGAAGAAATAATGGCTGGATACGAGCCATGCTTTCTGAAAAGATATTTGTGGAAAGAAAAAGGAAAAAAGAAAAAAAAGAGTCGATGGATATTTTATCTAACCTTTGGAAGTAAGTAAGAAACTAGTGTTGTATTGTCTTGTTCGGAATAAGTAAAAACGAAGAAATGATGGCTGGATACGAGCCATGCTTTCTGAAAAGATATTTGTGGAAAGAAAAAGGAAAAAAGAAAAAAAGAGTCGATGGATATTTTATCTAACCTTTGGAAGTAAGTAAGAAACTAGTGTTGTATTGTCTTGTTCGGAATAAGTAAAAACGAAGAAATGATGGCTGGATACGAGCCATGCTTTCTGAAAAGATATTTGTGGAAAGAAAAAGGAAAAAAGAAAAAAAGAGTCGATGGATATTTTATCTCGCCTTTGGAAGTAAGTAAGAAACTCGTGTTGTATTGTCTTGTTCGGAATAAGTAAAAACGAAGAAATGATGGCTGGATATGAGCCATGCTTTATGAAGAGATATTTGTGGAAGGAAAAAGGAAAAAAGAAAAAAAGAGTCGATGGATATTTTATCTAGCCTTTGGAAGTAAGTAAGAAACTAGTGTTGTATTGTCTTGTTCGGAATAAGTAAAAACGAAGAAATGATGGCTGGATACGAGCCATGCTTTCTGAAAAGATATTTGTGGAAAGAAAAAGGAAAAAAGAAAAAAAGAGTCGATGGATATTTTATCTCGCCTTTGGAAGTAAGTAAGAAACTAGTGTTGTATTGTCTTGTTCGGAATAAGTAAAAACGAAGAAATGATGGCTGGATACGAGCCATGCTTTCTGAAAAGATATTTGTGGAAAGAAAAAGGAAAAAAGAAAAAAAGAGTCGATGGATATTTTATCTCGCCTTTGGAAGTAAGTAAGAAAGTAGTGTTGTATTGTCTTGTTCGGAATAAGTAAAAACGTAGAAATGATGGCTGGATACGAGCCATGCTTTCTGAAAAGATATTTGTGGAAAGAAAAAGGAAAAAAGAAAAAAAGAGTCGATGAATATTTTATCTCGCCTTTGGAAGTAAGTAAGAAACTAGTGTTGTATTGTCTTGTTCGGAAGAAGTAAAAACGAAGAAATGATGGCTGGATACGAGCCATGCTTTCTGAAAAGATATTTGTGGAAAGAAAAAGGAAAAAAGAAAAAAAAGAGTCGATGGATATTTTATCTAGCCTTTGGAAGTAAGTAAGAAACTAGTGTTGTATTGTCTTGTTCGGAATAAGTAAAAACGAAGAAATGATGGCTGGATACGAGCCATGCTTTCTGAAAAGATATTTGTGGAAAGAAAAAGGAAAAAAGAAAAAGAGTCGATGGATATTTTATCTAACCTTTGGAAGTAAGTAAGAAACTAGTGTTGTATTGTCTTGTTCGGAATAAGTAAAAACGAAGAAATGATGGCTGGATACGAGCCATGATTTATGAAGAGATATTTGTGGAAAGAAAAAGGAAAAAAGAAAAAAAGAGTCGATGGATATTTTATCTAGCCTTTGGAAGTAAGTAAGAAACTAGTGTTGTATTGTCTTGTTCGGAATAAGTAAAAACGAAGAAATGATGGCTGGATACGAGCCATGCTTTCTGAAAAGATATTTGTGGAAAGAAAAAGGAAAAAAGAAAAAAAGAGTCGATGGATATTTTATCTCGCCTTTGGAAGTAAGTAAGAAACTAGTGTTGTATTGTCTTGTTTGGAATAAGTAAAAACAAAGAAATGACGGCTGGATACGAGCCATGCTTTCTGAAAAGATATTTGTGGAAAGAAAAAGGAAAAAAGAAAAAAAAGAGTCGATGGATATTTTATCTCGCCTTTGGAAGTAAGTAAGAAACTAGTGTTGTATTGTCTTGTTTGGAATAAGTAAAAACGAAGAAATGATGGCTGGATACGAGCCATGCTTTCTGAAAAGATATTTGTGGAAAGAAAAAGGAAAAAAGAAAAAAAGAGTCGATGGATATTTTATCTCGCCTTTGGAAGTAAGTAAGAAACTAGTGTTGTATTGTCTTGTTCGGAATAAGTAAAAACGAAGAAATGATGGCTGGATACGAGCCATGCTTTCTGAAAAGATATTTGTGGAAAGAAAAAGGAAAAAAGAAAAAAAAGAGTCGATGGATATTTTATCTCGCCTTTGGAAGTAAGTAAGAAACTAGTGTTGTATTGTCTTGTTCGGAATAAGTAAAAATGAAGAAATGATGGCTGGATACGAGCCATGCTTTCTGAAAAGATATTTGTGGAAAGAAAAAGGAAAAAAGAAAAAAAGAGTCGATGGATATTTTATCTCGCCTTTGGAAGTAAGTAAGAAACTAGTGTTGTATTGTCTTGTTCGGAATAAGTAAAAACAAAGAAATGACGGCTGGATACGAGCCATGCTTTCTGAAAAGATATTTGTGGAAAGAAAAAGGAAAAAAGAAAAAAAAGAGTCGATGGATATTTTATCTCGCCTTTGGAAGTAAGTAAGAAACTAGTGTTGTATTGTCTTGTTCGGAATAAGTAAAAACGAAGAAATGATGGCTGGATACGAGCCATGCTTTCTGAAAAGATATTTGTGGAAAGAAAAAGGAAAAAAGAAAAAAAGAGTCGATGGATATTTTATCTCGCCTTTGGAAGTAAGTAAGAAACTAGTGTTGTATTGTCTTGTTCGGAATAAGTAAAAACGAAGAAATGACGGCTGGATACGAGCCATGCTTTCTGAAAAGATATTTGTGGAAAGAAATAGGAAAAAAGAAAAAAAAGAGTCGATGGATATTTTATCTCGCCTTTGGAAGTAAGTAAGAAACTAGTGTTGTATTGTCTTGTTCGGAATAAGTAAAAACGAAGAAATGATGGCTGGATACGAGCCATGCTTTCTGAAAAGATATTCGTGGAAAGAAAAAGGAAAAAAGAAAAAAAAGAGTCGATGGATATTTTATCTCGCCTTTGGAAGTAAGTAAGAAACTAGTGTTGTATTGTCTTGTTCGGAATAAGTAAAAACGAAGAAATGATGGCTGGATACGAGCCATGCTTTCTGAAAAGATATTTGTGGAAAGAAAAAGGAAAAAAGAAAAAAAAGAGTCGATGGATATTTTATCTAACCTTTGGAAGTAAGTAAGAAACTAGTGTTGTATTGTCTTGTTCGGAATAAGTAAAAACGAAGAAATGATGGCTGGATACGAGCCATGCTTTCTGAAAAGATATTTGTGGAAAGAAAAAAGAAAAAAGTAAAAAAGAGTCGATGGATATTTTATCTCGCCTTTGGAAGTAAGTAAGAAACTAGTGTTGTATTGTCTTGTTCGGAATAAGTAAAAACGAAGAAATGATGGCTGGATACGAGCCATGCTTTATGAAGAGATATTTGTGGAAAGAAAAAGGGGAAAAAAAAGGACTCGGTAACAATTGAAAAGATGAGAGATTGACCGATAGACGATGGTCAAAAATTGAAGAAAAAAGGAGCCAAAAACAGGAACGATTTGTGTTGGTTGGAAAGAAAAAAGGCTCATGGGAAATTTTTACCTCATTTACTTTGGTTTGATTACGAACTATGCTTAGTTGTAAAGGACACTTAATGAAAAATGTAAGGGCACGCGCGAATCAATATTAGCTTAGGTTATCCCGAAAAAAAAAAAAAAAACAGCACAGGGAATGATCAATTATACAAAAGAAAATATGTGTGTATATATGGAAGTTATTGCAGTGAGTTGAAAAGAGATTTGAAAACAGAAAAAAAGGAACATTTTTAAAAATTGAAAAGAAAAAAGAGAAAGAGACAGTCAAGAAGAAGAAGAAGAAGAAGAAGAAGAAGAAGAGACATTTCCTAGAAACAGAACTGTCATAAGCATAAACATTTCTTCTGAACATTTTTTTGGCATGTTTTCGGTTGCCAACGTTTTTTTTTCTGGTTGGACATTGTTTTGATTATTGCATTTTGACTTGTCAAGTAATTTAAAAAAATTTTTTTTCTTCTCTCCAACCGTTTTGAAGCTTAGTAAGGAATAATTGTTTTCTGAATTTAGGGTGACGTTTTCTGAATTTTTCCCCCAACTCGTTTCATGAGATTTCTTGGGAAGGTGAAATCGCTGGAAGCAATACTTGATTAAGTAGAAAATCGATTGCTGATAAATATTTTGGCGTGGTATCTTTTGGTTGTTGCTGCATGCATTTTAATTTATAATTCCATTTTGAGGTATTGGTTTAGGGCCATGGGGATATTGTTGTTGAATTTTTGGAAATCCCCTAGGTTGGAACCTGTAGGGTAGATGACTGGTGTATGGTCATAAGGAATCCAGACAAAATGTGTTACTAGAATGACCAGGGTCACGGGGTTTGTAATCAGGATTTTGGTAACCACGACGTTGGTCCCTTGATGTTTTAGGTTTCCTCAAGGAATAGCAGAGGATAGCCTTTAGGTGTTTTTATTTTTTATTTTTTAAATGAGATAAGTAGTTGTGTTATATCTTTGATGTATGTATGTATGTAGGATAGCCAACCGTGCCGAGAATGAATTAAGAAATAATTTAGACAAGAATTAGAACAGGTTAATTGTCGCATGATTAAAAGGTCACCATCTTAGATGTGTAATGATTGTTGTATTTTTGCTGTTACTGTTCTTGAACATTCATTGTAAGGTGTGGGTGTAGAGAGAGATGGAGAGGGAGGTAAGGAAAATGTCCAAAGGTAGACATTTTGGAAAATTTAGTGGGGAGGAGTGTTACATTTTGTCCCTTGACTGAGCCGTCAATCAGTGATGTACCTGTTTAAATAAGCGGACGCAGTCGCTTGTTTTATTGGAAGTCGTGGGAGTTATGAAATGATATATGCAGATGCCCACAGCTGTTGGGGCTGTTGGGATCAGTTAGAGGCAGTGTGATTCATTGACAGTAGCAGTTATGGTG
Source organism: Sepioteuthis lessoniana (assembly GCA_963585895.1). Classification (NCBI taxonomy): domain Eukaryota; kingdom Metazoa; phylum Mollusca; class Cephalopoda; order Myopsida; family Loliginidae; genus Sepioteuthis; species Sepioteuthis lessoniana. The sequence continues at coordinate 4,263,538 of OY757945.1, read as the reverse complement.
TGCACCCGCTAGGACGGCGGCCCACAGAGCCTCCGTATAAGTTCCCTCGGCTGAGAAACAGAAGAAATGCTAAGTGGGGTCTTGAAAATAACACAGTGTGCTATCGTAAGGGAAGAAGTTATGGGTCAATATATAAATCTATCTTTGTCTACATCCGTCCGTCTCTCTCACACTACAGAGATTTGACCCCTTTCGAAAGAATAAAAGGACATATTTTTATAAAGAAGTGTTGTGATTCTTCCTTCATCTGTCAACACGCTATATAACACAACAACGTGCCAACACTTCTTCTCGACATCATAATTTTGTCTATCCATCAACGGAAAGTTAAAAGACTTTAACGGAAGTTTCATTACTTTAATTCGATTTGCTTCAATTCTTTTCGTGAGAATGATAATTAAAAGAATAGATTAACCGCTTTTTTAAAAATTTCCATCAACCTTTAAAATATAAAACTGAGTACAGTTTTTTCATCCGTTCTTTCTATTTAATTTTATAAGTTCGATTCTGGATTCTGGATTCGTCCTCCTGGCAACCATCACTTCAATTATTCAATAAAGCTCTTTCGGGTTTTTCTTCAAATCATATTTACCCAACCCCTCCACTCAGGCAGGATATGACACAAGGTCAATTTTTTAAGCGGAGTTTAACAGGTTTGAATTCAGAGTTTTCCTTCTCCTAGACTAGTTGCTTCACCAAGGCTGAAGAACCCAGTCTGCCCTACTATTTACCCATAGCTGGAGGGAGAATAACTGGATTCATCATACCTTTCCCAAGGGTATTAGTGCTATGTGAAATGCAATCAGTATCGTCCAGGATTTGAACTCGTGTCGCTGTGTCCATTTCCTATGACGATAACCATTACTTCACGGGCACCTCTCTTTTTTTCGGTTTTTTCTTCATATCATTTTACAATCACCAATCACATTCATTCATCATTTGACTACAAATATAAAGGTTGTTGCACATGATACCTACATTGACTAGAGTATGTGTTATACAAGAGTGGTACAAATGTAAATGAGGGTATGTACTTGTGATACTCTCTTTAAATATCAACAGTTGCTGTCCAGTGAGAAACAGAGGCAAAGATGTGTCACGGAAGAAAGATAGATAAACAGACATGGAGAGAGAGATAGATAGATATGAAAAGACCAAGATAGATAGATAGATATAAAAAGAGTAAGATAGATAATTTCATAGACAGAAAAATTGACAAAGATTGATAGATTAATACATTTGGAAACAGACCAAGATAAGTAGCTAGATAAACAGATAGATAGATAGATGAAGATAGATATTGATAAATAACCAGATTAAGATAGATAGATTGATAGATTGATAATGGTTGATAATGGTTGATATGCCATAAAACCCAACCAAACCAAATCATATATATTTAATATATATGTATAAAGAGGATTTAGCATTAAATAACCTACAATGGTTGATATGTCATAAAACCCAACCCAACCAAATCGTATATATTTAATATATATGTATAAAGAGGATTTGGCATTAAATAACCTACAATGGTTTATATGCCATAAAACCCAACCAAACCAAACCATATATATTTAATATATATGTATAAATAGGATTTGGCATTAAATAACCTACAATGGTTGATATGCCATAAAACCAAACCAAACCAAATTTCGTAACTTTTTTTACACTAATTTGACGCAGACTACTCAAAAGGGGTGTCTTCGTGGTGTAATGGTTAAAGCGATGGGCTGCGGAATCGTAGTTAGCGAGTTCGAACTCCAGTCGCGCTATAACGTTCACTTTTGGGCAAATACCTTTGGAAAAGGTATGAACCTCCTTATCCTCCCAGCTATGGGTTAAATATTACCACTACTGATCTTTTAGGAGAATGTCTTTGGCATTAAATAACCTACCATGGTTGAAAGAAACCAAACCAAACCAAGACTATGCAAATGATTATGTGCAAGCCGAATTCCTACTACATAGTCTTGAGCCAACAGCGGGAGGCATTGGTCCTCACTTGAACGCAACTAAAACAGAGTACATTAAACGAGAAGCAGTCATATCCACTCTTAAGTGACAAGGCCTCAAAAATAAGTAGACCAGTTCACATACCTCGACAGTAATATCTCAAAGTGATGTTAAAGTGTGGACTACTGTATGGACGCACCACATGGACGCTAACAAAACGCAGAGAAAAAAACTAGATAGGAACTACACAAGAATGCTAAGATCTATATTGAACAAATCCTGGATGCAACTCCCCACGAAACAACAGGTGCATGGCCACTTACCTCCCATGTCAAAAACCATCTAAGTAAGACGAACACAATATGCGGGACTCTGCTAGAGAAGCAAGAACGAACCTAAAGTAACGTTCTTCAATGGACCCCTGCACATGGACGAGCTAGTATTAGTCGATCAGCAGGAACTTATTTACGTCAGCTCTATGCGGACACAGGATGTCGTTTGGAAGACCTGCCGGAAGTGATGGATGATAGGGACGGATGCAGAGAGAGAGAGAGAGAGAGAGAGAGAGAGAGAGAGAGAGAGTCGGGGTCGGGGAAGATCCGCGCTTTCAACGCGGCATTATGATGATGATTATGATGATATATACATATGTACGATTCTAATTTTGGTTTCAAAGTTCTTGTTTGGTAATAAAAAAAATCTAAGAAGCTATCTTTTTATGAATGATAATTGTCTCCTTAGAAGCTTAGGGAGCCAACGCCTATAACCGTTACGCCATGTGTCCTGCTGGACAATTCAGAGTGAATTTTTGGGACTTATAAAGTTAATGTTCTTATTTGACTAGAATTACTACTATTATGTATGATTTTTTACCTGTGCTCATATTCAGATTTTTTTCCCTCATCTAGCCTGATCGGTTCCCATATTGTATTCAACTCTATTCTTGGTTTACTCAGCAGAGTAGACCAAGTATAGAGTACAGACGTGTAACAATACAGGAATACTTTACACTTGTACCCGGTTATGGCAAACGGAATCAGAACAAGCGACCCCCGTGGTTTCAATAAAAGACGTAGTTCAAAGTTCCGTGAAGGTTCCCGAGTTCGACAAACACCTGAAGAAGGCCGGAGGACATATCGACCGAAACGTAGTAGAAATAACAATAAAGATGAAGACAATAGTCCGAAAACCCTTAATGATAAAAATCAACAAGCTTCGTCTCAGAAATTTAGACAACTAATGATATATACATATATGTACGATTCTAGTTTTGGTTTCTTGTTTGGTAATAAAAAAAATCTAAGAAGATATCTTTTTATGAAAATTATCTGAGGTGTACTTATTTTTGAGCGATTATGTAGAACAAAAATGGATATACTGAGAGATATGAACAATGATGGACCAATATGAACTGAGATAGATAGATAGATAGATAGATAGATATGAACCATCCTAGGTAGATAGATAGATATGAACCATCCTAGATAGATACATAGATATGAACCATCCTAGGTAGATAGATAGATATGAACCATCCTAGGTAGATAGATAGATATGAACCATCCTAGGTAGATAGATAGATATGAACCATCCTAGATAGATAGATAGATATGAACCATCCTAGATAGATAGATAGATATGAACCATCCTAGATAGATACATAGATATGAACCATCCTAGGTAGATAGATAGATAGATATGAACCATCCTAGGTAGATAGATAGATAGATAGATATGAACTATCCTAGATAGATAGATAGATAGATAGATTGATGAATAGATAGATATGAATAATGATAGATATGAATCATCCTAGATATATAGGTAGATAGATATGAATAAAGATAGATAGATAGATAGATATGAACCATCCTAGATAGATAGATATGAATAATGATATATAGATATATCTGAAGAAAGATAAATAGACAGTTATAAATACAGATATGCAGACAGATAGATATAAAGAGACTGAGATTAATTCTAATTTCAAATATCCTGTGCCGTTGAGATCATAGGCCCGTCGGCAAACTCCGTCTGAGATGGTGCCGCGTTTTCGTTGCCAGTAGGTTTTTATGGGTGCAGTTGCTGACTCCACAACTATTAGTTTTGACAAAATAGTTTTTCCTTCTCCTAGACTGGTTGCCTCAGTAAAGTTAAAGAGCCCAATCTACCATAGCATCGTGTGCTCTTCCCAAAGGAATTAGCATGAAGCCTTATCCATGATTTGAACTCGGCTCGCTGAATCCATATCCAAATCGATAACCGTTACGCTATGTACCTCTGACGGACAGAGAGACAGATTTGGACAAAGATAGATAGTTATAGAACACGACGTAGCTCACTAGCCAGACGGTTTTAGCAAATTTGCCCAAGACTGTTTTGTTATTTAATTAATTGTGCCTCATTAACATTAGAAAAGTATTTTTAATTCTTTTTTGTTTTCACCATTCACCACTTTTATAGATATCAGTCTCTTTCTGTTGGCTCATTGCTTTTGTTTTTACTGAATAACAAATATTTTTTCCCTTCAAACATTTCATATAAATGAGTCGGCGTTTCCTCATTTCAATTTTGAAAAAAAAATCTGTTTAGGCTAAACAATGAAAAAATCTGATTTATACGGAAAAAAAAAGAAAAGAAAAGAAAACAAAAAGAAAAAGAAAAGGAAAAAAGAAAAGAAAAAAAGAAGGAAAGAAAATAAAACAAAAAGTAAAAGAAAAAGAAAAGGAAAAAAAGAAAAGAAAAGAAAAGAAAAAAGAAAAGAAAACAAAAAGAAAAAGAAAAGGAGAAAAGAAAAAAAGAAGGAAAGAAAACAAAACAAAAAGAAAAAGAAAAGAAAAAAAAGAAAACAAAACAAAGCAAAACAAAAAGCAAAGAAAAAAAAAGAAAAGAAAAGAAAAGAAAAGGAAAAAGAAAAAGAAAACAAAACCAAAAAGAAAAGAAAACAAAACAAAACAAAAAGCAAAGAAGAAAAAAAAAAGAAAACAAAACAAAACAAAAAGAAAAAGTAAAGGAAAAAAGAAAAGAAAACAAAACAAAACAAAAAGAAAAAGAAACAAAACAAAAAGAAAAAGAAACAAAACAATAAAGAAAAAGAAAAAAAAAAAAGCCGAACGTTTATATTTTGATACTGGAAATTACTTAAGAAAACAATTAAGATTTTTTTTTTCTGCTTACAATATTGACAACAGGTTGATGCCAAGAAAATGACTAATCTCAAAGGAAATCTAATTGGAAGTGAAGATTCATCAAACGTCTCATCGTGTCTCAAACTAATGACAATGGTTTATTTCGTAGATATACAGATTGATTAAAAAAAATTGATATCTTTTGAGATGTACAGTTCGTTTCAGAAAAAAAATCATATCATTTCAGATGTACTGGGTATTTCAGAAAAATTAATATCATTTTGTAATTTGATAACTTTACCAATTCTCATTCAAAATTTGCTCAAATTTTAACAGCATGCCGAAAAACAACTCAAAATTCTTTGTTTAAACGATTTTCTTTTTCCATAGAAAGAGATTTATATTCATGAAAAGAAAAAAGAGCCATTAAAAATAGATTTTTCAGTTGTTAAAAATCAAAGTTCGTTTGAATGAATCCTTAGCTTATGTCAGGCCCTAATGTTTGTCGATAATGTACAAGGTGTTTTCGAAAAATTCATATCATTTCGTCATTTAATCATCATCATCATCATCATCATCATCAAGGCCTGCAAACAGCATGGGTTCCATTGACACACTCTCTCTCTCTCTCTCTCTCTCTCTCTCTTTCGACATCCATCCCTCTCAGTTATTAATCTTGACAAGTCCTCTGAACGACAAGAGCAATGACCCATAGGGACGGATGGCGAGAGTGAGAGTCAAGGGAACCGTGATGATTATATTACGAAATGGGGTCGGTTTCTTTGAAACACCCTGTACACTATCGACACACATTCGGATTTGAAATAATTTCTGAATAAAAGATATAGAAGTAATTCCGACAACCATTCTTTTAAGAATTTAACGATTCGTTGATTTGATAAGAATATAGGGATGGAAATTTGAATAATTTTTAAGAATTTGTCTTGTTCTAATGTTACATAGCCAGATATACGGATGTGTGAAATAGACATAGGGAATCCGAAATCACACTTTACGACTTCTTACTTCAGGTACGAAACTTTTTATTACCTTTGAGTTAAAGGTTATTCGACGTGAGGAGAGAGAGACACAATCTTTCGATGCTGACTGCTTTTACATCGTCAGCTCTCAACCCAACTAACGCGCGGCGCCCATAGCGCACAAAGTCGTCTGGCCTCGCCCAGCTCCAAATCTCGACTCTCCCGTTCGGAGGCAGGAACTCAACTAACTGCTTTTTCTCAAATCTCAGCCCACGCTTCCGGTGCGTGACGTCACCCACATCCCCTGGTCACTATTCCTATCAGGGATTTTTATTTTGACATCTCTGAATGACACATCCTCTCCGCGCACGTGAACACCTGCGTTAATGTTGCATTTAACTAACCCATGCGCCAAGCGAAAGGTTCTCAGCCTAACTAAACCGAAAGGCAATGTATATAAAACAAAATCCCTCCGCAATTATATTACACTAAGACCTGATGTGCGACCTCGTGTATTGTGTAGGAGGGCTATTCATGTAACTTATATATTCTTGGGTGCTACTCTATGTAACGTATATTGTAAAGGATGGTACTCATGTAACGTGCACTGAGTATGGAGGCTGCTAATGTAACGTGTAATGTGTCGGAGAGTTAATCATATAACGTGTATTGTGTAGGGATGCTATTCATGTGACGTTTGCTGTGTAGGGATGCTACTTATATAATGTGTACTGTATATGGAGGCTATTCATGTAACGTGTATTGTGTCGGAGCGTTACTCATATAACGTGTATTGTATAGGTATGCTATTCACGTAACGTGCATTTTGTAGGGATGCTGTACATGTAACGTGTATTGTGTTGGGATGCTACTCATGTAACATGTACTATGTAGGTATGCCACTCCTGTAACGTGTACACTGGAGAGATACTTCTAATGTAACGTATATTGTGTAGTGATCCCACTCATGTAACGTGTACTGTGTTGGGATACTACTCATGTAACATGTACTGTGTGGGTATGCCACTCCTGTAACGTGTACACTGGAGAGATACTTCTAATGTAACGTATATTGTGTAGTGATCCCACTCATGTAACGTGTACTGTGTAGGGACATTGGTGGATCGATTATAAAACTAACGAAACATAAGTTTCCGGGTCCTTAAACTCGGAGGGGTCATGGAAGTGATTTTACTCCTTGGACGCACGGTGCAATGGATATAGGGGATTGGTTGAGAAGTGATTCTAAGGGAAATCATCTCTAGGCTGCAGGTTCAATCCCAACAACAGGTAAATAAGAAAGAATATTTACTATACATTAACATCTATACCTGATCATGGTTAATGGAATTAAAACAATTAACCTGTGTGGATTAAATAAAGGGCTCGGTCCGAAGCTGTGTGTGGGCTCTTGAGTTCGACATGAAACACCTGAAGAAGGCCAATGAAGACAGTAGTTTGAATATTTTAAATGATAAAAAGTCAGCATGAAGAGATTTCAAAATTAACCCCCCCCACCAAAATACACTCTAAAATTCAATTCAATAAAAATGATTGACACTTGGTTAAAGTAAGTATATTGAATCCGAATTTATTCAATGTATTGGTCAAGCACAACAGAAAAGTTTGGGGAAAGAATTTAAAAAAAATTAAACACTATTAGTTTTTTGAAATTTATTATTATTTTAATATTTTCAGTTCATTTAATTATTATTCTATGAAATGTCAATAAAGTATAAGCAAACGACTGAGTAATGTTGAATAGAATTATTAGTATTGATTAGCAATACTTGAAACTCTTTAACTGTGTGCCTAAATTGAATTATTGGTATGACATTGCAATATTTGGAACCATTTGACTGTGTGCAAAAGAATTAATAGTGTTGAATGGAATAATTAGTGCTATTGAATTGAAACATAAATTTTTGATTGAAATTCTTGTAACCATTTAACTATATGAAAACAAATGAGCTCAGGTTCATTTAAAAAAAACATCAATAAAATGTGTTTACAAATCCAATATATTTAATATATACGAATAAAGTGGATTTGGCAGTAAATAACCTACAGTGGTTGATATGCCATAAAATCCAACCAAACCAAATCATATATATTTAATATGTATGTATGAAGAGGATTTGGCATTAAATAACCTACAATGGTTGATATGCCATAAAATCCAACCCAACCAAATCATATATATTTAATATATATGTATAAAGAGGATTTGGCATTAAATAACCTACAATGGTTGGTATGCCATAAAACCCAACCAAACCAAATCGTGTATATTTAATATATATGTATAAAGAGGATTTGGCATTAAATAACCTACAATGGTTGATATTCCATAAAACCCAACCAAACTAAATCATATATATTTAATATATATGTATAAAGAGGATTTGGCGTTAAATAACCTATAATGGTTGATATGTCAAAAAACCCAACCAAACTAAATCATATATATTTAATATATATGTATAAAGAGGATTTGGCATTAAATAACCTACAATGGTTGATATGCCATAAAACCCAACCAAACTAAATCATATATATTTAATATATATGTATAAAGAGGATTTGGCGTTAAATAACCTATAATGGTTGATATGTCATAAAACCCAACCAAACTAAATCATATATATTTAATATATATGTATAAAGAGGATTTGGCATTAAATAACCTACAATGGTTGATATGCCATAAAACCTAATCAAACCAAATCATATATATTTAATATATATGTATAAAGAGGATTTGGCATTAAATAACCTACAATGGTTGATATGCCATAAAAACCCAATCAAACCAAATCATATCTATTTGATATATATGTATAAAGAGGATTTGGCATTAAATAACCTACAATGGTTGATATACCATAAAACCCAACCAAACCAAATCATATATATTTAATATATATGTATAAAGAGGATTTGACATTAAATAACCTACAATGGTTGATATGCCATAAAAACCCAATCAAACTAAATCATATCTATTTGATATATATGTATAAAGAGGATTTGGCATTAAATAACCTACAATGGTTGATATGCCATAAAACCCAATCAAACCAAACCATATATATTTAATATATATGCATAAAGGGGATTTGGCATTAAATAACCAACAATGGTTGATATACCATAAAATCCAACCCAACCAAATCATATATATTTAATATATATGTATAAAGAGGATTTGGCATTAAATAACCTATAATGGTTGATATGCCATAAAACCCAACCAAACCAAATCATATATATTTAATATATATGTATAAAGAGGATTTGACATTAAATAACCTACAATGGTTGATATGCCATAAAAACCCAATCAAACTAAATCATATCTATTTGATATATATGTATAAAGAGGATTTGGCATTAAATAACCTACAATGGTTGATATGCCATAGTTTCCAACCCAACCAAACTAAACCAAATGTTAACTATTTAGTGAACTGCAATCATTTCTGGCGAATTCATGCTGTTTACTACACTGGACTCGAACTCTCCTCGCTCTGTCCAAAGGGCCAACCTAAGCGTCACTTTTTGGGATTCAACTACTCTATCTAACTCCTGATTGCTCCCTTGAATTTATCGGGCCAAACTCTCAGAACAAAAGTATCTAAAAATACGATGTTCTAAATATGTACACCCAGGGACAAAAGAACTTATAGCGTCCCACTGTTTGCTCATAGACATGCGTTTCTTTTAACTTACTCATGATCAACAAGGCAATATTACTCGCGAGTCGTACTCTACAGATTTTCTTTGTTGTCTCCTTCTGAAATCTTTCCCAAGACTGATGAGAAAGGAGCCTTATTCTGTTATGCTAATTGAAGAAGTGTTCGTAGATAACACAGAGCTGAAGAAGGCCGGAATGTACTGCAACTGAAACGCTACAACAACAACAACAACAACAACAACAACAATAACAAGACCCACAGCAACAACAGCAGCCGCAACAACAACAAGACTCACGAAAACAACAACAACCAACACGAGAAAAGTTGTCTGATTACGTCAGTAAATAACAGAAATAAAGCCCCTTTAACAGTAAATTGTTTTTAGTTCGAATTCAGAGGGGTCTTTTTCATAGACAACTAAGGTTAGGATGTTGAGTTTTCCCTACAATTCTATTCCAAGCAGAAGAAGGAAAGGAGAAATGGGTTTATGCCTTTCCAAAGCGAATTTGTGTGTTCTGAACGCGGAAATTTGAAAATGGTCTGTCGATTCAATTTTCAGGACCTACAACCTTTGATTATATGGTTCTTTGAGCTACATCCCCACCCCTATTTTTCAAGTTGAGGAATTATATCGTGAATTGGATTACCAAGACCAGAAAAACCCGGGGAACACTTACGCACGATATGGATATATTAAATATATATAGATGGTTTAATAGTATATCAACCTTTGATGGTTTAATGGTATATCAAATGGTGATTTAATACCAAATCCTATCCCCTTCACACACACACACACACACACACATATATATATATATATATATAATTTCTAAGTTAATAGTTTGAAGATAATTTTTTTCTGAACGAGATAGAACTCATTTGTTCGAACACAGTTAAGTGTTTTTAATTATAGTAAATGATTAAACAGTTCTATTTGACTCATAGATGGGACACTTACAGGTACTACCACTCCGGGTCTGAGTGGACCTGAGAGTAATGTCAATGAAGGAGTACTTCATATTCCCATAGCTCCAGGACTAGAGCCTCACCATCAGATGCAGTTTAGTGTCATATCCAGGACATTTATTAGAGGAAGGAGATATTATCCCTCTGCAGAGCTATAGTCAGCATATTCTAAAGCCCCAGCCAACACGGTAGGACTTGTAAAAACATCACCTTTAGGTGCCCGTGGTGTAGTCGTTATCGTCGTAGGAAATGGACACGGCGACACGAGTTCAAATCCTGGACCTGACTGATTGCATTTCATATAGCACTAATACCCTTGGGGAAGGTATGAATCCAATCATTCTCCCTCCAGCTATGGGTAAATAGTAGGACAGACTAGGTTCTTCAGCCTTGGTGAGGCAACTAGTCTAGGAGAAGGAAAACTCTGAATTCAAACCTGTTAAACTCCGCTTAAAAATATTGACCTTGTGTCATATCCTGCCCGAGCGGAGGGGTTGGTAAATAGTACCTTTATGAATGTGTATGTCTCCAATTAGATTTTTGAATTTCAGAAATCAACAATTCAGTCACAATACTTTTTGATGACACCTCATATTTTTCTTAAGGTCACCCATATTAGTATCATATCAGAAGTTCAGACAATTATTGACTCATCCTTTGTATACAGAAAGTCACATTACATTTATTAATAACTTTTTATATCTTGTATTCATGAGTTGTTTTATTTGATACAGTTTTGTCATATCCAGAAGCCTCGCTGCGAGGGAGTCTTGACTCTCTGCAGAGATCCAGTCGGCGTACACCAAAGCCCCAACCGACTTGGATATCCAACAACCTTTACACTATGCGTATATCTATGTGTGGATTACTGGGAGGTGCCCGTGGTGTAATGGTTATCGTCGTAGGAAATGAACACGGCGACACGAGTTCAAATCCTGGATGAGACTTATTGTATTTTCACATAGCACTAATACCCTTGGGAAAGGTATGAATCCAATTATTCTCCCTCCATGGGAGAAATATGGGTAAATAGTAGGGCAGACTAGGTTCTTCAGCCTTGGTGAGGCAACTAGTCTAGGAGAAGGAAAACTCTGAATTCAAACCTGTTAAAGTCCGCTTAAAAAAATTGACCTTGTGTCATATCCTGTCCGAGCGGAGGGGTTAGGTAAATAGGATTACTGGGTAGTGCCTCCTAAAAAAACCACTGCAACAACAACAAAAAAACCCCAACAACGCACCCCCTCTAAAAACCCGGCTGGATAAGCTACACTACCGCCATCTCGGTCGATTTTCTTCGGTTATGAACTGTTTAGTCTAGTCTATTGCCTCAGCCCACTTTGTACAAGAATAGCAGTGGTGATATTTAACCCCTATAGCTGGGGGGGGGGAATAAGGCATTAACCCGAAAGTGGATGAAATTGCACGGCTGGAGTTTGAACTCGCTTACAACGATATCACAGCCAAGCAAGTTAAACACCACGCCAGAGGAACTTCTCCCATCAAAATTGTTGTCCATTCGGGTAAAAATAATCGAGGATATTAGACTAGATGGGGAGATCATGCTGTTCTCTGAGCTTGTTTTGTACGTTTTACTAGCCGATGTGGGCCGTTACGTTTAAAGATCATATTATTTTGATTGAAATACAAACAGTTCTTCTATTTTTTAGACTCTGTAAGAGTTTCCATCTAGAATAGATTTCGGAATGAACTGTTAGGGTGGGGGGAATATGACAAAAATAAAACAAAAACAAAAAAAAAAACAAAAAAAAACAACAATAACAAACAAAACAAAACAAAAAAGCAAAACAACAACAACAGCAAACACCCATAAAAAGTTGTTATTGTACAAGTAAAATAGTAGATGTCAGCATAAACCAGAAATAAAAAAAAAAAAAAAATTGCCAGTGGCGTTTGCTACTTAATATTTCCATTTGGTATCTATCTATCTTACGGTGAAATGGAGTAAAAAAGTTTGGTTTAGTTGTATGGCATATCAACCATTGTAAGTTATTTAATGCCAAATTCTCTTTATACATATATATTAAATATATATGATTTGGTTTGGTTGGGTTTTATGGCATATCAACCATTGTAGGTTATTTAATGCCAAATCCTCTTTATACATATATATTAAATATATATGATTTGGTTGGGTTGGGTTTTATGGCATATCAACCATTGTAGGTTATTTAATGCCAAATCCTCTTCATACATATATATTAAATAAATAGGATTTGGTTTGGTTGGGTTTTATGGCATACCAACCATTGAAGGTTATTTAATGCCAAATCCTCTTTATACATATATATTAAATATATAGGATTTGGTTGGGTTGGGTTTTATAGCATATCAACCATTGTAGGTTATTTAATGACAAATCCTCTTTATACATATATATTAAATATATATGATTTGGTTTGGTTTGGTTTTATGGCATATCAACCATTGTAGGTTATTTAATGCTAAATCCTCTTTATACATAAATATTAAATATATATGATTTCGTTTGGTTGGGTTTTATGGCATATCAACCATTGTAGGTTATTTAATGCCAAATCCTCTTTATACATATATATTAGATATATATGATTTGGTTTGGTTAGGTTTTATGGCATATCAACCATTGTAGGTTATTTAATGCCAAATCCTCTTTATACATATATATTAAATATATATGATTTGGTTGGGTTAGATTTTATGGCATATCAACCATTGTAGGTTATTTAATGCCAAATCCTCTTTATACATATATATTAAATATATATGATTTGGTTGGGTTGGATTTTATGGCATATCAACCATTGTAGGTTATTTACTGCCAAATCCTCTTTATACATATATATTAAATATATATGATTTGGTTTGGTTGGGTTTTATGGCATATCAACCATTGTAGGTTATTTAATGCCAAATTCTCTTTATACATATATATTAAATATATATGATTTGGTTGGGTTGTCTTTTATGGCATATCAACCATTGTAGGTTATTTAATGCCAAATCCTCTTTATACATGTATATTAAATATATACGATTTGGTTTGGTTGGGTTTTATGGCATATCAACCATTGTAGGTTATTCAATGCCAAATTCTCTTTCTACATATATATTAAATATATACGATTTGGTTTGGTTGGGTTTTATGGCATATCAACCATTGTAGATTATTTAATGCCAAATCCTCTTTATCCATACGAGGTGCCTTCAATAAGATTCCAGACTTATTTTGTACAGGCATTTAAAATTGTCGTAGACTCTTGAAAATTCAGTATGTTATTACTATAGATATTATGAGATGACTGACAAATTGTTATGATTTGAAGTTCAAATCAACAGCTACAACAGGAATTGGAATACACCCTACTAAAGGCTGATTGTCACAGCTGGTGAATTTCAAAAATGCAATCTGGACGTGAGGACACTTTAGAAGAATGATATGCAATAAGATTCTGTTTTAAAATTGGAAATAATGCCACGGAAAAGTATGAAATGCTTCTAACTGCTTTTGGACCATTTTGCATGAATCGAGCATCAGTTTTTGAGTGGCATAAGAGATTCAAGGAACGCAGGGAGTCTGTGTGGAATGGTGAGATGTGTTGGAGGAGTAAGGAAATCAGAACACCAGAGTTGCTTGACCAAATAAAGAATTTCATGGATAAGGACCGTCGTGTGTCTATAGAGACAATAACTGCACAGTTTAATGTCAGTGTGGGAACCGTACACACAATTATTCGCGAGAAACTGAAGATTCAGAAGATTTGCGCGAAGTTTGTCCAAAGGGTGCTCAGAGAAGATCAGAGAGAAAGACGTTGTCATGACAACAGAGAGATGGTCGAGCTTATCAATTCAGTTCTATTTCAAACACTTCTATCTAGTGTAAATATTCTTTTTGTTTACACACAGTTAAATGTCAAAATAGTTCTATTTCAAGCAATTCAGTTTCGCACAAGTTCTCAGTTTAGTTCTATTTGACCCATAGATAGGACCCTAACAGGTGCCACCACCGCAGGCCAGAGTAGACCTGGGAGCAACGGCAATAAAGGTGTACTCTGCATTCCCTAAAGCTCCAGCATTACTGGAACCTCAACATCAGATTGATTAGTTCGGGGGTTAGGGTAGAGATGCAGTTGGTGTGTTTTACAGCCCCAGCCGACTGGGCAAAACTAGCGCCTTTCAACTTTTTCTTGTTTCGTAAAAAGAAAATTCACTTCACGAACAGAATTTAAAGATGTGGAACATTAGTGAAAGAAATACAACGACGCAGTTTCACATGTTATCAAAGGAGGTGCCTCGACCAATGCAAAAATCACTGGAATAAATGTGTTCGATGGTAAGGTGTCTATTTTGAAGAGAATTAACGATTTATTCTTTGGTTATTTTTGTCTTGGTAAATACAACTTCACTCACGACGCTTTTCGAACGCACACACACACACACACACACACACACACACACACACACACACACACACACACACAAAAACGCACACATAGACTTACACAGACACACTTACAAACGCACACATCCACACACATCCACACACACACGCCCTCCCCTGCATCTATATATATGTACTTGGATCGGCTGAAAATTTCAAAGGCTGACCAAGATACTCTCGTTGAATGTGACCAAATGAGTTTATTTTTCAGCGTAGTCCTCTTTGCAGGATACACACGTGTTGCTGTACTTTTATCTTGTTGGCCAAAAGCGTTATCAACAACATATATAACGTTATCATATGAACTTTTTAACCTTTGAACTTTTCATTGTATATATATATATATATCTATATAATTGAAAAAACTCAAGGAACCGTTACTTGGCTTTTATAAATTTATGTCAGCTGGCCACTTAAATAAGAGAAAAAATAAGCATTATTAGATATAAATTTATTTGCCCAATATTAAATAAACGTAATGAACTAATATTTAAATGCCCCCATAAAAATAATTGACTGTGATTACAATAAAGTAAAGTAAGTAAAGTTGGCGACCATAGTCGAGGGTAACCCGAAGGCTCCCTTTTCAATGTGTCGGGGAGGGCTCCCTTTTCAATGTGTAGGGGAGGGCGCTAATCCTTCCCTGGATTGCTCTACTTTACCCTTTATCCGTACCTTATAATGCTGAGTGTTAAGCAAGGAGGCATCAAGTACCATTTTTTGAGTCTTTGGTATGACTCGACCCAGGTCTCCCGGGCCATTGGCGAACACTCTAACCCCTAGGCCAATGTCCGGTATTCCAATAGAAGTATAAAAATTAATGGTATTAGTACTACTATTAATATTATTGGTAATGCAATAACAGTAACAACAACAACAACAATAATAATAAATTAGCAATAATAATTACCTCTTCTTATTAGTAATATGATTATAAATAAGTAAAGTTGTTGGCGATCGTAGTCGAGGGCGATCAAAAGGCTCCCTTTTCAATAGCTACTACACCAAGGTGTAGGGGAGGGCGCTACTTCTTTCCCCGAATTGCTCCCCTTTACCCTTGATAAGTACCTTATATTGCTGAGTGTTAAACAAGGAGGTATAAGTACCATTTTAAAAGTCTTTGGTATGACGTGACCTCGGATTGAACCCAGGTCTCCCGGACAATTGGCGAACACTCTACCCACTAGGTCAATGAGCCGGTATGATTATAAATAACTCATAATTATTATAATGATATCAATGATTATTATAATTAGAATTGGTAGTATTCAAAATATAGAATATATTGAAATATTAAGAAATTAAAATAAAGATTAAATTTTATTTTTAAATGGAAATTAAAAAAAAAACAGTCTTTTAATTGGAATCATTTTGAGACGAGGCTTCTTAATCTGAGAATTAATTTTTTTATCTATTGCGGACTTTTTATCCTCATCTTGGTAGTTTTTGTGTTGTTTCTTCTTTCACTACGTTTCGGCCAAATTTCACCTCTGGTCTTCTTCAGGTGATTAACCGCGACCTCGGATAGGAATGCTGAGTCTTGTAACCGTATCCCCAGTAATTAATGCCTTCCATAGTTTTTGGATTTATAAGATCAAGGTTGGATTTTTTGGTCTTATAAATTCAATTATTTGTTCTCTTTATCTGGTCTTCCATAGTCGGGCCCGTACCGAATTTGTAATTGTCTTTAATTGGAATCATTTTGATATGAGGCTTCTTAATCTGAGAACTAATTTTTATTTATTTATTGTGGATTTTTATAAGACCAAAAAATCCAACCTTGATCGCCGTTCGGGGACCGTGGCGCAGCGAATAGAGGCGTTGAGTCTCTACGGTTCCAGGTGAGCATTGTCAGAAGATACCGCTTTCAATTCTTACCCAAGCCGGCCAGAGGTTTACTTGGTCAAAAACGTGGTGCGATCGATAACAACTATAGATATTTATTGACAAGATTTTAGTTGTTGAAGGTTTTGTGAGTCATGTTAAATTTTTATTTTTGATACGTAAGGGTACATGACACCAGACGATGACATTACATCCAGTTTTGACACCAACTTCTTGCCTAAATCTTTTTGGCCCTATTCTATTCATTTATTTATTTATTTTTTAAAGTAAGTATCCATTGAAAAAATATTTTAAAAAAATGAAATTTTTTTCTCTCCATTTTGTGATGGCTGTCTGAAGAGGTCGGTTTCTCTTATTGAATGACCAGTTGAAATTAATTTTTAATGGCCGACATGACGGTTTGTTGAGTACTTTCAGTTCTATGAATTCGCTGTCAACGAAATTTATATATTAACTATTAATACAGCTCAACAAATAGTCCTTTTCTGATCAGCTGCTTAAAGTAGAAATTTACGAAGTTTATTGCTTCGATGTGGCAAAAATGTTGTATAGCCATAATGGTTTGGTTTGGTTTCTTTGTTTAATGGCATATCAACTCTTTGTAGGTTATTTAATGCCAAAGCCATTCTCCTAGAAGAACAGTAGTGATACTATCTAACCCATAGCTGGGAGGATAAGGGGGTTCATACCTTTCCCAAGGGTATTAGTCTGAAAGTGATAGTGACATATCAAGGTTTGGTTTGGTTTCTTTGTTTAAATGCATATCAACTCTTTGTAGGTTATTTAATGCCAAAGCCATTCTCCTAGAAGAACAGTAGTTGTACTATTTAACCCATAGCTGGGAGGATAAGGGGATTCATGCCTTTCCCAAGGGTATTTGCCCGAAAGTGAACGTAATAGCGCGACTGGAGTACGAACTCGCGTACTACGATTCCACAGTCCATCGCTTTAACCATTACACCACGAGGACACCCCTAGCCATAATGATAACGATATCAATCACAACTGTGATACAAACACATTTACAAATGCAAAACACATACAATACAAATACATGCAGACTCTGTTGTTCAGGTACGAACGCATTTTTTAGTTTATGTCTTCGGTTCTTCGACACGAGGAGAGAGACAAAAGTCTTTCGTTATCATACTATGCAGACCCCACCCCCAACGTTCGACACATCTCGTGGTGTTTAAGATCTCAATTCATCTCTGCCGGTAGAGATCCCAAAAAACTCAATTCTTCGACTCAATGGCCGAATCCCCAACTCTCTCTTCCCTCATGGTCTAATCCCAACTTCCAACTGACTCTTTTTCAAAATCCTCAAATTCTCAGGACCATCTTTTCCGGGCATGACGTCATCCACACACCAGCCCTATTTCCTGTCTGGGATTTATCATGACAAATGGTGATTGTCATATCCTTTGCGCACGAGCGTAAAACTGTTCCCAATGACTATGCACTCTGAACTCTTCACCCGAATAGTTCAAAGCCTAACCAAACTGAATGATAAAATATAATTAACGAAAAATGATTAATATAAAAAAATCATTCCTTAATTATATAACACAAGGCCGAATGAATGGGGCACCTAATGAGACTGGAACTCACTCAGTTTAGCTTGCCAACCAATGACACCACATAAGATGCCCCCAGCCGTTTGGAGTGGGCAGTTTGTTTCGGAACAGGATCTGTTTTGTGGTGATTGTTAATCGGTCGAGACTGCTTGACGCGATTGCCGGAAATGCATGGCGGTTGCGTCTCACAGGCGAGACTGACCTATTCCAAAAGCCTTCGGAGCACCCCCTGGCTATAACTCACCTGGGTGGGGCAAGGTTCCTTGCTTGGCGCATGAAGCGCTCTTTTTCAGGGGAATGCCGATTGGGCCTGAAGTATTTTATGCTCGCCAGGCGTGTCTGGGCTACGGTTCTGCGCCTGGACCCACTTAAAACTCGGCCTTGTGCCACACTCGCCCGTTTGGCGGGGAACGGGACAATTAGCAATATTAATTATGATACATCTTCGGGAGATTTATAAATATCCTCTTATATCTTTTCAAAGAGAATTATTCCTAATTTATCTTCTTTGGATATCACACACACACACACACACTAATATATATATATATATATATATATATATATATATATATATATACATATATATATATATGTATGTATATGTGTATATATTAACCCAACCCCTCCGCACAAGTAAGTGGAGTTTAACATGTTTGAATTCATGGTTTTCCTTCTCCTAGACTGGTTGCCATACCAAGATTGAAAATATTATATATTAATATTTATCCATAGCTGAAGGGAGAATAGTTAAATGAATACCTCTCCCAAGAGTATTAGCTTTATGTGAAATACAAAGAACCTCACCTAGGATTTGAGCTCGGATCACCGTATCCATTTCCCACAACGCTATCCTTTTACACACCTTTATATATATATATATATATATATATATATATATATATATATATATATATAATGTTTCCTAAAACGTCCATTGATATGTTTAAAATTACTTCATCTTAGTTTTATCTCGACGAATTCCCACGATGTCTCTGTTTCCTTAGCAACACCATACCTGAAACATTTTTTCCCGCTCGCATTTCTGTATACTTCCCAGCATGCAATTCTCTTCTTCATTTTGGCCCTCATTATTTTCTACTCTACTTCCACGTTAAATATAACTGTCTTTTTAATTAAGTTCATCTTTGCTTTCTGTTCGAGCTTGCCACAACCAACAACTGAAATTTTCACCCCACACGCTGAAGAGCAATGATTGGACTACTCATCTCGCAGATCATAGCTGTTTCGTACTAATTTAGTTGCACGTTGAGTGCTCGACACGTTTAGCCTTATGTCGGACATTGATCTACGGTAGCGGAGATTAATAATCCATTTTAAGATATTGAATTTGGCTTTATGTTATATTTAACTAATTTAAAAAAAAAAATTTAGGAGATCTATCTATCTATCTCTTTCATTCTCTCTTTCTTTCACTCACCCACTCTATCTCTCTATCTGTCTCCATTCACTCATATCTATCTATCTATCTATCTATCTATCTATCTATCTATCTATCTCTTTCATTCTCTCTTTCTCTCACTTACTCTCTCTCTCTCCCTCTCTCTGTCACCATCCACTCATATCTATCTATCTATCTATCTATCTGTGAAAATCAAGATAGTATTGATGGTGACGTCATTGTTGATATCGAATGTATATTTTGACTTGTCACATATCACAATCAGTGAAAAAGAAGAAAGTAACAAATGTAATGGCTAACGAGCTATTCATCATTTTGGGATACCCTGGGGCACACATTGCAAGGTATCGCAAGAATGTGAATCAGCAATGAATCGAGGGACATCTTTCAAGAATTAAAAATGATGCGTGCGTAAAGAAGATGTTTTTCAAAATCGAAGAAGACATAATGTGTATTGGGAAAAACGAGATTTCGAACGAGATTTTCAATCCCAACATTGGCGGGTCTGTTTTGGAGATTGGGATGATATTAAGAATTAATCTTGTAAATTTAAATGATATAAATTTCGCTTCAAATAAGAAAAGAAACTTGTTTTTTTTCTCTTAATTTCTTTTATGGGAAATTTTATTTTTAAACATTGGACAAAGGATGTTTAATAGCTGTATCATGTTTCAAAAATTTATTTAGTTAAGTAATGATAATCCTGCTCGCTACATAGGTGGGTGACCGCTTGTTTTAAACAATTTGAGGACTGTGTATCTGACTGTTCAAATCTTAATAAAATCTTAAAGAACTTCTACCTTTCTACCTATCTATCTATCTATCTATGTTAGTCTGTTTATCAATTTGTCTATCGAGAGAAAATGGTAAAAAGAAAATGATAGAATTTTGGAAAATTCTTCTTTAGCAATCTCGTTCGCTTTTAGTTTAATGGAAATGGTAAATACCATAAAGAGAACTGCAGAATAATGGAACTTTATCGAAGACTTCGCCTCGAAGAACGATGAAAAAAAAACGTTAAAAGCATAAAAAATCACACTATTAATATGGAACGCACGCCATATTCATGCAAAATTGATATATATATATATATATATATATATATACATGACTAGGTAAAAATTATATATATATATATATATATATATATATATGACAATGTGAATATTATATATATATATATGACAATGTAAATATTAAATATATATATATATATATATATATATATATATATGACAATGCAAATATTATATATATATATATATGACAATGTAAATATTATATATATATATATGACAATGTAAATATTATATATATATATATATATATATGACAATGTAAATAATATGTATATATATATATATATATATGAAAATGTAAATATCATATATATATGTATGACAATGTAAATATTATATATATATATATGTATATATGACAATGTAAATATTATATATATATATATATATATATATATGAATATATAGATATTTATATAAATGTATAAATATAAATGTTTCATATATGTATGTATGTATGTATGTATGTATGTGTGTGTGTGTGTGTGTGTGTGAATGAATATGTAAATGTTTATATATAAATATATGAATATATAGATATTTATATACATGGTGTCTCAATAAACATGAGACCCCTTTGACAGCTAATAACTCAACTAGTAATAATGGTCGTTTTTTTTTCTCTGATTTGAAAATAACAGCTATTAATCCTCGATCACAACACCTTGGACAAGAGAGGAAAATATTTTTCTCAGTACTTATTTAGAGACAAAATCATTCAAAACTGTCTCAAAACAGATTCAACCCATTAATACGATAATGATTTATTACTGAGACAATAAAATAAAATAAAAAAACATTGCATCTCCGGGAAGCTGGTATAATAATTAAAAAAAAACCCATTGATTTCATGTCTCTAGCTCAAAGGATGCATTTTTTACAGAACGTGTCTGACATTGCACTTGTCTCAGTAATAAATCATTATCATATCGATGGGTTGCATCTATTTAGAAACACCCAATATATATATATATATATATATATATATATATAATTTTTCTTCCAATTATATATATATATGTTATTATTATATATATATATATATATATATATATATATATATATATATATATATATCATCATCATGTCGTGCCGCCAGCACGGATATCCCTGACCCTCTCTCGCCACTTCTCCCTATCATTCATCGCCTCCGGCAGGTCTTCAGGGTTACATCCTGTGTCCTCACATAGTTGCTGTATGTAAGTTCGAGCTGGTCGTCCTGCTTTTGCACGGCCATATGTGGAGGTCCATAGGAGTACAATATATATATAATTGGGAGAAAAATTCAACAGACCGTCATTTGACTATTATAAATCTATTTTAGCTGGTTACTCCATAAGCACAACCAATTTCTTAAGATAACCATCACACAATAGAGAGAAAAAAAAAAATTTACAAAAATTCTTTGAATTGATTCTTGCTCGTTTGAAAAAAATTAATGAAGAAAAAGAAGAAAGAGATATGGGGTAGAAATCGGTGTCAAGACCGGATGTAATGTCATCGTCTGGTGTCATTTATCCTTATGGATCTAAAAAAAAACATTTAACAAGACCCACAAAACCTTCAGATACTAAAATCTTATCAATAAATCAACCTATTTCATTTTAAGAAAAAAACCTCTATCTTTTTATTTATTTATTTATTTATTAAGGAAAACATAGCGATAAATACTATTTCTTATATCAAAAATAAATATATCAAATGTATATATATATATATATATATATATATATATTGTTTAGTTAATTTTTCTAGATTTCTATTCAAGATTGAAATTTCGTCTTTATTTAATGTCTTGATATCTTTTTATATTTTTTATTCTGAATCATCATCATCATCATCATCTCGCACCACCAGCATGGATTTCCTTGGCCCTCTCCTGCTGTAACGTAATGGCCAAAGGATTTCGGTTCATGCCTTTGAGTTTAGTTAGACTGAGAACCTTTCGGCTCAGCACATGGATTAGTTAGGTGCAAACCTTGATGTAGGTGGTAACGCACGCACGGGGCGGACGTGCCACTCAGAGATGTCACAATAGCCCGAGATGATAGAACGGGGTGACAGGGTGCGGGTGACGTCATGCACCGGAAGCGCACGGAGGTTTGTGGGAGATTTGAAGAAAGTTAGGGAGTTGAATACAAGATGCCAAACGAGGAGGATCGACTTTTGGAGCTCGCAGACGGGGGCCGCTCGAGATGAGGGCCAAATGAATAAGACAGCATAGAAGATTGTGTCTCTCCTCCTTACGTCGAAACCTTTAACTCAAAGTTAATAAAAAGGTTTCGTACCTGAACAAGAAGTCGTTACGTGTTTTCGAATTTCGAGATTCCTATGTTCTTTATATGTTCTATGGTTATGAACATTACATGTTTATTTCGCACATGGCCATATTCGTGTATATCGCTATAGTACACTGCCACCCCTCTCTATCGTCCATCACTTCTGGTAGGTCTTCAAGGCTACATCCTGTATCGGCACAGAGTTGTTGTATGTAGGCTCTAGCTCGCCGTACTATCTTTGTTAGAACATATGAAGGGGCCCACAGGAGTATATTACTTATGAGTTCGTCCCTACTTCTCCAGCAGTGTCCCGCATGTCTGGTTCGTCTAACTTGGATAATTTTCGTGATGAGTGGTAAGTGGCCGTACAGCTGCTGCTTTGTGGGGTGCTGCTTCCAGGACTAGTTCAATATTGCTCGCAGCAATGTAAATCATTCTAAATTTATTCTGTATATTGCCATTCTAATTACCGTTAAAATCATTAATATCATTATGATAATTAATCCTTAATAATTATATCACTAATAAGGTGAATATTTTTATGATCCACATAAATGGAAAACATGGTTGATGATTAGTAAAGTGAATGAAACCATAGCTGAGTCAACAGCGTGCTTCACCAGATGATGGACGGAAGAATCTCAAAGGTCAACGGTCAGAATTAGATAGTTCAGTCAGGAATCTACTGCAACTCATCTCTAAGTGTGGCTTCTAATGATGAGACCCCCCCCCCAAAAAAAAGAACTGCCAACAAAAGATTACCAAGACTCTAATCTAAACCACATCACCCTTCACTTGAGTAAACAAGGGTCGTGTTCTGGTGAGATTCGAGCTCTGGTCCTGATGTTAAAAAAGATATCAGTTACCGAGCCAAAATTGAAACACAACTTACTTAGATGGAAAACCATTGTTTACAAAGCAATATTTAACGTTCGGACTTGAAACACAATAAACTAGTAACCGGGGCTTACGGCATTTGCAGCTGAACATAATATAGACACAATTATATGAGTGTAAGAACACAGACATTACCATTGTGAACGAGGGGTGTCCTCCTCGTGGTGTAATGGTTAAAGCGATGAGCTGCGGAATCGTAGTACGCGAGTTCGTACTCCAGTCGCGCTATTACGTTCACTTTCGGGCAAATACCCTTGGGAAAGGTATGAACCCCCTTATTCTCCCTCCAGCTATGGGTAAATAGTAGGACGGACTAGGTTCTTCAGCCTTGGGGAGGCAACTAGTCTAGGAGAAGGAAAACTCTGAATTCAAAACCTGTTAAACTCCGCTTAAAAATTGACCTTGTGTCATATCCTGCCCGAGCGGAGGGGTCGGTAAATAGTACCATTGTGAACGAGAGCAAAAATACCATGATTCTGGTAATGGGTAGACCTTTATGTCGGCATCTACGTAGGAAAACTCAGTCAATGTCGCCATAGAAGGTGAGGGAATGATTACCAAATTGAAATGGCGAATATCTTGCAGATTTTCTACCCGAGAACAGTCTTGCATGTATAAACAATAAATTCCGAAAAAGGGAGAAAAAATTATGGACCTACACTTACCCAAATAACCCTAAAACACAGGTAGATTATACTATACGTATATTATATGAATTATTACACCCTAACATTTCTTATAATAAAAGGTTAATTTTCTTTTAAACTAAACATTCCAGGAACTTATTGTTTTTACTGGGACGTTATACAATCAAAACGGGTATCATTAGGTATTGTTTATTGTCAAAACCAATAACATTAAAACCCTGTAACGAAAAATATGAATATTCATTTATAAAAAAAAGAATAAGTGTGGCCCGACACAAAATTCTATATAGTAAATATCATCATCATCATCATCATCATCATCATCATCATCATCATCATCATGTCGCGCTGCTAGTACGGCTCTCCCTGACCCTCTCTCGCTACCCGTCCCTATCGTCCATCGATCCCAGGATGTCTTCCAAGCTTTATCCCGTATCAGTACAGAGCTGTTGTATATAGGTTCTAGCTGGTCGTCCTACCTTTGCTCGTCCATGTGAAGGGGTCCACAGGAGTATACCGCTTATGAGTTCGTCCTTATTTCTCCAGCAGTGTCCTACATGTCTGGTTCGTCTAACTTAGATAGTTTTCGTGATGGGTTGTAGGAAGCCGTACAGCAGCTGTTTTGAGGGGGTGTTGCCTCCAGGACTTGTTCAATACTGCTCGCAGCATTCTTGTGTAATTGCCGTCAAGCTTTTTCTCCATACGTTTAGTTAGCGTCCATGTGGTGCATCCATATAGCAGTATCGACACGACCACTGCTTGGAAAAAACTGCACTCCATTTTATCGATCAGTTCTGACTTCCATATGACTAATAGCTTATCGATAGCTGTCCATTTCTTTTGCTAGTCTCGTATTGATGCCTTTCTCGGTTGATGAGACGCTGCTTCCGGGGTATGGGAACTTTACCACTAGTTTCAAAGGACCCACCCTTTAGTGGGGAGATGTCGCCTCTTTGATATTCAAACCAAAATGTTTTATTTACTCATTGGTATAAGGAGTCTTGAAATTACTAACAATGGTCTGCGAGAGAGGTTCATTAATCCTTAGATCACTCAAAACACCTGAATACACGTCTGCGGATGGCTTTCATTTGAACTAAATCGATTCTTTTCGGGGGTTTTAGACTTCAAACGACCTATCGATCACAAGATCTACACAGAATTGATAAATACGAACGAAATTGTATAGTTTTCTCCCATTATACTTTGTCTTCTTTATCTCAAAGGTATGCAATTTCGTCAATAATTTTCTACGAGATTTTGCTAACAATATTTATCTGTTACGTCGTTCTGCTTTTCTTAAATGTCTACACTGAGCCATTACTTGTTCTATCAGTCACGATATTTTTTTTCCTCACTTTTCTTCAACGCATGTGGAAAAGCATGCGTTGTTCTGTGTTCTCTTTGTTGTCCCCCCCCCGCTCTGTAAAAAAAAAAAAAGTTTCTTCTCTGTAACAATTTGTGCGCCAATTGCGTTGCTTACAACTCGTCACGTCATTTGTGACTATTTACCTTGGCGTTTCTTGAATAATTTTTTGAAAAATAAATACGCCGGTCTTCACTTACTGTGTCGTCTGCATTCGTTTTCCACATGCATCATATTTGAAAACCGCTTAGCTGTTTTTTCCCAAACTCAATGAAGGGATTCTCGTAGAAAAAAAGAAAGAATAAAGGAAGAAATATTGAAAGAACGAAAGAAAAAATCGACAAAAAAAAAAAAGAGAAGGAAAGAAGATGAACGAAAGGGAAATTGAAGGAGAAAATTAAAGGGGAAAGGGGGGGGAGACTAAAGTAACTTTTTCTAAGATGAACAATTTTACAATTTTATTTGCAATTTCCGAACTAATTGCCTATAACACACACATGCGTGCGCACCTATATATATATATATATATATATATATATGGGGGTAGCAGAAAAAACATAATCTAAATAGGTGAATATATTATGATGTAAAGTCGACGTTAACGTTTCGGTTTCGGTAACCATCATCAGGACTTGGATATCAAAATAGTTCACATAGCAATGGATGCTTGCTGAGATGACAGGAGCAAATAAAGAAATATACAACGAAAAGATACATAAACGTGCACATCGAAAAATATTAGAAAATGTTGGATTTCCCAAAGAAATGAGGCAAAACCTCCCGTTTATTGAGAAATACACTACAAGTAAGTTTTCATGTGTATAGATCGTTTGGAATCATCCATGTTAAATGTTATGTAAAATTGTATTTGGTATTTGTTTTTCCAAAAAGACAGTATGAAAGTAAATATTATTTTGATATCCAAGTTCTGATGATGGTTACTGAAACCGAAACATTAACGTCGACTTTACACCATAATATATTCCCCTATTTGGATTATGGTTTTTCTGCCACCTTCATACTGTCGGATTTTAATCCATATTTACTTTCATATATATATATATATATATATATATATATATATATATATATATATATATATATATTAAAATGAATACTTCTGCGAGTGATTCTGATTTTGGTATTTATGCTTTTATTGTTTCTTATACTTATGCTCTAAACGTGTTTCAGACTTTAAGTTTTCTTCAGGAAGTATATAATGGTTGGGGATAATCTTTGGTTGATATTTTATAGTGAACATTGTTTTGATAAGGGTGTAAGTAAAGTTGGCGACTTTAGTCGAGGGTGACCCAAAGGCTCCCTTTTCGATAGCTACTACACCGAGGTGTTGGGGTACTATTTACCAACCCCTCCGCTCGGGCAGGATATGTTGGGTGTTGGGGTGGGCGCTACTCCATTCCCTGGATTGCTTCACTTTACCCTTGATCCTTACCTTATAATGCTTACCTTATATAGCAAGGCTATATTAAGTACCATTTTTTTTAGTCTTTGGTATGAACTCCGGTCTACCGGACTTTTGGCGAATACTCTACTCATTAGGCCACTCGCCCGGTGTAATCTTTTTTAAAAATTGGATTTGTGTTTGTGAATGTCCTATTGGAATTAATTGTCTGTGATGACCTCCGGTCCCGGCAAATGTTTTTTTGTAATATATGGATGTGTGTGTGTGTGTGTGTGTGTCCTCTACGTGTTTGTATGTATGCATGTGTGTGTGAGAGTGTACACTCACACACACATGCACAGGGTAGTTCTTTTTTCCTCTCTCTTTCTCCCCCTCTCTCTCTACATGTGTGTGTGTGTGTCTGTGTGTGTCTGTGTGTCTGTGTGTGTGTGTGTGTGTGTGTGTGTGTGTGTGTGTCTGTGTGTGTCTGTGTGTGTGTCTGTGTGTAGAGGAAAACTGTCAATGATTAGATAAAACACAGTTCTACAAATTTAGTAATTTTTTTAAAAAACTTGAACGAAAAACAAAAAATGTCACCGACTCTTTTCTACTCAGAAAAAGTTAAAAGCAATTTGCCTTTTGACAATACTAGAAAATATATTTTGTGTGTATGTAAAAGATCTTCGGGTGTGTATGTCAATACGTTGAGGCAAAGCATATTTATAAGCTAATATGTATACGAAATGCAAATCTTAATAATCAGCAGTAGCTCTATCGAAAATGAACAAAAAAGATATATTTTCGTTTGTAGAAATAATTAAAAGATGTTGAAATTGAATACATTCTCAAAGAATTGAATATTGAATTTTACCCAATAGAAATAATGACGAAATGAGTTGGATTAGAATTCTCTAATGCATATTAAAGCTTATCTTTTTTATCGCATTATTATAAGATTTAAATACGTTGCAAATTCAATAAAAAGTGGATTTAGTCATTTATGAGTCTAATTGGTTAAAAGAAGAATTTTTTTAATAATCAGGGAAGGAAAAGATGCCTTAAAATATTTTGGTAATCGATCTTTCAAATTTTGCGTGGCAATTCAAATATTGTCGTCTGCTATCTCAAAGAAAGGCGAGCGTCTAAGACGAAAACTCTGATTGGTCAAAAAATGCAAAAATAGATATTTAAATTTCAAAGTTTCGGATTGGCTTTTTTGCACAAAATGGAATTCATGTGATTTTCCACACGCACACAAACACACATACACGCGCGCACACACACACACACACACACACAAATATATATACATATATATAAAATCTCTATATAATATATATAATGGCTATAATTGTTATATACTACTAAATATATAATGAATTTAGCTATTATATACTACTACTACTACTACTGTACTACTGCTACTAATAATGATAATAATACGGGACAGTACATATGATGAATATAGCTCCTCCTCTTCTTCTTCTTCTTAAAAAGAAGGAAAAAGAACAAAAATATCGGTAATGAATGGACTTTTATGAGAGCATCTGCATGGAAAAACCCCGTCAATGCCACCATAAGAGGTATAGGAAGGCTCCTCAATCTTCATACTTTAAAATCACTAAATAGTATAGAGCGAATCGAACGAAGAATGATATGTGCTACATTTAACAGCAACTCTTGGACAACAATCGTCTCTTGCTACTGTTCCACCAATGAAAAGGATATCACCACCTTCTAAAACGGACAATCTTCCCTTGATTAACACCTTCCCAAACACAGCGTTCCAATCATCGGTCGGAACATAAATCGGCAAAGATGGAAATAAACAATTTTGTTCATACAACTTGCCAATTAGAAATAGCGAATACCTTGCGGATTTTTCACCTTCCATGCCTAAATATTAAATTCCAAAAAAGGGAAGAAAAAATATGGGCCTACACCTATCCAAATAATGATATATACCCATAATGATGGATGAAGGACAACACTTCTTTATGAACAACTCTCTTAATTCTTCTTGAAGTCAGAGCTTCTGTGGTGTGTGCGAGACAGATAAGTGGAGAGAGACAACAACAGATGGTTTTATTGACCTATAACTTCTTCTCTGGACAATAGCACGCTGTGTTATTTCAAGACCCCACCGGGCACTTCCTCTGCTTCTCGACCGGGGATGATAAACTGGAGGCCGCTGAATGCATCGGCCCTTAGCGAAGCGCTTTCACTGACTGCTGGCTGGCTCTGACTCACAACCCCATTGACTCCAACTGCTTATCTGACAAGCAGGCATCTGCATATATTATTTCATAACGCCCACAACTTCCGTAACTGCTTCCGCTTATTTACACAGGTGAGTCTCTGATTGACGGATTGATTAAGGGTCAATATGCAACAATAACGCAAAAGTGAGTATATATACTCACAAACAAGAAATGAATAAATACGTCTTTGCATTGTTATGTATACTCCTCTTTTGAAGGAGTATCATCCAATCACCGAAGATTCGCCAGAGTATATAAGAAATAAAGAGTTTCTTTATAAAGAAATAAAGAGTATATAAGAAATATACTCGCCAGAGTATATAAGAAATAAAGAGTTTCTTTATATAAGAAATAAAGAGTTTCTTTATAAGAAATAAAGAGTTAAAACTTGATGAGATGACTCTGGGGCTTTATGGCCCCAAACATTTTTGTATTCATCAATTTAAAAAAAAAGCTTCACGATCAGACTAGTATAACACAATAATATGTATTCATCTGTGTCAATGCATAAACATGTATATATGGATGTATGTGTGTGGGTCTCTGTGGGTGTTCGTGGATGGGTGTATAAAAAAAGGATTTTATCTTCAGCATCTTTGGACGACGTTATATCATCAGGTAGTTATTCCTTTGTCTCTATTTTGATGTGGAGACCACAAAAAGAGCTGTGCCTGCATGAACCCACGCGAACCTGCGTGAAGATCCGAGATTAGAATTAGGGGTGGCATGGACGTTGGTCAGTTAAGTTTAAGACTCGGAATCGGAGAGACTAGCAGTCTAGAATGAGATGCAGGCAGAGAAGGGTCTCGAGCAGAGAATGGCCTCGTTGATAGAGAAGACAACGCAGAGTCATGGCAGTCAGCAATCAGACGTGTGAATCAGACGCGTTAATCAGCATTTGTGATAAACGAACGCACACATACCAGAAAAATTCCACAGACCTCGTTTTCTTATGTTTTACCGTCTTGTATCCGTTGTTTAGTTTTTTCTTCCCTCCTCATTTTGTTATTTGTCGATTGT
Organism: Sepioteuthis lessoniana; assembly: GCA_963585895.1. NCBI lineage: Eukaryota > Metazoa > Mollusca > Cephalopoda > Myopsida > Loliginidae > Sepioteuthis > Sepioteuthis lessoniana. The sequence continues at coordinate 4,232,567 of OY757945.1, read as the reverse complement.
TATTCTTTTTACTTGTGAAATACCGATTTGGCTGAGTGTAAGAAATAACGGAGTCCTCAATCACGGCCGATCAAATGGCCAACTCGGTGTGTGGGTATTGCCATAATCATATTTACCCAACCCCTTCGCTCGGGCAGGATATGACACAAGGTCAATTCTTAAGCGGAGTTTAACAGGTTTGAATTCAAAGTTTTCCTTCTCCTAGACTAGTTGCCTCACCAAGGCTGAAGAACCCAGTATGTCCTACTATTTACACATAGCTGGAGGGAGAATAATTGGATTCCTACCTTTCCCAAGAGTATTAGTGCTATGTGAAATGCAATCAGTCTCGTCCAGGATTTGAACTCGTGTCGCCGTGTGCATTTCCTACGACGATATCTATTACATCACGGGGGCCTCCTTGGGTATTGCCCTACTAGTTAGTCTTCACTTTTCAGTAGTAATTTAAGCAATCAATATTCGGTAATTTTAAAGAAACAAGTTTGATACTCTTCAGGAGACATCTGAAAGACATGACGAATATGAAGACTCAGTTATCGCCCATTTAGAAGCACAAGTCGACTATTTAACAAACAAATTAAAAGCCAAATATAGAATGGGGGAAAAAAGAGATAACATGAAAAAAGAATCCTTACTTAATTATATAAAAAAAAACATAACTAATACCAATTTGCAGAAATTTAAGAAAACTTTCAGTGAATAAACTCATACCAAAAAGAGCAACTACAATACATTTAAGGACAAATCAATAAAATCAGAAACTGTTAAATAAATTTTGATTGGTATGGTAAACAGTAAATGAAGAGAACGGAAGCAAGAGTAGCTTGATAGCAAAACTAAAAGCTGCCAGCCAAGAAGAAAGACTCCAGAAGTGGAAAGAATATTTTAATAATATGCTTGAGAACCCTCCTGAACTCATTGAAAAACCTATCAAAATTTATCAATGGCCAACTAGACATTAAACTAGGACAATTTGCGCTGGAAGAACATAACGTAACATTGAAAATAATTAAAAACAGAAGGACTGAAAGCCCCGATTAAATATTCCCAGAAGAATGAAAAACAAAAATATTTGACGACATACTTTAATTATATGAAGCTGTGTATATTGGTAGGTTGTTTGGGTTTTATGGCATATCAACCTTTCTAGGTCATTTAATGTCAAATCCATTTTTATACAAATAAACAGTTCTATTTCAAACAATTCAGTTTAGCATGAGTACACAATTTAGTTGACAAAAACATTTCTATTTCAAGCTATTCAGTTTCGTCAAATAGTTCTGTTTTGCATAAGTATGCAGTTTAGTTCTATTTAACCCATACATAGGGCCCTATCAGGTATTTCCACTCCAGGATAGAGTGTATCCAGGAGCGATTGAAATGAAGGGGTGCTCCGCATTCCCCAAAGCCCCAGCATCACTGGAACCTCACCATCAGATTGTTTAGTATCATATCCAAGACATTCGTTGGGGGGGTGTTTACCCTCTGCAGAGGTGCAGTCGGTGTTATTCTACAACCCCAAGAAGCTGTGTATAAAGAAAGTTCAACTGAAAAAAAAAAAAAAAAGACAAAAGATCGCATCGTAAGGACGGACCCTACTGACGACGTTTTCTTCTGGACTCGTTGTCATGGATACTTCAGAGGTGGCTGAATAACAAAGACTGACATACGCCAGCTTTGTGCAGACTCTGGATGCTGTCTAGAAGACCTGCCAGATGCGATAGATGACATGGACGGAGGGGGGATGTATTTGAGCGAGAAAGGAAGAGAGGGGTAGAAATTGAGAAAAAGAGAGACAAGGAGAAATAGAAAAAGAAAGAGAGAGAGAGAGAGAGAGAGAGAGAAAGAGAGAGATAAAGAAAGAAAGAAAGAAAGAAAGAGTGAAAGAAAGAAACAGAGAATGAGTGAGAGATATAGAAAGGGAGAAAGAGAAAGAAATAGATTGATTAAGATAAGGAGAGAGAAAGAAAGAAAGAAAGATATATATAGAGAGAGAGATAGAAAGAGAGAAAGAAAAAGAGAGAAAGTGAGAGCGAGGGGAAAAGAGAGGGAAAGAGAAATCGAGAAAGAGGAAGAGAGAAAGAGAGAGAAAGAGAGAGAAAGAAAGATATAGAGAGAAAGAAAAAGAGAGACGGAGAGAAATATATATATATATATAAAAGAGAGAGAGAAAGAGAGAGAGAGAGAGAGAGAGAGAGAGAGAGAGAGAGAGAGTGCGCGTTCAATATGTCTGGATGATATATATATATATATATATACATATATTTTAAACAAATTTGGTTGAAAACCACAAAACATTCAGTTTTTCTGATCTTTAAGGTTTTTTTCTTTGGCTCTCTTTGTGTCAGGGTCTAATTTATAAAACAGATGCCCCAAGTTCTTCTCCCCAAACTTTTCGATCATATCGATTGATCATCTTCAAGAAATTTTTTTCATTGTAGGAATTATTTTTATTTACTAAACTTTGCTTAAATATGACACAGAGGTCTCAGGCTGCTTACAGTATTTGCTGTTGCTTAAGTGGGCACCCATCTAAATATTGAACAGTTTTATCGTTGCTTTAATTTGGTGAGACAGCGTCCATAAGTTCCATCCCCAATTTCTACTTTAAACATATATCTGACTTAGTACTAACATGATAGATCAGTGAGATTTTTTTTCATCATACAACGTGTGAAAGCAGGTGCGATACCCTGTCCTCATCAGCCGCCAACCAGGGTGATAAGAGCGTTTCGGTAGCTCAAGGTGGTACTGCCGCTCCTGGCCCTATCAAACAGCTTTTGCCTTCCAGACAGGGTATAAACATAGTGCTAACATAATAGATTAGTGAGATATATTATTGGTATGAAGTGTTACATTAAAACTAAGTCCTAAACCGCTAAACACGTGAAAAACACATGTCAATCTGTATGATTGAAAACTATTGAACTTGAGGTCAATCTGAGACTACGGCCCTCGTTGGATGGTTTCAATCAGGTGATCAAAATGTTTGGAAGTAAGTTTTCTGTCAGTAGGAAACGCTCGACTCGAGTGGTTAAATGTTCCACCATTATTTACGTAGGTCACAACAGGTGATGAAAGGAAAGTGTCGTCAAGGTAATGAATAAATTATGCTCACATAAAAATGTGGTCACGTTTTTATTCATCATCAAAGGTGAAAAGAACTGTGAACAACGGGTGATGACGACAGGACACAACGAACAAGAACAAAGATGGCGACACGAAAGAGGCGAAAGACAGCAAGATTCGAGGAGACAGACAGGACGACCAAAGAACGAAGTGAAGTAAAGAGATTGGCGCTAGCCGAGAACGGGGTATATATATATACATATATTTATTTATTTTACTCAGAATGCAACAATATAATTGAATACGTGTTTTAAAATGTTCCCTTTTATCGACGCCATGTAATTGGAGCTTTCCATCAATTTACTCTTGTATAGAAATATGTGTGCATGACAGCTAAACTGAAATAGAAAATACTATCAAAGGTAATAAAATATTTAATCGAAGAAGAGGAAGAGTGGCGGTAAGCGCCATTTTGTAAATAATTTACCGATACTTTTGCAAGCATTTCTCCCCAATTTTGATTTCTTGAAACTGACAATAATATTATCAATTTAAAATTCTAGAAAAACTAAACGGGGCAAAGTTATCACTTACTTTGAAAATTAATCAGTTTTGTCCGCCATTTTGAATGAGAGAATTCTGGCGCGAAACGTTCGTAAATGGATTAAAATCGTTAAAGAAATGGAGAGAGCAGGAAAAAGAGAAGGAGAGGAAGATGACGAAGAGGAGGAGGAGGAGGTGGAAAAGGAAAAAGAAGAGAAAGAAGAGGAGAAGTGAAAAGAGAAGGGGAATAAAAAGAAGATGATGACGAAAAAGATGAGAGAGGAGAGAGGGTGATGGGAATAAGATGAAAGATGATTATTCAAAAAAGACAGAAGGAAGAGGGGGAAAAGGGAAGGAAATGAAGAAAAGGAGGAGGAATATAGAAGAAAGAGAGTTAAAAAGAGAAAGAGTGCTAAAACAAAAAAGAGAAAAGAAAGAAAGAAAGAAAGAAGAAGAAGAAGAAGAAGAGTGGAATAATAAAAAGAAGAATGAAATAAGAAAATATAAGAAAAAATGGGAATAAGAAAAAGTGATGGAAGAAGAAGAAGAAGAGAGAGGGAAGGAGAGGGAGAGGGAAGGAGAGGGAGAGGGTAATAGGAGTAAGATGAAAGATAATTAAAAATAAAAAGAAAGAAGGAAAGGAAGAGGAGGAGGAAACTAGGAGGAAGAGGGCGAAAAAGAAGACTGATGTAAAAAAGAAAGAACGAAAGAAAGAAAGAAAGAAGAAGAAGAAGAAGAAGAAGAAGAAGAAGAAGAAGAAGAAGAAGAAGAAGAAGAAGAAGAAGAAGAAGAAGAAGGCATTGGATGAGTTTGAGAAACCTTAGAGAGTTGTGTGAAAATTTTGATTAATTTTATATATTATATATTATAACTTTTCTACCAGTTCTTCCTCCGCTATTTTTTTCATTTTCCTTTTTTGGTATGACAAATGGTTGGTTTAGCGAGACGAAAGAGACGCTCGGTTCAGTCTCAATGGACATCACTCAATTACAAGTAGGAAATGGAAGTCAAGGGATCTATCTATCTATCTATCTATCTATCTATCTTAGTCTTTCCATATCTATCTATCTATCAATCTCATTCAGTTCATATCTATCTATCTATCTATCTATCTATCTATCTATCTCAGTTTGTTAAGCACTGACACTACCTATAAACTATCAACTTCTACTAATACTCACTCCAACCCTCTCAGTAAAACTCAATGGATGCAACCTTCTTTCGCTTCCTGTCTCTGTCATGTGTACGACTACTACGATAATTCCTGAATAAAACCTCGTACGGTTAACACATTATTATTATCATTTAATACTTCTGTCTTTCTGAACACAGTCTCTACCAAATACAATACAATATAATACTATCTATCTATCTATCTATCTATCTATCTATCTATGTTCATATCTATCTTTCTATCAGCCTCTCGGCTGCGGATATAGAATACGCCGACTGCACCTCTACAGAGAAGTAAAACCTCCACCAGTGAGGCAACCAGTTGATCGTAGGTGGCAACTCTTAATGCATAACGACCGGATCCTGGTGGCTGGGCAGTCCGTGATCCGACAACAAAAATGGTCACATGACCTGACAGGTCTTGTCGGGCGAAGGGAGTGGCTAAATCCGACCAATCAGATGGTCATGCCAAGTCGTGATGATTGTCCCAATCATAATCTACAAATTCCACTTGTGACAAACAGGCACCTAACATTCTTTTTTATCTTAAAGAAATTTGGATGAAAGTCGACTGCGTAAATACAAGGGTCATTAAATAAGTTTCCAGACTTTTTCGTATGGGCACTTTTATTAATAGTACTCACATGAAAATATAGTCCACTTCGAAGTAATCTCTTCCGGCTGCAATGCACTTGTTGTACCGTTCCAACAACTTCTGGAAGGCCCCATCGAAGTCCTCTTGTGTGAGCGTGTCAATGACCTTCGTCACAGCCTCTTTTATCTCCTTAATTGTCTCATAGCGACAGCCTCTATGGTTTTCCTTGAGCTTGGGGAATAACCAAAAGTCACAGGGAACAAGGTCTGGACTATAGGGAGGCTGAGGAGCTGTCTTGATGCCCATCTTGGTCAAATAGTCTGTGACAAGGATGGAGTCGTGGACTGGTGCATTGTCCTGGTGGAAATGCCACTGACCCGATTTGAAGAGTGCTGTCCTCTTCCGACGGAATCTCTTCCTGAACTCCCTTAAAACCTCAACATAGTATTCCTTGTTGACTGTCTGTCCAGTGGGAACCCAGTGCATGTAGATCATGCCAGTGCTGTCAAAAAAGGGATAATCAAAAGTTTGTGGGTGGATTTGGCCTTCTTGGGCCAAAGAGAGCCAGCATTCTTCCACTGGGAACTCTGTCACTTAGTCTCTGGGTCATAGCAGTAGATCTAGCTTTCATCGCAGGTCACCAGAGCATCAAGAACTGCGGGATCTGAATTGATCAGCTCGACCATCTCCCGGCTGTCATGACAACGTCTTTCTTTCTGATCTTCACTGAGCACCCTTGGGACAAACTTCGCGCAAAGCCTCCGCATCTTCAGTTCCTCGCGAATAATTGTGTGTACAGTTCCCATACTGACATTAAACTGTGCACTTATTGTCTCTATAGACACACGACGGTCCTTATCCATGAAATTCTTTATTTGGTGTTCTGACTTCCTTACTCCTCCCACACCTCTCATCATCCCTCACAGACTCCCTGCCTTCCTTGAATTTCTTATGCCACTCAAAAACTGATGCTCGATTAATTCAAGATGGTCGAAAAGCAGTCTGAAGCATTCCATACGTTTCTCTGGCATTTTTTCCAAGTTTAAAACAGAACTTTATTGCATATCGTTCTTCTAAAGTGTCAGATTGCATTTTTGAAATTGACCGGCTGTGACAATCAGGCTTTAGTAGTATGTATTCCAATTGCTGCTGTAGCTGTTCATTTCAACCTGAAATCATAAAAATTGGACTGTCATCTCATAAGATGTATAGCAATAACCCACTGAATTTTCAAGTGTCTAAGACAATTTGAAAAAGTCTGGAAACCTATTGAAGGCACCTTGTATACCTTGTGATATATATATATATATATATATATATATATATATATATATATACTTGAAAGCATTTATAGTGTGTGTAAACAAATGAATTATAGAATTATTAGTGTTAGATAGGAATACTTTGAACTCCAACCTATTCTAAACTATATCTCTCACTCTTACTCGGCAGTAATATTATTTTAAGGTGTATTCTTCTATTTTCCCTATTTTTCACTCGAACCTTTTCTTCGGATCACTTCGGGTGTTTTTAAAACAAGTCCAATTTTTGAAATGCGAGACCAAAAAAGCTATCTCGAGTCGGAAATCAGATGCTCGATTTCTCTTATTCAACACAGCACCTTTTGTCACCAGATATTAGCCATATGCATTATCCTTTTGGGGATACAAGCTGTTTGCTTAATACTTTATCCCAGCGGGGATATCTTCTTTTCTTAATATTCCCTTCTTTTCAAAACATCCAAATGGGCTCATAACTATATCTTGTTATTCTGACCCTTAAAAGAAAAGGGTAGCAAGTAATTTTAGATTTCATATCTGCTTTTAAAGATTTCCGGTCTCGACTTTCTCCTTCTCAACTTTTAAACTATTGTCTTTAACTACTTCAAGTCCGTTGTGTCACAGGATATATACATATATAAGTAAAATTAGCCACCGTTGTCGAGGGTGGCCAGAAGGCTCCCTTTTCAATAGCTACTACAATGAGGTGTAGGGGAGGGCGCTACTTCTTCCCCCGGATTGCTCCACTTTACCCTTGATACGTACCTTATAATACTGAGTGCTAAGCAAGGGGGTATCAAGTAGTTTTTTTTAATTCTTTGGTTTGATGACACCTGGGAGTGAACCATGGTCTCTCGGGCCATAATATATATATATATATATATATATATATATATATATACATTGTGACATATATATCAAATAACCTAGCCAAATCTGTCTATCTGTTTGTCTCTCTCTCTCTTTCTATCTATCAGTGTGTTCATATCTATCTATCTATCGTTCGATATTTGGGTATGGTTGGACTTATACAAAGTTAAAACTTGAATATTTAAAAGTGAAATTATCAAGTCTTACAAATTTAAATTCGAGTTACGAAATCCGTTTAAAAGCTGAAATCTGCATAGCCAGGAAAAAAAAATGAAATTCTGATATCATCGCCTCCTCCTTTAGCAAAAAAATTTATTTTCTACTCTTAACTTAAGATAAAAAAGGTTTAAGAATCTAAAATCGCTAGAAAAGAAAGAAAAAAAAAAAGAAAGGGAGAAAAATGTGAAAAAAAAAGAAGAGTCACTGTACGAAAGCCGACCCTGTCGATTAGGGCTGTAGAATACACCGTCAGAATTTCTGCAGTGGGGTAAGACTTCCCCAACGAGAGTCCAGGACGTTGAATTATCTGATGGTAAGGATCCTGTAATGCTAGAGCTTTGGGGGAATCCGGAGTACCCCTTCATGGCCCTCGCTCCCTGGTTCACTCATATCTATAGGTTAAATAGAGGTTCATGTCATTAAAACTGAGCGCAAACAAATAACTTATGCTAAATTGAATTGTTAGAAATAGAACTGTTTGATCATTTAACTGTGTGTAAACAAATGACTGTTGTTAGTGATACATAGCAATAGTTGGAACCATTTAACTTTGTTGACATACGTTAACAAATTATATATATATCAAAAATATATAGATAAACCAGATTTGGTATTAAATAACCTACAAGGGTTGATATGCCCTAAAACCCAACCCAATCAAATCCTATATATCTAATATATATGTATAAAGAGGATTTGGCATTAAATAACCTACAATGGTTGATATGCCATAAAACCCAACCAAACCAAAGACTATATATTTAATATATATGTATAAAGAGGATTTGGCATTAAATAACCTACAATGGTTGATATGCCATAAAACCCAACCCAACGAAATCCTATATATTTAATATATATGTATAAAGAGGATTTGGCATTAAATAACCTACAATGGTTGATATGCCATAAAACCCAACAAAACCAAATCATATATATTCAATATATATGTATAAAGAGGATTTGGCATTAAATAACCTACAATGGTTGATATGCCATAAAAGCCAACCCAACCAAATCCTATATATTTAATATATATGTATAAAGAGGATTTGGCATTAAATAACCTACAATGGTTGATATGCCATAAAACCCAACCAAACCAAATCGTATATATTTAATATATATGTATAATGAGGATTTGGCATTAAATAACCTACAATGGTTGATATGCCATAAAAGCCAACCCAACCAAATCCTGTATATTTAATATATATGTATAAAGAGGATTTGGCATTAAATAACCTACAATGGCTGATATGCCATAAAACTCAACCAAACCAATCAATGAAAAACCAAGAAGTGTTGCTCGGAGATGCGAAACAATAAAATTATGATCAGACCGGAGAGACCTAACTAAACAATAATAATATTCGTGGCCTCTGTAATTACTGTTATATTGCCCCGGCTAGTCACTAAATAAATGATTCTGAGTGAGGAGAGTATTATACAAGCCAAGCAAACGTATAGCATTGGAAACCATGGAATGCAGCACGGTGGATATGAAGCAAGGTGGATATGAAGCAAGGTGGATGGATCCAAAAGTAGAATCGCAGAAGTCAACGGCTATGATCGAATCGTTCAGTCAGTAAACTACTATTACTCACCCTTAAGGGTGGCGTCTATTGATGAGAAGATGAGAATAAACAACCACCAAAAGATTACCATGATTCTAATTCAATGTTTGAAAAATCAGCCACAGAGCCTTAAGCAAATATTTTTAAAGATGCAAATAAACTCTTGCACTTGGATGCGTCAGTGTTGGCCATTGAGGAAGGATATGTGTTCATCAGCTCTGTGTGGACACTGGATGCAGTCTACAAGACCTACCAGGAGAAAGAGAGTGAGTCAGAGAACTCTGAGCTGTTAGCATGACTTGATGCTGCTACTGCTGCTGCTAATAATAATAATAACATATGTATGCGTGTGTGTATGTATGTATGCATATGTGTGAGTGTGTAAACGTGAATTTCTTCTTTAGGGATAGCCAGAATGAGAAAGAGATGGCAATTTATTTACAAACATATATATATACACTTAGGGAAATATATATATATTAGGCCAAAGTGAATTAGATATAATGCGAGAGAGAGAGAGAGAGAGAGAGAGAGAGAGAGAGAGAAAGAGAGAGTGCAAGTGAGAGAGAGAGACGCACAGAGAAAAAGATTGGGAGAGAGAGAGAGAGAGTGTCTGTGTGGGTGAGAGAGAGAGAAAGAGAGAGAGAGAGAAAGAGAGAGAAAGAAACTGTGAGCATGAGTGAGAGAGAGAAAGAGAGAAATTGCACGGCTCAGTGAGAGAGAGAGAAAGAGAGAGAGAGAGAGAGAAAGAGAGAGAAAGAGAGAGAGAGAGAGGTTGTGACAGTGAGTGAGAGAGGGAAAGAGAAACTCTAAAAATGAGAGAGATAGAGAAATTGATAATCTGTAAAAATGAGTTAGAGAGTGAGAGAGATAAACTCTGTGTGTGTGTGTGTGAGAGAGAGAGAGAGATAGAGATAGAGCAAGAGAGTGTTTATGAGAGTGTTGGGAAAGTCTGTGATAAAGAATGGGAGAGAGAGAGAGAGAGAGAGAGAGAGAGAGAGAAGGGGGAGGAAGAGGGTGATACAGACATCCTATGTGTCATTACACATATTGCCACATATTGGAGGTCTTTTTAATTGGTTTGCACTTGTGTGTCCGCCGGTGTGGGTTCCACCGGTATCGGTGGGGGGGGGTTCTTCCCAATTCCCACCCCGTCTCTTCTATCGCTTCGTGATGAGCCGATTGGCTTCATTTGCTTATTTAATTTCGTTTGGAAGTGTCAATGTCGGCTTAAAATTGAATTTAAATAATTAACGAGGAAAATGTGACGAGAATGAGAGAAGCAGAGAGAGAGAGAGAGAGAGAGAGAGAAGCAAAGAGAGAGAGAGAGAAGCAGAGAGAGAGAGAGAGAGAGAAGCAGAGAGAGAGAGAGAGAGAGAGAGAAGCAGAGAGAGAGAGAGAGAGAGAGACACACACACAATTAGATATGAGCGGACTGAGATATGTATGAAAACACACACACACACACACACACACACACATATATATATATATATATATATATATATATATATATATATATATATATATATACATGTACGTGTGAACAGATGGGTATAGATAGATAGCTACGAATAAAATGTATAGATAGACGAAGATAGATAGATTGATTTGGACAGACTGAGATAGATAGATAGATATTTATTATAAGTGATCGATAGGTAGCTGAATATGAAAACTGTGATAGATAGACAGATAGATAGATATGAAAAGACTTATATATATATATATATATATAGCCTGACATAGAAAAATAATTATTTGGTAGAAATACGGTGAACCATCTATGAAGTAAAAAACAACTTGGTTTTTCACCGAAAAAAAGATCATTCAACCACTGAACTTTTGGTTTTAGTATTATGATAGTTGGAACGACCGGTGACGGGACTATTGGTAAAATGGTTGGTGGGGTATAGAAAGTTAAATACAATAGTTCAGTCCGTCAAATGAGTTAAATCTCATTAAGCTGTGTCGGTGTGGCTTAGAATATGGTGATTGTACCCCCTCTTTCCCTACCAAAAAAGTGGTATTTTGGATATGATATTAAACTACATTTGATGTTAAGGCTTCCGTGTGTAACACTCTTTTCATTGGCATTACTCCTCCATTCCACTCTGATTCACCACCCATCCTTATAATCACTCACTTTTGGCAGGGTCTTCTAGACTGAATCCAGTGTCTGTACTGAGTAAGTCAGTCCTTGTTGTAGGAGTCTATCAGGGAAGTAGATAATGAGTTCATTGTTGGGAGACTAAATGGAGTGGTCTCCCTTGTTTGAGGAACTCTCTCACGTCACGAGTCCTTTTTGGTTACGTGATAGGGCGAACTCGGTCAACCAGTCTCTTTTATAAATACGACTTCAGAAGCGACAGACGTAGTCGTTCGCTCCTAATGAGCGTCATATATGGTGCCTCGTTCTTTTTTCCAGACATGAGAAGTAGTAAGTGGTTTCCTCCTCTTTGTTGTATAGACTTTTGTTTATGGTCTGCAAACGAATTGGGACTCTTTTATAGCTTGGGACGGAAACTTAGTTCCCGCCTTGTTTGGTGTAGAATTAAATGTTATATAGTATTAATTCCCTTGTCTGTTCTTCTTCCTCCCGAATATTCTGTGTCAGGGTACTTACTTTTGTATAATCTAATGCATCATAAGAAACGGTGTTATAAGTTAATACTCTCGTTAAATCGTATATCGTTTTTACTTCCACTAGCAGTGCCCAGTGTGTCTTTTATGTCTGACTTGGATGCTTAGTGAAAATGAGATTTCTTCTAAGTTGTGGTACAACTGTATGGAAGCACCAACTAGACTCTAATAAAAAGTATGAAAAAAAGCTAGGTAGGAATTACACCAGAATGCTGTGTGCTTTTTTGAACAAATACTGCAAATAGCACCCCACTAAACAGTTGCTGTTAGGTAATACCTATTTGCCATATTGCCCAATATCTACATTACAAGAAAGAAAAGTTCATGCACTCAATGTAGCAGTTTGCATAGTCTAAATCTAGTTAATATATTTTGTGTGAGTAAAATATCTTGGAGTTTGTCGTTATGTTGAAGAGAAAGAATATCTATGCGCAAATATGTCAGTGAATGCCGCAAAAAAATTGACCAGGGAAAGATAGTAATGTCAGTACGAATATGTAGGTAAACAGACTATTTTCATTCTATTAAAAATGATAAATCGATGTTGAAATTAAATGCAAAACTTGAAGGAACAGAATGTTAGATATTTACTCAAAAAAGTAAAGTTGAAAGTTTTGGGAAGATTTACAAAATGAATTGATAAATCTCCGGAAGAATTATCTATTTCATCACTTATTTATTATATTGAGGCAGACTCGAAATAAGATTTTAAAAATTGATGATTAATCTATAATTCTAATTGGTTGAAAAATGTATTTTAAACAATCTAGGATGGAAAAAAATTCTTAAAATAATTTTGGGGTTTGAACCTTCAAATTTGGCACAGCAAGTCAAATATCTTGAAATCTCATGAAATAAATGCAGAAATACGAATTCAAAAATTAGTTTCTCGACCTTTTGCTCAATTTTTTCGTATGAAAATCAGTTGATTTGTCATATATATATATATATATATATATATATTGAGAGAGAGAGAGAGAGAGAGAGAGAGGAATTGCTTATTAATAAGTTCTACCTCTTATATTTTTCATAAAACTTTGATTTTCTTTTAAACCAAAAATACAAGGATTTTATAATTTTTGGGTGGAACATTAAACAATTAAAATAGATATTACGATGATGAAACTCTGGAACCAAAAATAAAATTTGCACATATATATATTTTTTATTTTTATTTTTGTATCTATCTATTCTATTTCGTTTTTTTCCATGAACTATTTATATATATATATATATATATATATATATATATATATATATATATCATTTAATTTCCACATGCTTGAACTATATATATATATATATATATTTGTGTGTGTGAGTGCGAGAGTGATCATTCCAAACTTTGAGTTCAAATTTGTGGAAATTAAATGATATATATATAAAACCCCACTAACATAAAAAAAAGAATAAATGAATACAGAAATAAAAATTCCCAGGAGGCCTCTTAAATGAAGCACAATCTGCGTATGCCTGAAAAGATGGACTTCCTGGCGCCAAAAACAAACTCGACTGCAGAAGCGTTTATTTCTTGTGGAACATTAAATAATCAAAATAAATATTACTATGATGAAACTCATCAAATTTGAAAATCTGGAACCAAATATAAAATTTATATATATATATATATATATATATATATTTGTGTGTTTGTGTGTGTATGTATGTGTGTGTGTGAGTGATCATTCCAAATTTTGAGTTCAAGTCTGTGGAAATTGAATTATATATATATATATATATATATATAAAACCCCAATAACACGGAAAAAAATGAAATAAAATCAATAAATACAAAAATAACAAAATCCCAGGAGGTCGCGGACAGGAAGCACAATCTGTGTATGCCTGAAAAATGGGCTTCCTGGCGTCAAAAAGAAACTCGACCGCAGAATCGTTTACCGTCTCGACTGAGACGGATACACCCTTTTCTCTCGGCTGTCAGTCGGCTTTTGCAGCGCGTTGTTTCTCCAGCTCGTAGCAGCGTCAGTTGAACTGAACACAGACACATATGGCGGAATCTCAAATTCACAATTTGTCAAAGATGATTCCTGAGATTCCTTTAACGCCTAGACTGGCAAGCACAGTTATTTCTACTGGTTCAGGAAAACATTCCACACCCCAAAAATAAAAATTAAGATTAAAGGTATCCTTGTCTTTTTCCTTTCCGTTTTTAATTCTTTTGCAGCTTCAACAAACAAAAACAACAAAAAAAAAAAAAAACGAAAAAAAAAAAAGATAACAAGTCAATAGGCATTAGAAGAAAGGGGTCAGTTACCAACGTTAGAATTTCCCAACAACAACAACAACAAAACAACCAGCACCGAAAAACCTTCTTCAACCCCATATGTAATCGATATCAGCGTAGTCTTCAGACATGATTGAAAATACTGCCCTGAAAGCCGATTGGGTGATTACGAGTTGCAAGTGGTTTTATATAGTCACATGACTTCGATATTGCATCAGACACTAAAAGCAATATATATTCAATAGAATTCAAAAGAACTCAATAGACATCAGACATGTTTGCATTGATTAGTCTGCAGATTGTTTCCGTGAAACTTGCAATGGTGAATTCTTTAAAATTATTTATCGAGCTGTCGGTGAGTTTACCAATAGTAAGTATATATATATATGTGTGTGTGTGTGTGTGTGTGTAAGGTTAATTTTTCTTCCTTTAAGTCTTACTTTATCGTTATTCTTAGTTTGGTCCCCCTCTCTCGCCGTTCTATCTATCTATCTATCTATCTATCTATCTCAGTCTGACCGTATCTGTCTATGTATCTATTCTAGTCTGGTCGTATCTATCTATCTATCTATCTATCTATCTATCCCTTCACGTATTTGTGTTCTTTGAAGAAAAACTAACTTGAATATAAGAGCAAATAAATAAATCCCTAAATATTTCGGGGTGGTAAGAAGATTCAAATCTGCTGACCAACTGGAGAGGTCTGTTGAGATTTGAAGAATGGCAAGATTCGCCGCAGGAAACCTTATTCATAGCAGTTCCGAAATGGTAATTGAATGTCTTATTGTTGGCTCCGCAACAAAAGAGTCCATTTAGAATTGACGTCTTTCTTACAAACACAGCCTCATATGAAATTCGCTCACACTGACATCTACTTTTAAGTTCGGAGGTGTTTTTGTCTACTTTTTCTCACTGACTTGTTGTCAAGCCTTTCTCATTCGATTCTGAAGGGAGTCCCCGTGGCTATCGCGCTGGATTAAAATATGGTAGTAAACAAATTCGAACTCCAGTCGCGCTATCACGTTCATTTTTGGACTAATACCTTGGGTAAAGTATTAGCCCCTTTATCTCTAGACCTACCGTTCTTCAATAATGAATTCGGCGTTAAATGACCCATGAAGGTTGATATGTCAAACCTATTTCGTTCTTTTCATATCTATTTTTCTATCTATCTATCTAATTTCATTCACATCTATCTATCTTAGACTTTTCATATCTATCTATCTATCTATCTTAGTCTTTTCATATCTATCTATCTATCTATCTATCTATCTATCTATCTATCTAAGTCTTTTCATATCTATCTATCTATCTATCTATCTATCTATCTATCTATCTATCTATCTATCTAAGTCTTTTCATATCTATCTATCTATCTATCTATCTATCTATCTAAGTCTTTTCATATCTATCTATCTATCTATCTATCTATCTATCTATCTTAGTCTTTTCATATCTATCTATCTATCTATCTAAGTCTTTTCATATCTATCTATCTATCTATCTATCTATCTATGTAAGTCTTTTCATATCTATCTATCTATCTATCTATCTATCTATCTATCTATCTATCTATCTATCTAAGTCTTTTCATATCTATCTATCTATCTATCTATCTATCTATCTATCTATCTATCTAAGTCTTTTCATATCTATCTATCTATCTATCTATCTATCTATCTATCTATCTATCCTAGTCTTTTCATATCTATCTATCTATCTCTCTATCTTAGTCTTTTCATATCTATCTATCTATCTATCTTAGTCTTTTCATATCTATCTATCTATCTATCTATCTATCTATCTATCTATCTATCTATCTATCTATCTATCTTAGTCTTTTCATATCTATCTATCTATCTATCTATCTATCTATCTATCTTAGTCTTTTCATATCTATCTATCTATCTATCTTAGTCTTTTCATATCTATCTATCTATCTATCTTAGTCTTTTCATATCATTCTATCTATCTATCTATCTATCTATTTATCTAAGTCTTTTCATATCTATCTATCTATCTATTTATCTATCTATCTCAGTCTTTTCATCACTCTGTCATTGATGTTGAAAAATACACTAAAGCGCAGTTTTCTTTAACAAAAATTCATTCTATAAGATATTTGGAAGATGTTTTCCTTTCTTTCTTTCTTTCTTTCTTTCTTTCTTTCTTTGTCTTTCAGTCAATTTGTCTGATAGTTCCTTCATGACTTTGCTTGGGATCAAAAAAAAAAAAAAAAAAAAAAAATCCAGTAACTCATTTTTGTTAAACAAAAATTTATTCTACAAAAGCTCTGCAAGATTTTCTTCTTTCTCTTTCCTTTTCTTTCTTTAATCTCTCTATTTCACTTTCTCTTTCTCTGTCTCTCTCTGTCTGGTGTATATCTCTCTCTGTCTCTGTTTGGTGTCTGTCTCTCTCTCTCTCTGTCTATTTGCATGTCTTTAAATGAATTTACGTATTTACCAACCCCTCCGCTCGGTCAGGATATGACACTAGGTCAAACTTTAAGCGGAGTTTAACAGGTTTGAATTCTGAGTTTTCCTTCTCCTAGACTAGTTGCCTTACCAAGGCTGAAGAACCCAGTCTGCCCTACTATTTACCCATAAATGGAGGGAGAATAATTCGATTCATACGTTTCCCAAGGGTATAAGTGCTATATGAAATGCAATCAGTCTCGTCCAGGATTTGAACTTGTGTCACTGTGTCCATTTGCTACGACGATAACCATTACACCACGGACACATTTAACTGATTTTACAGAAGTCTTTTGGATAATTTTTTTTTGTTAGTTTGACACAAATCCAGAAATATTTGTCACTCAGTGAGAACCGAACTCACTAACAATGGCGTGCAAGTCTAGCTCGTTAAACATTATCCCGCTGGAGACGCCATTAAATGACTTCGCAGTAGACCAACGAGGATTGCTGATTTGAGATATTATTTCTTGGGGTTTGATTGATTCAAAAAATATTTTTTGAATTTGCATTTTGTAATTGGATAAATAATGTGTCGGCCAGTTGAGATTGCGTGACCAGACCTCGTTTTCGTTTCAGCCGCTTGTGATGGAAAGAATAAATTAAAGTTTGGGTCAGGTAAGAAGGGCGGTTGTCACGGTTACCATATGGATAGAAAGGAAGATGAGAGTTAATTACGAAAGTATTGATGGTAATAAATAAGAACGTCAAGTGGAATATTATTAGAAGCCTGCATATGCATTTTATACAAGTGTTTGCATGGATCAATGTATGTATTTACCTAACCCCTCCACCATGAACAGAATTTGACACAAGGTCAGTTTTTAAGCGGAGTGCAAGATGGTTTGAATGTAGAGTTTTTCCTTCGCTTTGATGAGTTACCTAACCAAAATTAAAGAACCCAGTCTGCTGTTTCCTTGAAGTAAAGAGTTTCTTAATATACATGGGACCCATATGACTGCCCAATTATTTCTGCTCACACAGTATATATATATATATATATATATATGGTGTCTCAATATACATAGGACCCATGTGACTGCCCAATTATTTCTGCTCACGCAGTATATATATATATATAGGGTGTCACAATATACATGTAGCCCATTTGACAGCTCATAACTCTACTACTAATAATGTAGTGTTCTTTTTTTGTTTCAGGTTTGAAAATAGTATACAAAACAACTATTAATTCTTGATCACAATGTCTTGGATAAGAGAAGAAACATATTTTGTGTCACTACTTATTTGGAGATAAAAATCATTCAAAACTGTGCAAAAATAGATGTAATAACGATATGATAATGGTTTATTACGGAGATAAAAAACTAAAAAAAAAGATTACATGTCCTGGAAGCTGTTATAATAACAATTAAAAAAAAAGCATTGTGTTGATATCTCTATGATGCATTTTTTACAGTACATGTTCCAAATGACCACTATTGCACTTGTCTCAGTAATAAATCATTATCATATTAATGGGTTGCATCTGTTTTGAGGCACCTTCTATGCATTTGCCCAATCCCTCCACCATGAGCAGGACGTGACAGAAGGTCAATTTTTCAGCGAAGAGCAATCTGGTTTGAATTCAGATTCTTTCTTCGTGTAGACCGGTTGCTTAATAAGGCTGAAGAACCTCAGTCTGTCCTATTATTTAGCTGTAGTAGGGGTGGGTGAAAAGAACAGATTGATTCAGCACTTTCCCATGGTCCTCAGCGTGAACTTCAAACGCAGTCTCGTCTAGAATTTGAACTTGCATCACGGATTTCAATTCCTTCGACGATAACCATAACAATAAGCGCGTCGTGTCGATACTGCTGTATGGTTGCACTACATGGACGCTGACTAGACGGATGGAGAAATAGCTTGACGGCAACTACACAAGAATGCTGCGAGCAATGGCCACCTACCACCCATCACGAAAAATATCCAAGTTAGACAAACCAGACATGTAGGATACTGCTGGAGAAGTTGGGACGAGCTCATAAGTGATGTACTCCTATGGACCCTTTCACATGACAGAGCAAAAGCAGGACGACCAGCTCGAACCTACATACAGCAGCTCTGTGAGATACGGGATGTAGCCCTGGGGACCTGCTGGATGCGATGAACGATAGGGAGAGGTGGCGAGAGAGGATCAGGGATATCTGTGCTGGTGGCACGACATGATGATGACGAGTTAGCAGATGTTTTAGTACAAATAAGAAAAATCTTAAAGTGGGAAAGTTTGTAGCACAACTCAAAGGATATTTTAACTTGTGTCGAGCTGGAAATGGAATCTAACGAATCTTTGTTAGTTTTTATAGTTTTTTTTTGCTTTTGTATCTGCATCTTGTCCTTCTTCTTTCTCTTGCCAAAAGGAAATAATCGACATAGAGTCTAGTCAGAAGAAAAAAACTGTTTCTATTCTGAATTGTCGGTTAAGGTAACCCCCCCAAAAAAATTTCGACCAATTTTAAAGGCCTAAAAAATCTATTGTTTTTTAGACCTTTAAAATTGGTCGAAATTTTTTTTATCTTAAGTCACGTAGTATGTATGGCGCAAAGTACTTAATTAGATGTTTGTTTGCATATGGGAAAGTTTGCATATGGCAATAAAGGAGTTGTTAGCGAACTATACTAGCATGCCATTGTTAGTGAGTTCGATTCTCATTGGGTGACCAATATTTCGGGCTTTGCGTCAGACTAACAAAAAGCTTATTTACGAGGATCATTAAATGAGTTTCCAGACTTCTTTGTTATGGGCACTTTTATTCATAGTACATACATGAAACTCTCGTCCCCTTCGAAGTAATCTCCTTTGGCTGCAATGCACTTGTTGTACCGTTCCAACAACTTCTGGAAGGTCCCATCGAAGTCCTCTTGTGTGAGCGTGTCAATAACCTTCATTACAGCCTCTTTCATTTCCTCAATTGTCTCATAATGACAGCCTCTGAGCTTAGGGAATAAGCAAAAGTCACAGGGAGCAAGGTCTGGACTATAGGGAGGCTGAGGAACTGTCTTGATGCCCACCGTGGTCAAATAGTCTGTGACAAGGATGGAATTGTGGACTGGTGCATTGTCCTGGTGGAAATGCCACTGACCCGATTTGAAGAATGTTGGCCTCTTCCGACGGAATCTCTCTCTGAATTCCCTTAAAACCTCAACATAGTAACCCTAACCCTAATCCTAACCCTTTGGCCAATCAACTTTGATGTATTGACTCCTCCCACATCTCTCATCATCCCTCACAGACTCCCTGCCTTCCTTGAATTTCTTATGCCACTTAAAAACTGATGCTCGATTCATGCACGATGCTCCAAAAGCAGTCTGAAGCATTCCATACGTTTCTGTGGCATTTTTTCCAAGTTTAAAACAGAATTTTATTGCATATCGTTCTTCCTCACGTCCAGATTGGATTTTTGAAAATCACCAGCTGTGACAATCAGGCTTTAGTAGGGTGTATTCCAATTGCTGTTGTAGCTGTTCATTTGAACCTGAAATCATAGAAATTGGTCAGTCATCTCACAAGATGTATAGCAATAACATAATGAATTTTCGAGAGTCTACGACAATTTTAAATGCCTGTACAAAAAAGTGTGGAAACTTATTGAATGCTCGACGTCAAGTACTACCGCAAAATCATTTAAAGACAGACTGATTGACAAAGGAAGAGAGAGAGAGAGAGAGAGAGAGAGAGAGAGAGAGAGAGAGAGAGAAAGGGAATAAAATATTCCAATGTTTTAGTAAAATTAATTTAAGTATAGAGAATATAGCAATATCCTGTCCAATTTAAAACTGAGTGATAATACTGCCGAGTTTGAATCTACATTGAATATATTTTTTTTATCATCCCAATTTTTGATATAATTGAAATGACTAAAAAATAAAAATTAGACTCTTTCACAATTTTCTAAATAAAAAAAAAACATCTTTCTCTCCCAACACAAAGCCTTATGTCAGGTTTTTAAATCCTGAATTAAAAGTCAGGCAGACATTTTGAACGAAGCCCAATCTTCCTTCCTTCATTAGACCTTGAGCCAGACTTGAGCTAAATTTGGTAAATATCATTCTGTTGTATTTCCTACAACATTCGTATTGAATCTTTTCATATGCTAATTAATTTCCTGAACAGGCGTCATTAACACGTCTCGTTCGTAGTTGGGTGTAGATGTTCAGATGAATGATACTATACTGCACCTAATGGTGAGGCTTGAATTCTGTAGATCTGGATAGTGTGAAGTATCTCTTCATTGTCATTACTTCCAGTTCCACTCTGGTCTCGTGTTGTAGTATTTGTTACGGTCCCATAAATAGTTTAAATAGATCTGTTTAAAAATGATTACAGCTCAGTCGGCTGGGGTGGTAGATTATGGTTAGGGTTAGCTGAGCGCATTTCTGCAGAGCGGTAAGACCCCCCCCCCACTAACGAGTGTCTTGAATATGACACTAAACAATCTGAAACCAGTCGGCTGGGGCTGTTGAATACACCGACTGTATCTCTGCAGAGGGGTAATTCCCCGCCCCATGAGTGTCATGCGTATGACACTAAACTGCATCTAATTGCGAGGCTCCAGTTCTGGAGTTTTGGGGAATGTGGAGTACCTCTTCATGGCTATTACTCCCAGGTCCACTCTGACGCTGAGTGGTAGTGCTTCTTACAGTCCCATCTATGGGTCAAATAGAATTGATTAATTGATTACAAAACTGGATATCATTTTTTTGTAGCAAATAGAAATGGGGGTGTCCTCGTGGTGTAATGGTTAAAGCGATGGACTGCAGAATCGTAGTAAGCGAGTTCGTACTCCAGTCACACTATTACGTTCACTTGGGAAAGGTATGAACCCCCTTATCCTTCCAGCTATTGGTTAAATAGTATCACTACTGTTCTTCAAGGAGAATGGCTTTGGCATTAAAAAACCTACAAGGGTTGATATGCCATTAAAACAAAGAAACCAAACCAAACCAAACCAAGCAAATAGAAAAACATTAGTATTAGATAGCAATATTTAAAATCATTTAACTGTGTGCCAATAAAAATATTAGTGTTAGATAACAATACTTGAAACCATCTAACACTTAAATGATTTCCAGTATTGATTATAAATGAGCCCAGGCTTGTGTTAAAATTGTTACCCACAGAGTCTTAACAAATCGTATATATTTAATAGATATGTATAAATAGAATTTGTTATCACCCACCCCCCAAATGGTTGATATGCAGTAAAACATAACAGACCAACCGAATAGAACTATTCAATCATTTACTATAATTGAAACCATTTAACTCTGTGCAAGCAAATGAGCTCTGGATCATTTAAAAATTGTTGCCTCCGAAAAATTCGGTTAAAAATATTATATGCATAAACTGCATTCGGCATTAAATAAACATCAAGGGTTGATGTGCTATTAAAAAAACCCAACTTACCACATTAAAAAGATTATTTGTATTAGATAAGAATACTTGATATCATAGAATTTAGTGCAAATTATTTGGATTAGATAGGAATACTTGATATCATAATATTGAGTGCAAATTATTTCTATTAGGTAGGAATACTTGATATCATAGAATTGTGTGCAAATTATTTGTATTAGATAGGAATACTTGATATCATAATATTGAGTGCAAATTATTTCTATTAGATAGGAATACTTGATATCATAATATTGAGTGCAAATTATTTCTATTAGGTAGGAATACTTGATATCATAGAATTGTGTGCAAATTATTTGGATTAGATAGGAATACTTGATATCATAATATTGAGTGCAAATTATTTCTATTAGATAGGAATACTTGATATCATAATATTGAGTGCAAATTATTTCTATTAGGTAGGAATACTTGATATCATAGAATTGTGTGCAAATTATTTGTATTAGATAGGAATACTTGATATCATAATATTGAGTGCAAATTATTTCTATTAGATAGGAATACTTGATATCATAATATTGAGTGCAAATTATTTCTATTAGGTAGGAATACTTGATATCATAGAATTGTGTGCAAATTATTTGTATTAGATAGGAATACTTGATATCATAGAATTGTGTGCAAATTATTTGTATTAGATAGGAATACTTGATATCATAGAATTGTGTGCAAATTATTTGTATTAGATAGGAATACTTGATATCATAGAATTGTGTGCAAATTATTTGGATTAGATAGGAATACTTGATATCATAGAATTGTGTGCAAATTATTTCTATTAGATAGGAATACTTGATATCATAGAATTGTGTGCAAATTATTTGTATTAGATAGGAATACTTGATATCATAGAATTGTGTGCAAATTATTTGTATTAGATAGGAATACTTGATATCATAGAATTGTGTGCAAATTATTTGGATTAGATAGGAATACTTGATATCATAGAATTGTGTGCAAATTATTTCTATTAGATAGGAATACTTGATATCATAGAATTGTGTGCAAATTATTTGTATTAGATAGGAATACTTGATATCATAGAATTGTGTGCAAATTATTTCTATTAGATAGGAATACTTGATATCATAGAATTGTGTGCAAATTATTTGTATTAGATAGGAATACTTGATATCATAGAATTGTGTGCAAATTATTTGTATTAGATAGGAATACTTGATATCATAGAATTGTGTGCAAATTATTTGTATTAGATAGGAATACTTGATATCATAGAATTGTGTGCAAATTATTTGTATTAGATAGGAATACTTGATATCATAGAATTGTGTGCAAATTATTTGGATTAGATAGGAATACTTGATATCATAGAATTGTGTGCAAATTATTTCTATTAGATAGGAATACTTGATATCATAGAATTGTGTGCAAATTATTTGTATTAGATAGGAATACTTGATATCATAGAATTGTGTGCAAATTATTCGGATTAGATAGGAATACTTGATATCATAGAATTGTGTGCAAATTATTTGGATTAGATAGGAATACTTGATATCATAGAATTGTGTGCAAATTATTTTACTAGATAGGAATACTTGATATCATAGAATTGTGTGCAAATTATTTGTATTAGATAGGAATACTTGATATATTGGAATTGTGTGCAAATTATTTGTATTAGATAGGAATACTTGATATCATAGAATTGTGTGCAAATTATTTGTATTAGATAGGAATAATTGATATCATAGAATTGTGTGCAAATTATTTCTATTAGATAGGAATACTTGATATATTGGAATGGTGTGCAAATTATTTGTATTAGATAGGAATATTTGATATCATAGAATTGTGTGCAAATTATTCGTATTAGATAGGAATACTTGATATCATAGAATTGTGTGCAAATTATTTATATTAGATAGGAATACTTGATATATTGGAATGGTGTGCAAATTATTTGTATTAGATAGGAATATTTGATATCATAGAATTGTGTGCAAATTATTCGTATTAGATAGGAATACTTGATATCATAGAATTGTGTGCAAATTATTTGTATTAGATAGGAATACTTGATATGATAGAATTGTGTGCAAATTAGTTGTATTAGATAGGAATACTTGATATCATAGAATTGTGTGCAAATTATTTGTATTAGATAGGAATACTTGATATCATAGAATTGTGTGCAAATTATTTGTATTAGATAGGAATACTTGATATCATAGAATTGTGTGCAAATTATTTGTATTAGATAGGAATACTTGATATCATAAAATTGTGTGCAAATTATTTATATTAGATAGGAATACTTGATATATTGGAATTGTGTGCAAATTATTTGTATTAGATAGGAATATTTGATATCATAGAATTGTGTGCAAATTATTCGTATTAGATAGGAATACTTGATATCATAGAATTGTGTGCAAATTATTTGTATTAGATAGGAATACTTGAAATCATAGAATTGTGTGCAAATTATTTGTATTAGATGGGAATACTTGATATCATAGAATTACATAATTTCACTTTGTCAAGTTCAGTAAAAAGAAATTTAGAAAATGAAAAAAAAAATAATGGTAATAATAAATGTCTTCTGTTTTCGGAGAGATCAGGTGACTAGCAAACGCTGACGCGCATGCGTGAAGCAATGAAATAAATATATTGACTTTCTTAAATTAATTTTTTAGAAGCTAAAATTGGTTTCTTTGTGCGAACCTGTTTCGTTTGAAGGTTCGCCATTTCTTTCAACACCTTTAATAGATTACTGCTTCCAAAAAAGTGATCGAAAGCTGATGTATATCTATATCAACCCCTCCGAACGGGCATGATATGACACAAGGTCAATTTTTAAGCGTGTTTAACAGGATTGAATTCAAAGTTTTCCTTCTTATCGACTGCCTAAGGAATGCAGTCTGTCCTAATATTTACCCATCGCTGGTGGGGCAATAGCTGAATTCATTTCACAAAATCCTCCCCCACTGGAAGGATGTGACACAAGATCAATTTTTAAGCGGAGTAAAGCAGGGTTTTGAGGCGCACGTGGTGTAACGATTATCATCATTGGAAGTGGATTCGGCTACACGAGTTCAAATCCTGGACGAGACTGTTTGTATTTTACATAGTGCTAATATCCTAATCTTCCTTCAGTTATGGGTAAATAGTAGGGTAGATTGAACTCTTTAGCCTTGGTATGGCAACCAGTGTAGGAGAAGGAAGATGGCTATTTCTACCTATGGAAATTATTTGTATTAGATAGGAATACTTGATATCATAGAATTGTGTGCAAATTATTTTTATTAGATAGGAATACTTGATATCATAGAATTGTGTGCAAATTATTTCTATTAGATAGGAATACTTGATATCATAGAATTGTGTGCAAATTATTTGTATGAGATAGGAATACTTGATATCATAGAACTGCCTGTAAATCATTTGTTTTAAGAATAGTTACTTGAAGCTAAAATTTTTACTAAAATTTTTTATTATTATTTGTTACTTTAAAGAATATAATTGCATCTAATTTATTGGTATTCGATTGGAATACTTGAAACTATATAACTATGTGCAAACAAATGAATGTTATCTGATAGATTATGTGAAACCATATAATTTTTAGTATTTGATAGAAATACCCCAAACAATATAGATGTGTGCAGATAGTATTATATGCGAATAGTTGGTATATAACAGTATGCAAAAAGAAAACAAATAAAATAAAATAAACAAGCAAAAACAAACAAACAAACAATTTCATAAAAAAAGTAAATAAAAGTGCACTGTGAACGTGATTCCCAAACATGTTGTCGAGTAAATGGTCATGTACCTTTGGATCCATAGTTAGGTCAGTGGGACGGGTTTGATGTTTGGAAAAGTTACGGAAATCGGAAGCGTTCTGTGAAGTCTCCCTAGAATGGAATCGATATTTTGGGTACTGGAAGAAATCATACCAGATTTTGTGAAGGTCTCCCCCAAGAGAGGGATCGAGAATTTTGAGGTACTGGTTCGTGGCCAGACCAGCGTTTTATGAGGTCCCCCCAGAATGGGTTTGAGATTTTTTTAGGTACTGGTTAGTGGCCAGACCGGGTTGAATAAGCGCGAGAATTTGAGGGTTTGGTAAGAGTTGAAGAGGATATTTTTGAACCCTAACCCTAACCCTAACCCTAACCCCGGAAGATTTATGGACTCCGTTCTGAATTACGCTTGAAGGAGAAATATAGTTGAACAAACAGACAAATAAAGTATTGTCACGTGGTCTGCCACTGAGAGGAGAGAGGTAAGATCAATTTCCCCTACCCCTCCGTGTTTGAATTAACAGGCCCCAAAGATTGGCCGTTAAAAGAGGAATAAGGAATGTAGGTCAGCTCCTCGGCCTGCCTGTTGAAGGAAGTAACGAATCCAGGTCAAAATGAAAGCCAAGAGCCGACTACACTCTGTGACCGGGTGGATGGAGAAGGGGACATAGTGGTCAGTATAGTAGCCCGAAAGGATAGCATGACAAGGTGAGGAGGAGAAAGGAGCCAAATGATTGGCCAGAACCCTAAAGCCGGAAGTAGCACCCTTTTCGTCGGAGGAAATAGGGATAAAGAATTCAGTTTTTGGGACGGAGATCGCCGTGAGAGGACGTGTGATCTGATGCCAAAACCCCAGGCGAAGAAGCGGAGCCGAGTTTTAGGACAGCAGTTGGCGTGACAAGATGTATTGAAACTGTCGCCGAAACCCGGGGGAAAGCGGAAAGAATTCTCGGACAAGAAGTTTACAGGTGCCTTCCTATCAAATTCGACA
Source organism: Sepioteuthis lessoniana (assembly GCA_963585895.1). Classification (NCBI taxonomy): domain Eukaryota; kingdom Metazoa; phylum Mollusca; class Cephalopoda; order Myopsida; family Loliginidae; genus Sepioteuthis; species Sepioteuthis lessoniana. The sequence goes on along the minus strand of OY757945.1, from coordinate 4,205,703 downwards.
GAATCCCACTACCCCGTAAAAGAGAAAATACTCTCAGAAGAAACCCGTCGAAAAAGCTAAGTAAACCTTAAAACCGTTTTCTCCCTCCACCCTTCCAAAGTATTGCAATTATATGCTCTCTCTCTCTCTCTCAATTTAAAGAAAGAAGAAAGAAAAGAAAAAGGAAGAAAGAAAGACATTTGTATTTGATATTGTCTGCTGGTAATATAGCCGGCACCTTAAATATCTGTTTGTGTCCGCACGTATCAAAAACCTTGTTATATTTTAAATGTCCTCTCGTGTCGAAACTTATTCGTTGTGTTGTTTGCCTATCGAGTTGCCTTCTTTTTGCTTCATTTCGCCTCAATTTATTCTCGCTAAAAGTCTTATTTGCCTTTAAAAACATTACACGGGAAATTGGAATTGTCGACTACGGTAAATAATAATATTATATCTAAACCTAGGGGTCCATGTCTTCCGTTAGCTTAGTGGGTAGGAAGACGAAGTGGCCTGGTGAGTGAGTGTAACGTGAAATTTGGAAACCCCTTGCCAGCGGCAGTCAGTCTAGCCCCAAATTAACGCCCACATTATCTGCCAGTTCCCATATGCCCAAAAAGGGAATCTTAACTAGGATTTATTTTTGCGAGGGATCAAGTGCCAGACTGCCCCGACTTCACACGGGCGAAAAATAAACTCCCGTCCTGGGATAAGTATTTTAGGCACCGTCACAGTATCCTCGTTAACTATTGAAAAAGAGAAGGAAGAAAGACCTAGGGGCAATCGAGAAAGTTGTAGAAATAGTAAAAGGTTTGGGTTGCTTAGGAAAAGGACCTCTGTGACCATACCTCCTCAGCCCCCCGTTACATCAACTTCTTTAGACCATTTCAAGTCTTGGCCAGTGAATCATCTAGTGGTTCCGATAGGGGTATCACACATTTCTTCGTTTCTACAAGAAATACAATCAAGGGAGTGGGAGAAAAGAACAAAGAACAAAGAATAAACGAACAACAGGGGCTTGGGTCAGTTCCAAGTGCAAGAAGAGAAGTTATGTAACACTGCATTCCCTGTACATATGTAGACTATCGCTGACGAGTAGTTTTTGCGAAATTTTCACAAGCCACGGAGAATGCTGACTCATCTTGACTGGTCTTCCCTCACTGCTTCTGGACCCTCTCTCATGCCGACTAGTCTCTTCTGCTGTCCGGTGTCGACTGCCAACTGCCACACTGCGTCTCCCTTCGCCAACTACCACCTCAGGGTTCCTTCTTCCAACTCCTGACTGGCGTTCCCTTGCCAACTTCCGGTCGCATCGAGATCTCGAGGTCAGGCCTTTGTTGGTTTCGCGCCAAAACAGACAAAGAGATCGTCTGCTTAGCAGACCACCCACATAGTGTCACACCTCCAGAAAATTCTATCTCACCGTTGGAAATGAGCTTGATACTAGCGTGGAGTTGTTTTAGTCGAAATAGGAAAAAAGGGTAGATACTTGTTGAAAAAAATGGAAAAGGGCGCGCACGAAGTTAGCTTAGGTTATCCGTAAAAAAAAAAAGAAAAAAAAAAAAAAAGTGCGCTGAGAATGAGCTATTGCACAGAAAAAGAAAATATATACGTGGATATGAAAATTATTGCAGTGAAAAGAAAAGAGAATTGAGAAAAAAAAAAGGGGGAAAAAAGACCAGGACACTCAGCATTTAAAAAGCAACAATTTTAAGAATTGAAAGGGGAAAAAGAAGAAGATGGTTTGGTTTAATGGCATCTCAACATTTGTGGGTTATTTAATACCAAAGCTATTCTCCAAGAAGAACAGTAGTGGTACTATTTAACCCATAGCTGGGGGGATAAGGGGGTTCATACCTTTCCCAAGAGTATTTACCCGAAAGTGAACGTAATAGCGGGACTAGAGTACGAACTCGCTTGCTACGATTCCGCATTCCATCGCTTTAACCATTACACCACGAAGACACTCCCCAGAAGAAGAAGACACATTCCCTAAAAATAGAACTATTATGAGCATGAACATTTTTTTGAACTTTTTTTTTTTTTTAGGTTGTCAAGTTTTTTTTTTTTTTTGTATTTGGACATTTTGTTTTGACGATTACATTTTGACTTGTTATGTATTTTTGAAAAAAGTTTTTTTTCTCTCTAACTGCTGGGAGGCTTAGAAGGAAATAATTGTTTGAATATAAGGCGACATTTCTGAATTTTTTCCCCCGACTCATTTCACGAGATTTTTTTTTCGGGGAAGTGAAATCGCTGGAAGCAATAATTGATTTAGAAGAAAATCAGTTGCTGATAAATATTTTGGCGTAGTGTGTTTTTGGTTTTTACAGCACGTATTTCAATTTACGAGGATCATTAAATAAGTTTCCAGACTTTTTTCGTATGGGCACTTTTATTGATAGTACACACATGAAACTCTTGTCCCCTTCGAAGTAATCTCCTCCGGCTGCAATGCACTTGTTGTACCGTTCCAACAACTTCTGGAAGGCCCCATCGAAGTCCTCTTGTGTAAATGTGTCAATGACCTTCGTCACAGCCTCTTTTATCTCCTCAATTGTCTCTTAACGACAGCCTCTGAGCTTAGAGAATAACCAAAAGTCACTGGGAGCAAGGTCTGGACTATAGGGAGGCTGGGGAACTGTCTTGATGCCCATCTTGGTCAAATAGTCTGTGACAAGGATGGAGTTGTCGACTGGAGCATTGTCCTGGTGGAAATGCCACTGACCCGATTTGAAGAGTGCTGGCCTCTTCCGACGGAATCTCTCTCTCTCTCTCTCTGAACTCTCTTAAAACCTCAACATAGTAACCCTAACCCTAACCCTTTGGCCAATCAACTCTGGTGTATTGACTTCCTTACTCCTCCAACACTTCTCATCATCCCTCACAGACTCCCTGCCTTCTTTGAATCTCTTATGCCACTCAAAAGCTGATGCTTGATTCATGCAAAATGGTCGAAAAGCAGTCTGAAGCATTCCATACGTTTCTGTGGTATATTTTCCAAGTTTAAAACAGAATTTTATTGCATATCGTTCTTCTAAAGTGTCCTCACGTCCAGATTGGATTTTTGAAAATCACCAGCTGTGACAATCAGACTTTAGTAGGGTGTATTCCAATTGCTGCCGTAGCTGTTTATTTGATGCTGAAATCATAAGAATTGGTCAGTCATCTCATCATAGCAATAACATACTGAATTTTCAAGATTCTACGACAATTTCAAATGCTTGTACGAAAAAGGTCTGGAACCTTATTGAATGCACCACGTATAATGCCATTTTGAGGTATTGGTTTGGAGCGATGGTGATTTTGTTGTTGAATTTTTTGAGATCCCCCAGTTACTCCTGGTTGGAACCAGTAAAGTGGATGACTAGTATATGGTCATAAGGAATCCAGACAAAATATGTTGCTGGATTGATCAGGGTCACGGGGTTTGTGATCAGGATTTTGGGAACCAAGACGTTGGTCTCGTGATATTTTTAGTTTCCTCAAGGAATTGCAGAGGAAGACCCTATGATGCTTTTTTTTAAAATGAGATAAGTTGTTGTGTTGTAGTTTTGATGCATGTATGTTGGATAGCCAACCGCGTCAAGAAAAGTCACTGAGAGAGTCCCGCTGGGGCCTGGGGCCTGGGACCCATAGAAGGCCTCCGGTTAAGCAACCCCAGGCAAGTAGCAGAAGAAGTGCTAACTGGGGTCTTGAAGATAACACAGCGTGCTATGGTCAAGAGAAGAAGTAATCGGTCAATATAACATTCTGTCTGAATCTGTCCCTGCCTCTGTCTATCTCTAACACCACAGAAGCTTCAACCCCTTTCGAGAAGAAAATGCGAGAGATATATTCTCATAAAATAGTGTTATGGTCATTTTTCATCCGTGTATCTTCCCTCATGAGAGCAATTGCATATCAGCTATTGTAGGTTATTTAATGCCAAATCCTCTTTATACACATATATATTAAATATATATGATTTGGTTAGGTTGGGTTTTATGACATATCAACCATTGTAGGTTATTTAATGCCAAATCCTCTTTATACATATATTTTTATTTAACAGTCACAATTCAATGTCAGTTCTTTGTGTATGCCACAATTTATTCTATTTGATAGGACCCTATCAGGTGCTACCCATCCGGGTTATAGTGAACCTGGGAGTAATGGCAATGAAAGGGTACTCCACATTCCCCCAAACCTCCAAGACTGGAACCTCGCCATCAGATGGTTTAATATCATATCCAGCCTAGAGGTTTGGGAATCACGTTCACAGTGCACTTTTATTTACTTTTTTTATGAAATTGTTTGTTTGTTTGTTTTTGCTTGTTTATTTTATTTTATTTGTTTTCTTTTTGCCTACTGTTATATACCAACTATTCGCATATAATACTATCTGCACACATCTATATTGTTTGGGGTATTTCTATCAAATACTAAAAATTATATGGTTTCACATAATCTATCAGATAACATTCATTTGTTTGCACATAGTTATATAGTTTCAAGTATTCCAATCGAACACCAATAAATTAGATGCAATTATATTCTTTAAAGTAACAAATAATAATAAAAAATTTTAGTAAAAATTTTAGCTTCAAGTAACTATTCTTAAAACAAATGATTTACAGGCAGTTCTATGATATCAAGTATTCCTATCTAATACAAATAATTTGCACACAATTCTATGATATCAAGTATTCCTATCTAATACAAATAATTTGCACACAATTCTATGATATCAAGTATTCCTATCTAATACAAATAATTTGCACACAATTCTATGATATCAAGTATTCCTATCTAATACAAATAATTTCCATAGGTAGAAATAGCCATCTTCCTTCTCCTACACTGGTTGCCATACCAAGGCTAAAGAGTTCAATCTACCCTACTATTTACCCATAACTGAAGGAAGATTAGGATATTAGCACTATGTAAAATACAAACAGTCTCGTCCAGGATTTGAACTCGTGTAGCCGAATCCACTTCCAATGATGATAATCGTTACACCACGTGCGCCTCAAAACCCTGCTTTACTCCGCTTAAAAATTGATCTTGTGTCACATCCTTCCAGTGGGGGAGGATTTTGTGAAATGAATTCAGCTATTGCCCCACCAGCGATGGGTAAATATTAGGACAGACTGCATTCCTTAGGCAGTCGATAAGAAGGAAAACTTTGAATTCAATCCTGTTAAACACGCTTAAAAATTGACCTTGTGTCATATCATGCCCGTTCGGAGGGGTTGATATAGATATACATCAGCTTTCGATCACTTTTTTGGAAGCAGTAATCTATTAAAGGTGTTGAAAGAAATGGCGAACCTTCAAACGAAACAGGTTCGCACAAAGAAACCAATTTTAGCTTCTAAAAAATTAATTTAAGAAAGTCAATATATTTATTTCATTGCTTCACGCATGCGCGTCAGCGTTTGCTAGTCACCTGATCTCTCCGAAAACAGAAGACATTTATTATTACCATTATTTTTTTTTTCATTTTCTAAATTTCTTTTTACTGAACTTGACAAAGTGAAATTATGTAAGGGGGTGTTCTTCCTTATACATCTTTTTAAATAATTTCGTTATACATTTGCTCCGACCGATAAGCTAAGCTTCTTCCCATTTCTTTAGAGGGGGTGGCTGTTTAAAAGGATTTATGGTGGCTTGGTGGATGTTTTATTTTCTTTGAAATTTCTCTCTCTTTTTTCTTTTGGTTTTTATTCTTTTTCAGGCTTTAACTTCAATTTTTCGTTTGTCAGTCTTTCTTTTAAATTTTATTCCTTCTTCTTTAGTAGGTGCCATGAGTTCTTCTTCTTCTTCTTCTTCTTCTTCTTCTTCTTCTTCTTCTTTAATGGTATTCACATCATCCTATCTTTCTTTCTTTCTTTCTTGCAGGTTTTTCTTCTTGAACAACACAAGAATGCTGCGCACTGTTTTGAACAAATCCTGGAAGCAGCACCCATCAATGATGGTGGTGATGAGAATGACTGTTTCTGTCATGTTATTTCTCAACACATTATTTTCTTCTGTGTTCGTGGTCTTATGGACACAACTCAAAAAAGCAAACGACCAAACAGTATCTGATAGTGAGGCTCCAGTCCAGGAGCTCAGAGGCGTGTGGAAAACCCCTTCATCGAAATTACTTCCAGGTCCACTCTGACTCATGTGTCCAATAGATTTGTTCAAAAATGATTTGCATTCAAATAGACACTATGAAACCCCCGTCACCCTAAAAAAAAAAAATTCTTAAAATACATCACAGGAAAAATGTAAATATCAACATACAATAACAATGATTCCCTAACCTCTCGGCAGAAAATATTCCAGGCTGGTTGACTAGTAATTAAAATCCACCAATCAATCATTTCAACTTTAGTATATTGCTGCAAATACCTTGTATTTATGTAAAAGAGTGTGCAAATTATTTGTATTAGATAGGAATACTTGATATAAAAGAATTGTGTGCAAATTATTTGTATTAGATAGGAATATTTGATATCATAGAATTGTGTGCAAATTATTTGTATTAGATAGGAATACTTGATATCATAGAATTGTGTGCAAATTATTTGTATTAGATAGGAATACTTGATATCATAGAATGGTGTGCAAATTATTTGTATTAGATAGGAATACTTGATATCATAGAATTGTGTGCAAATTATTTGTATTTGATAGGAATACTTGATATCATAGAATTGTGCGCAAATTATTTGTAATAGAAAGGAATACTTGATATCATAAAATTGTGTGCAAATTATTTGTATTAGATAGGAATACTTGATATCATAGAACTGAGTGCAAATTATTTCAATTATATAGAAATATTTGATATCAGATAATTGTGTGCAAATTATTTGTATTAGGAATACTTGATATCATAGAATTGTGGGCAAATTATTTGTATTAGATAGGAATACTTGATATCAAAGAATTGTGTGCAAATTATTTGTATTAGATAGGAATACTTGATATCAGAGAATTGTGTGCAAATTATTTGTATTAGATAGGAATACTTGATATCATAGAATTGTGTGCAAATTATTTGTATTAGGAATACTGGATATGATAGAATTGTGTGCAAATTATTTCTATTAGATAGGAATACTTGATATGATAGAATGGTGTGCAAATTATTTGTATTAGATAGGAATACTTGATATCATAGAATGGAGTGCAAATTATTTCTATTAGATTGGAATACTTGATATCATAGAATTGTGCGCAAATTATTTGTAATAGAAAGGAATACTTGATATCATAGAATTGTGTGCAAATTATTTGTATTAGATAGGAATACTTGATATCATAGAACTGAGTGCAAATTATTTCAATTATATAGAAATATTTGATATCAGATAATTGTGTGCAAATTATTTGTATTAGGAATACTTGATATCATAGAATTGTGGGCAAATTATTTGTATTAGATAGGAATACTTGATATCAAAGAATTGTGTGCAAATTATTTGCATTAGATAGGAATACTTGATATCAGAGAATTGTGTGCAAATTATTTGTATTAGATAGGAATACTTGATATCATAGAATTGTGTGCAAATTATTTGTATTAGGAATACTTGATATGATAGAATTGTGTGCAAATTATTTCTATTAGATAGGAATACTTGATATCATAGAATTGTGTGCAAATTATTTGTATTAGATAGGAATACTTGATATCATAGAATGGAGTGCAAATTATTTCTATTAGATTGGAATACTTGATATCATAGAATTGTGGGCAAATTATTTGTATTAGATAGGAATACTTGATATAATAGAATTGTGGGCAAATTATTTGTATTACAAAAGAATACTTGATATCAGAGAACTGTGAGCAAATTATTTGTATTAGATAGGAATACTTGACATCATAGAATTGTGTACAAATTATTTCTATCAGATGGGAATACTTGATATCAGAGAATTGTGTGCAAATTATTTGTATTAGATAGGAATACTTGATCTCATAGATTTGTGTGCAAATTATTTCTATTACTTAGGGATACTTGATATCTTAGAATTGTGTGCAAATTATTTGGATTAGATAGGAATACTTGATATCATAGAATCCAGTGCAAATTATTTGTATTAGATAGGAATACAAAATATTATAGAATCGTGTATAATTTATTTGTATTAGATAGGAATACTTGATATCATAGAATTATGTGCAAATTATTTGGATTAGATAGGAATACTTGATATCATAGCATTGTGTGCAAATTATTTGGACTAGATAGGAATACTTGATATCATAGAATGGTGTGCAAATTTTTTCTGTTAGATAGGAATACTTGATATCATAAAATGGTGTGCAAATTATTTCTATTAGATAGGAATACTTGATATCATAGAATTGTGTGCAAATAATTTGTATTAGATTGAAATATTGATATCATAGAATTGTGTGCAAATCATTTGGATTAGATAGGAATACTTGATATCATAGAATTGCATACAAATCATTTCTATTAGATAGGAATACTTGATATCATAGAAACGTGTGCAAATTATTTGTATTAGATAGGAATACTTAATATCATAGAATTGTGTGCAAATTATTTGTATTAGATAAGAATACTTGATATAGAATTCTGTGCAAATTATTTCTATTAGATAGGAATACTTGACATCATAGAATTGTGTGCAAATTATTTGTATTAGATGAAAATACTTGATATCATAGAATTGTGTGCAAATTATTTGTATTAGATTGGAATACTTGATATCATAGAATTGTGTGCAAATTATTTGTATTAGACTAAAATACTTGATATCATAGAATTGTGTGCAAATTATTTGTATTTGATAGGAATACATGATATCATAGAATTGTGTGCAAATTATTTCCATTAGATAGAAATACTTGATATGATAGAATTGTGTTCAAAATATTTGTCTTAGATAGGAATACTTGATATCAGAGAATTGTGTGCAAATTATTTCTATTAGATAGAAATACTTGATATGATAGAATTGTTTGCAAATTATTTGTGTTAGATAGGAATACTTGATATCATAGAATTGTGTGCAAATTTTTTGGATTAGATAGGAATACTTGATATCATAGAATTGTGTGCAAATTATTTCTATTAGATAGGAATACTTGATATCATAGAATTGTGTGCAAATTATTTGTATTAGATAGGAATACTTGATATCATAGAATCGTGTGCAAATTATTTGTATTTGATAGGAATACTTGATATCATAGAATTGTGTGCAAATTATTTGTAATAGAAAGGAATACTTGATATCATAGAATTGTGTGCAGATTATTTGTATTAGATAGGAATACTTGATATCATAGGATTTTGTGCAAATTATTTGTATTAGAAAGGAATACTTGATATCATAGAATTGTGTGCAAATTATTTGTAATAGAAAGGAATACTTGATATCATTGAATTGTGTGCAAGTTATTTCTATTAGATAGGAATACTTGATATCATAGAGCTGAGTGCAAATTATTTCAATTAGATAGAAATATTTGATATCAGATAATTGTGTGCAAATTATTTGTATTAGGAATACTTGATATCATAGAATTGTGGGCAAATTATTTGTATTAGATAGGAATACTTGATATCAAAGAATTGTGTGCAAATTATTTGTATTAGATAGGAATACTTGATATCAGAGCATTGTGTGCAAATTATTTGTATTAGATAGGAATACTTGATATCATAGAATTGTGTGCAAATTATTTGTATTAGGAATACTTGATATGATAGAATTGTGTGCAAATTATTTCTATTAGATAGGAATACTTGATATCATAGAATTGTGTGCAAATTATTTGTATTAGATAGGAATACTTGACATCATAGAATTGTGTACAAATTATTTCTATCAGATGGAAATACTTGATATCAGAGAATTGTGTGCAAATTATTTGTATAAGATAGGAATACTTGCTATAATAGAATTGTGTGCAAATTATTTTTATTACATTGGAATACTTGATATCATAGAATTGTGTGCAAATTATTTCTATTAGATAGGAATACTTGATCTCATATATTTGTGTGCAAATTATTAATATTACTTAGGGATACTTGATATCATAGAATTGTGTGCAAATTATTTGGATTAGATAGGAATACTTGATATCATAGAATCGAGTGCAAATTATTTGTATTAGATAGGAATAAAAAATATTATAGAATCGTGTATAAATTATTTGTGTTAGATAGGAATACTTGATATCATAGAATTGTGTGCAAATTATTTGGATTAGATAGGAATACTTGATATCATAGAATTGTGTGCAAATCATTTGTATTAGATAGGAATACTTGATATCATAGAATTGTGTGCAAATTATTTGGATTAGATAGGAATATTTGATATCATAGCATTGTGTGCAAATTATTTGTATTAGATAGGATTTCTTGATATAATAGAATTGTGTGCAAATTATTTTTATTAGAAAGGAATACTTGATATCAGAATTGTTTGCAAATTATTTGTATTAGATAGGAATACTTGATATGATAGAATTGTGTGCAAATTATTTGTATTAGAAAGGAATACTTGATATGATAGAATAGTGTGCAAATTATTTGTATTAGAAAGGAATACTTGATATGATAGAATTGTGTGCAAATTATTTGTATTAGATAGGAATACTTGATATCATAGCATTTTGTGCAAATTATTTGTATTAGATAGGAATACTTGATATCATAAAATGGTGTGTAAATAATTTCTATTAGATATGAATACTTGATATCATAGAATCAAATGCAAATTATTTGTATTAGATAGGAATACTTGATATCATAGAATTGTGTGCAAATTATTTCTATTAGATTGGAATACTTGATATCATAGCATTGTGTGCAAATTATTTCTATTAGATAGGAATTCTTGATATCATAGAATTGTGTGCAAATTATTTGTATTAGAAAGGAATACTTGATATCAGAATTGTGTGCAAATTATTTGCATTAGATAGGAATACTTGATATCATAGATATGTGTGCAAATTATTTGTATTATATAGGAATACTTGATATGATAGAATTGTGTGCAAATTATTTGTATTAGATAGGAATACTTGATATCATAGAATTGTGTGCAAATTACTTGTATTAGATAGGAATACTTGATATCATAGAATGGAGTGCCAATTATTTGTATTAGATAGGAATACTGGATATCATAGTATTGTGTGCAAATTATTTGGATTCGATAGGAATACTTGATATCATAGAATGAAGTGCAAATTATTTCTATTAGATAGGAATACTTGATATCATAGAACTGAGTGCAAATTATTTCTATTAGATAGGAATACTTGATATCATAGAATTGTGTGTAAATTATTTGCATTCGATAGGAATACTTGATATGATAGAATTGTGTGCAAATTATTTCTATTAGATAGGAATACTTGATATAATAGAATTGTGTGCAAATTATTTCTATTAGATAGGAATACTTGATATCATAGAATTGTGTGCAAATTATTTGCATTAGATAGGAATACTTGATATCAGAGAATTGGGTGCTAATTATTTGTATTAGATAGGAATACTTGATATCATAGAATTGTGTGCAAATTATTCGTTTTAGAGAGGAATACTTGATATCATAATATTGAGTGCAAATTTTTGTATTATATAGGAATACTTGATATCATAGAATTGTGTGCAAATTATTTGTATTCGATAGGAATACTTGATATCATAGAATGGAGTGCAAATTATTTCTATTAGATAGAAATACTTGATATCAGAGAATTGTGTGCAAATTATTTGGATTAGATAGGAATACTTGATATCATAGAGTTGTGTGCAAATTATTTGTATTAGATAGGAATACTTGATATCATAGAATTGTGCGCAAATTATTTGTATTAGATAGGAATACTTGATATCAGAGAATTGTGTGCAAATTATTTGGATTAGATAGGAATACTTGATATCATAGCATTGTGTGCAAATTATTTGGACTAGATAGGAATACTTGATATCATAGAATGGTGTGCAAATTTTTTCTGTTAGATAGGAATACTTGATATCATAAAATGGTGTGCAAATTATTTCTATTAGATAGGAATACTTGATATCATAGAATTGTGTGCAAATAATTTGTATTAGATTGAAATATTGATATCATAGAATTGTGTGCAAATTATTTGGATTAGATAGGAATACTTGATATCATAGAATCGAGTGCAAATTATTTGGATTAGATAGGAATAAAAAATATCATAGAATCGTGTATAAATTATTTGTATTAGATAGGAATACTTGATATCATAGAATTGTGTGCAAATTATTTGGATTAGATAGGAATACTTGATATCATTGAATTGTGTGCAAATTATTTGGATTAGATAGGAATTCTTGATATAATAGAATTGTGTGCAAATTGTTTTTATTAGAAAGGAATACTTGATATCAGAATTGTTTGCAAATTTTTTGTATTAGATAGGAATACTTGATGTGATAGAATTGTGTGCAAATTATTTGTATTAGAAAGGAATACTTGATATGATAGAATAGTGTGCAAATTATTTGTATTAGAAAGGAATACTTGATATGATAGAATTGTGTGCAAATTATTTGTATTAGATAGGAATACTTGATATCATAGCATTGTGTGCAAATTATTTGTATTAGATAGGAATACTTGATATCATAAAATGGTGTGTAAATAATTTCTATTAGATAGGAATACTTGATATCATAGAATCAAATGCAAATTATTTCTATTAGATAGGATTACTTGATATCGTAGAATTGTGTGCAAATTATTTCTATTAGATAGGAATACTTGATATCATAGCATTGTGTTCAAATTATTTCTATTAGATAGGAATTCTTGATATCATAGAATTGTGTGCAAATTATTTGTATTAGAAAGGAATACTTCATATCAGAATTGTGTGCAAATTATTTGTATTAGATAGGAATACTTGATATCATAGATATGTGTGCAAATCATTTGTATTAGATAGGAATACTTGATATGATAGAATTGTGTGCAAATTATTTGGATTCGATAGGAATACTTGATATCATAGAATTGTGTGCAAATTACTTGTATTAGATAGGAATACTTGATATGATAGAATTGTGTGCAAATTATTTGTATTAGAAAGGAATACTTGATATGATAGAATTGTGTGCAAATTATTTGTATTAGATAGGAATACTTGATATCATAGAATGGAGTGCAAATTATTTGTATTAGATAGGAATACTGGATATCATAGTATTGTGTGCAAATTATTTGGATTTGATAGGAATACTTGATATCATAGAATGAAGTGCAAATTATTTCTATTAGATAGGAATACTTGATATCATAGAACTGAGTGCAAATTATTTCTATTAGATAGGAATACTTGATATCATAGAATTGTGTGCAAATTATTTGTATTAGATAGGAATACTTGATATCATAGAATTGTGTGCAAATTATTTGCATTCGATAGGAATACTTGATATCATAGAATTGTGTGCAAATTATTTTTATTAGAAAGGAATACTTGATATCAGAATTGTTTGCAAATTATTTGTATTAGATAGGAATACTTGATATGATAGAATTGTGTGCAAATTATTTGTATTAGAAAGGAATACTTGATATGATAGAATAGTGTGCAAATTATTTGTATTAGAAAGTAATACTTGATATGATAGAATTGTGTGCAAATTATTTGTATTAGATAGGAATACTTGATATCATAGCATTGTGTGCAAATTATTTGTATTAGATAGTAATACTTGATATCATAAAATGGTGTGTAAATAATTTCTATTAGATAGGAATACTTGATATCATAGAATCAAATGCAAATTATTTGTATTAGATAAAAATACTTGATATCATAGAATTGTGTGCAAATTATTTCTATTAGATAGGAATACTTGATATCATAGCATTGTGTGCAAATTATTTCTATTAGATAGGAATACTTGATATCATAGAATTGTGTTCAAATTATTTCTATTAGATTGGAATACTTGATATCATAGAATTGTGTGCAAATTATTTGGATTCGATAGGAATACTTGATATCATAGAATTGTGTGCAAATTATTTCTATTAGATAGGAATACTTGATATCATAGAATTGTGTGCAAATTATTTCTATTAGATAGGTATAATTGATATCATAGAATTGTGTGCAAATTATTTGGATTCGATAGGAATACTTGATATCATAGAACTGAGTGCAAATTATTTCTATTAGATAGGAATACTTGATATCATAGAATGGAGTGCAAATTATTTGGATTAGATAGGAATACTTGATATCATAGAATTGTGTGCAAATTATTTGGATTCGATAGGAATACTTGATATTATAGAATTGTGTGCAAATTATTTCTATTAGATAGGAATACTTGATATCATAGAATTGTGTGCAAAATATTTGGATTAGATAGGAATACTTGATATCATAGAATTGTGTGCAAATTATTTGTATTAGATAGAAATACTTGATATCATAAAATTGTGCGCAAAGCAAACAAGCAAGCTAACAAAATGTCTCAAGAAACAATTACGAAACATTGTTAACACAGTTAATGTCCGTAACCTCAAGGCAGAAAATTACCTTAGATGTGTTGATATGCCGTTAAAATCACTCAATCAATCGAACAATATTTAATCAATGGGAAGTAATATTTTTGGCATGAAACTTTCAATCAGCAAGTTTTAATCTTACAGATTGCCAGATTATTTTTGCCTTCTAGTCAATTGCGAACTTGAGAGGTGAAAGTGCATTTGATGGATCCCAAAATAGACCAATGAGAGTCATACCAACAGAAGCATGTTCAATGCTCTTGAAAATCTTCTTTTCAGATTGTAATAAGAGAACAAAAAAGAAAGTTTTTAATTTGGTTGCCGGCAGCGAGTAAGAAAAAAAAACGAGATGGAACATTCGATCTTATCAAATGCGGTCGATGTTTTGACAATGCTTACTGCTGTATAAACGGGTATTAATTGCAGGGCAATGCCCGGATGAAATCCAGATGCCGACGTTTGGTCACTCTGATCTTTGCACAAAAGAAGAATCTCTTTGAGGCGAAACAAAGGGAAATTCTTTCAATAGAATGAAGATTTCCCAGAAGAATCAAAGATGGCTGACCATTAAGATGAGAGAAGAGACGAAGAAGGCAGCAACAGGACGAAGATTGGAGAGAAAAGATAAAAACGAAAAAGAACACAGTATTTCATTTTGTAATTATAGCTGGCAAGAATAGATTTGATTTTATTTTTCTTTGCCTAAATCTTTCTTTCTTTCTTTCTTTCTTTCTTGCTTTCTTAATCCAATTCTTTCTTTCTTTCTTTCTTTCTTTCTTAATCCAATTCTTTCTTTCTTTCTTTCTTTCTTTCTTTCTTTCTTCAATCTGTTCTTTCTTTCTCCAATCTGTTTTTGCTTTCTTTCTTTCTTTCTTTCTTTCTTTCTTTCTTTCTTTCTTTCTTTCTTTCTTTCTTTCTTTCTTAATCCAATCAGTTCTTTCTTTCTTTCTTTCTTTCTTTCTTTCTTTCTTTCTTAATCCAATCAGTTCTTTCTTTCTTTCTTTCTTTCTTTCTTTCTTTCTTTCTTAATCCAATTATTTCTTTCTTTCTTTCTTTCTTTCTTTCTTTCTTTCTTTCTTTCTTTCTTTCTTTCTTTCTTTCTTTCTCCAATCTGTTCTTTCTTTCTCCAATCTGTTCTTTCTTTCTTTCTTTCTTTCTTTCTTAATCCAATCAGTTCTTTCTTTCTTTCTTTCTTTCTTTCTTTCTTTCTTTCTTTCTTAATCCAATTCTTTCTTTCTTTCTTTCTTTCTCCAATCTGTTCTTTGTTTGTTTGTTTGTTTCTTTCTTAATCCAATCAGTTCTTTCTTTCTTTCTTTCTTTCTTTCTTTCTTTCTTTCTATTTTTCTTTCTTTCTTTCTTAATCTAATTCTTTCTTTCTTTCTTTCTTTCTTTCTTTCTTTTTTTCTTTCTCCAATCTGTTCTTTGTTTGTTTGTTTCTTTCTTTCTTAATCCAATCAGTTCTTTCTTTCTTTCTTTCTTTTTTTCTTTCTTGCTCACCCATTCATTCATTCATTCATTCGTTCTTTTATTTATTTTATTAATTTGTTTTTTATTCTTTTCTTTTTTGGGGTTTCTATTTTTTGGCCTGATCATTCATCTATTTATTTTTTTTTGTTGAATAATATTTCCTACTTCATTTTTTCTTTTCTTTTTAATTGTTTGTTTGTTGGTTATTTCTTTCTTTGGTGAGCGAACATAGGCTTATTTGTTTTGTTAACAGCATATCTATCTATCTATCTATCTATCTATCTATCTATCTATCTATCTATCTATCTTCGTCTGTTCTTTTCTATCTATCTATCTATCTATCTATCTCGATTTTGAATTACAAAATTCCTTTTAAATATAAACATTCTTATTTACTGTGTTACCTGGCAAGTTTTTCCTGCCTACTAATCCATGATTAAAATACTCAGGTTATAAAACTCTATGGTTTGGTTATGATGACCATAAAACGATTCCTTCGTACGGAAGCTGACCCGTTCAAAGTTGTTTCTGTCAGAGTTATGTATATAAGTGTGCATGTATGTGTGTGTGATCATCATCCTCACCATTAAGTCGTGCTAATTGCACAGAGTTCCTTAACTCTCTCCCATCATCCATCTTTATCGCCCATCGCTCCTAGCAGGCCGTCTAGATTACATCCAGAGGTAATGCAAGTATTTGTTTCTCGGTCAACCTAGGTGCGTTCATGTGTCAGAGTAGCAATATACTAAGCTCTTTTTGCTCAGAAGTGGCACAAGGCTGTATCAATGGGGGGGGGGCCCAATGAGACTCGAACTCACTCGTAAAGGTTTGCTAGTCTAGCTTGCTAACCATTATACCACCTGAGACGTCCAAAGTAATTTACTTAGCTTTTTACTTAGATGTGACACAAGGTTGTATGAATGGGACACCCAATGAGACTCGAACTCCTTCATAAAGGTTTGTTAACTTAGCTTGCTGACCATTTTAACACCCGTGGTGTCTATGCCACAGAAGAGCGTTTTTTGTGAGTTCGTTGTTATCCAGAAATTCTAATCACGCCTTGATCATCTTACTTGGTTGGTTTTTGATGGAAAGTGACCGTAAAGCTGCGTCTTTTGTGGGGTGCTGCTTCCAGGATTTGTTCAAAACAGCACGTGTAGATCCCATCATACATTAGTACCAACACAGTCACAGCTTGAAAGAAATCCGCTTTTATTTCATCAGAGGGATCAGATTTCCATATAAACGCAGTTTTATTTGCATTCACATAGTGACCAATGCCTCTTGCTGCTTGACTCAGGCAATGCAGCCGGGATTCGGCTTAGAGCGGTGAATTTGTGAGAAGCGTTTGATCATCTGCGTAGTCTATCTGTGTCACAATTTTTGCAGGATATCGTCTGCTTTTTTTTCATTTCTAATGTAAAACCGTTTATTATGAGATTTGTTGACGTTCGTAGTACGTAATCTTCTAGCAAGACTCCAGCGACAATGTCGAAGACGTCGCCGTCACAATCAGATGAGTGAACTTTAGTGTTTTTATAAAACTTCATTATAGCGGTAACAGTTGTATTTGTTAAATCTTTCCTCTGTATATGGAATTAGATACCTTAGAGAATTCTATCAACAATAGTGTTGCCTCGAAATTTTTTGCTCGTACTCCTTCGATGATTCGATCACTTGTCTGAATCTAAGTTATGGATCGAGTTCTCCGAAAAAAGTTATAATTTTTCCTTAGAATTTTCTCGACTTTGGGTTGGAAACGTTTGAGAATCAAAACATTAAAAGTTTTGCAAAATTTTGGTGCGTGCTAGTTCGTGCCGTGAACGAAGCAGTTAAATCCGTGGTTGGTATTATCGTAGTACTGGGTGCGCTGACATGTTGTACATGGCTTCACCCTGTGTGTGAGTTGAAAGCTGCACAAATGAATGTGTAACGTAGTCTAATTTGGGAACTTATGCTTTACAAGTTCCAGCTGGACTATTACGCCGTCGTAAAAGCAAGCAAAGACGTTTTTTGTGAGAAAGGTGAAGTTTTAGTTGATCACAGAACAGTAACTAAAGGACTCAAGAAATTTTGCTTGGGTTGTAAAATCCTCAACGATCAAGCAAAGGCAGGCAGGCAGGCAATCCTCAAAATGTGGATTCTGATGTCTTGCTCTAAGTCACTGTGGCAAATCCAGTGAGTAGCACTTGGAGAATATCAGGCGAGCTCGGCATCTAACATTCCAGTGTGGTTTATCACCAGCACGAAGCTTCGAATTTTACCTCCATTGTCCGAAAAAAATCGTCATCAACAGTCTCCTGATAGCGTCTTTCTCTGAAGGCGGTCATTTTATTGTAAAAGAGACGATTCAACAGAAACAATGAAACACATTCACATTTATAAGCAGCGAGAAACGAGAAAAATAGAGAAAAAAAAATCTTTTTTATTCATTTTAATTACCTAAACAATGTTCATTTGGCAATCTTTGTTGTTAATTAAAAATATACTCACCGAACAGTTTCAAACGATAATTGTTACTTTAAAAGATGAATGTATATAATAGAAAATAAATTTTCTTTTTACCAATCATATATCTTTATATCAGCTTCGATATTGTACCGGCAATTAAGTGCTAGAGTAGGGGGATAATTTTATTACGTCCCCACTGACCAAAGCCCAATATTCATTGATACGCTAACACTAAAGAAAAAAAAAGATGAGATAAATGTTTTTTTTTTGTTTAATGGCATATCATCCTTCGTGGGTTATTTGATACCAAAGCTATTCTAGAAAAACAGTTATGGTACTATATTACCCATTGCCGAGGCCTAGTGGGTAGAGTGTTTGCCAATGGTCTGGGGGACCTGGGTTCAATCCCAGGTTTAGTCATACCAAAGACTTTAAAAATGGTACTTGATACCTCCTTGTGTTGTAGTGTCTCATAGACCCAAGCAAGAACATAATCAAAGATAATGAACGAACGAAACACACATCTTTATAAATATATCCCTCATTTTATTCTTCAAAAGGACCTACAGTTAGTTGTTGGTTTGAGAGATAGATGGAGAGACATATACTCAGAGAGGGGACTTCATCTTCCCATATCTTCTGCCTGGAGCCAGGGGGTGCCAACGCTTGCACCCCCTTGCAAGCTCGTCAGGGACAAGCTAATCGGTTGGGTGTCCCTCGCTCGACTACGATTCTCTCCACTCTGTCCAAATATGGTTATCACGTGGTCCCCTCCCGGTTACACACCAGTTCGACCTGAGTGCCCTGACGCGCTGTCATCTTCCTGTTTACAAATCAAAATGTGACAGCTTGCCAAAGCACTCGGGGTTACTTGGAACGAACCGAAAATCCATTTCATATGTTATATAAAACGTGCTTAACCCTCAGCAATATAAATTACGTATCAAGGGTAAAGTGAAGCACCCCAGGGATAGGAGTAGCGTCCTCCCCTACACCTCGGTGAAGTAGCTATTGAAAAGGGAGACTTCTGGTCACCCTCGACTAAAGTCGCCAACTTTACTTACTTACTTTTATATCTTTCCCTTGGGTATTAGTGCAAAAATGAATTTAATGACGTAACTGGAGTCCGAACTCGTTGGCTTTGATGTCGTTGTCTAGCCCGTTAACCACAACGCCATATTTACTCCCTGAAAGAATAGATAAACTCTTTTAAACATATAATACATTTATTGGGTACATATGTAAATATATATTATACGTATTACGGGAATATTAAAACAATACACAAACATGATCCAAACAAATGAAATGTGCACTATGTTCAATGGTCAAGCAGTCCACAAAGACAGCGTGCCAAATCGTTCGAAGGTTTTCCTGTTGTATACTCATATAATACAACTATATATATATATATATATATATATATATATATATATATATATATATATATATATATATGCTGAATACATATTGACCAAATGAATAAAAAACGAGCGAAGACTTCTTTAGAAAAATATACCTCTCACTTTATTTTAAGGTTTGCGTGTGGGAGGGAGTTGGAGACTGAACAAAGACTGCAATATATTGACCCCCACTCTTATGGCCATCAGCGTTGTATCTTTCTCGTTCTCCAGGGCTGCTCAACCGGAGGCCTGGGGCCCTCTTTGCTGGGTGCAGGCTTTCTCTACCGCATCTTATCACCAACTGGTCTTTTCCCCAAACTCCATCGGGGGTCCCGAGGGCCCCTTCTGCTGAGTGGTGGCTTTCCCTATCACACTTGTCTCCAACTCGTCTGCCCTCCAACTTGTCTGACTTCCGATCTCCACCGAGTTATATAATAGTTCAATCACCCACTCAATCGCCCATTCAATCTTTGGAATGGCATGTTTGATCGTCATCAAGCGGAAATAACTGTCATGCAGTTCAGAGGTCACTCTCTTCTGGTGCATCAGTCTATGAGTGTATCATGGGCTTTTACCTTGTCCCATTTCGTCAGCCAAAACCGCTTACGCGATTTCTTTCGATTACTGGCCATTGGAATGTGTCACTTCCTTCCGTTGCATCACTTTGGAATGGCATGTTTGGCCGGGTCAAAGGTCAATCTACAACATTCCTTGTGTTTTTTTGTGAGTTTCAACAATGAAATAAAGTCATTTACCAGCTAACGAGACCAAAGCCTGTTTGATGAAAAAAAGCTGCAAAGGGAGGTTTGATTTGTTCAAAGAACAAGGATCAAAAGGAAGTAAAAAGGTTCTCGTCTCTCATGGAATTAATATACACGACATCTTCTAAGACACGCCCCCACATCCAAGCGAAGACAATTGTTTATTGTCTCCCCATATCAACTTATGAAGTTAAGATTGAACTGTGAAAGTATTTAAAAAAACATTTGAGTTACAGAGATTTTACGATTTTTACATCTTTGTCTTTTGTCTAAATTGTTTGTCCTAATTAACAATACTGCATAATTATTTTACATCTTCAATTTATAGAATTTTAATTAATCTAATTATTAATTTTGTTAGAAATAGATCTGTTTGATGATTTAACTATTTGTAAACAAATAACCGGTGTTAAATTGAATTGTTAGTGATACATAGAAATACTTGCAACCATTTAACTGTGTGCAAATGAATGGGTAATGTCGAATAGAATAATTAGAGTTAAGTAGCGATACTTGTAACTACTTCACGGCAAAGAAATGATTAATATTAAAGAGAATTAGTCGTGTTAGATAGCAATAATTGAAATCATTTAACTGTCTAGAAACAATAGCAATACTAGTGTGTAAATAAATTAGTTCTCACTCGTTTAAAAATGAAATTACCAATAGACTATTTACTTACAAATCATATATGCATATCCATTAAAATGTGTGCAGACAAATGACTGATGTTAAATCATTACTATTACATTGTAATACTTGAAACCATTTAACTGTGTGCAAACAAATAATTTATAGGAATGTGCCAATACCCCTCGGTCGGCCGACCCCCACTATCTTAGCCTCCTTACTCATGGCCAGTGATTCATCTCGTGGTTTTTTCTCATCTCCGACCAGGGGCATTACACATTTCTTTACGGACACACAAAACACAGCCAAAAGGGTGGAGGAAAAGAACAAACGAACAAACGCGGGCTTGGGTTAGCTCCAAGTGCAAGAAGGAGCGTATCAATGGGACACTTTTGTGCAGCTCTCTGTGCATTTGCAGGCTATTGCGGGTGTGTATTTTGCACGAAATTTCCACAAAGCCACTCATCTCTTGACTACCCTGCTTCCATCTTCTCGCTGCCCCCTTCTGCTGACTGTGTCCTTCTCTGGACAGCTATCTCAAGCCGATTGTTCTCTTCTACCCTCCTTTGTCAACTAACTCTCTCGGTCTTCTCTGGGACCTTCCTGCCCTCCTCCACTTCCGTTCTCCCGCTCAGGCCCTTTGTGTGGGTTTCGCGCCAAAACAGACAAAGAGATCCTCTCAGTGGCACCAAGACAAACGGAAACGAATACTACCAATCGTGTCACAGGATTATTCGTGTCCGAAGAATGTGAAGAATTATTTTTTCTTTAAAGTTTAGCGATTTCAATTAGGAGCAAATCAAAATAGATTCCAGTTGGTTATCATTTTTGAAGTCCCCCTTTCCTCGTGTAAAACATGAGAAATAAATTGTTGAAATCTTTACCAGGTTTGATAAGTTTGCACACGATATCTAGTAATTCTAAATCAAACCGTTTTGTCATCTATGTTGAACAAACAAATACTTCAAAATTACTGAATAATTAATAGTATTTTTACCTTAAAGATAATTGGAAATATTTTATTATAAAATTTATCATAAAATTCATTAACTCGGCATACTACATTTTTTTGTTAGTAGAGCAGAAACAAAATTTTCCTCATTATTACGGGCGATATTTTTTTCACTAAACTTGGGTTTGGGTCTTGAATAATGAATTTAATTATCTGTAGTTCCAGCATCCAGACAAACAAACAAAATTTGGTTTGGTCTGGTTTGGTTTTCTGACATATCAACCATTGTTGGTTATTTAATGCCAAATCCTTTATATATATATATATATATAGTCATCCACAGACAGATCTGTTTTGTTCTATCAGAACTCATCAGTGTGGCTAAACAGTATCTTCCCGTAGCTGGGATCGAAACCCGGTTGACTCAAACGTCAACCCAAGCTTCTAACCATTTAGCCACGAGGAGATATTAGCTGCGAAGTAAATTTTAAACGGTTATGAATCACAATTACTATTGTTTACATACATCCATTCAACGGTAGCCGAGACCTCAATTCAACTACAAAGAGGCTTGCAATAGACGCTAATGGCAACACGATTACTTCTTCGCCAGAGAACTCAACCCCACGGGGGTAGGGGAGTATATCTCTCTCTCTTTCTATATATATATATATATATATATATATTAAATATATGGTTTGTAAATACATTGTTTAGACACACACAGTTAATGGATCAAACAGTTCTTTTTCTAACAATTCAATTTAGCAGAAGTCAACAAAGTTAAATGGTTCCAGTATTGCTATGTATCACTAACATTTCAATTAAACATCAGTTTACTCACAGATAAATGATCAAACAGTTCTATTTGAAACAATTTAGCATAAGTCATTTGTTTGCAATCAGTTTTTAAATGTCAAAGAGTTCTATTTGACCGATAGATAGCACTCTATTAGGTGCTACCACACCAAGTCAGAGTAGATGTGGAAATGATGGCAATAGAAGGGGTACTCTGCATTCCCCAAAGCTCCAGCATTACAGGAACCTCTCCATTAGATTGTTGAGAGTCATATCTAGGAGACTCATTGCGTGTGTGTGTGGGGGGAAGGGTTACCCCCCGCAGAGATTCAGGTGGTGTATTCTACAACCCCAAACAAACAAACAAATAAATAAGCGACATAAAAAAACCCCAGTATCGTTGCGTAACGAACAATTTCGATAATTTCATAACGAAAACATTGATGATGAACCAGAATCTGCTGATGAAGACTTCTGGTTCAAGTCTCGCTGAAAGAAGCGTTTCTAGCTAGTTCCTCGTAGTTAAATATCGATTAAACTGCTCAGAGCGTGTCCCGTTAATCAGAGTAAGTACTGCAAGCAAGCTGTGGCCTGTATCGCACACGAAACAAAGTTTAGTTCACAACATCAACGAACGTTGACGAACATTCGACTAAAATCAGCTGATTTATTATATCTTGTTTAAAGTTCTGATTTTTTTTGTTCAAAATATCGTCTGTCATATTTGCCCTGAAATAAGTGCAGTTCCAATCAACTTTTTTTTTTTTTATCTTCAGATCTTCTTTGCAGACGATCAATTATTCTTTGAACATTTTTCTTCTACCACAGTTTCTCGTCTCATTCCCGCTTTTTTGTTCAATAATCTTTCCACAGCGCCATCTGTGCACAATCTAACGAACCAATCAGGCCCAATTATTAAGTTTCTTTACATTTATTTTCTATCACCTTTCGCTATCAAGAAACAAAAATGGTGTCGCCATTGTTTGGCAATAATGAACAATATGTTGCCAATCTCTAATGGATGTCACTGCTTATATATATATATATATATATATATATATATATATATATATATATATATATATATATATATATATATATATATATATATATATGTGTGTGTGTGTGTGTGTGTGTGTGTGCTTATATTGTAATGGTTATTGTCGTAGGAAATGGATACGGTGACCCGAGTTCAAAGCCACGATAAGGTTAACTGTATTTCACATAGCGCTAATACCACAGGAAAAAGTTAAAAATTCAACTATTCTCCTTCTAGCTATGGGTAAATAGCAGGGCAGACTGGATTCTTTAATCACAGTATGGCAACCGGTCAAGGAGAAGGAAAATTTTAAATTCAAATTCCACGTAAAAATTGACTTTGTGCCATATTCTGCTCATGCGAAGGGGTTTCTTACATACATACATGTATGCACACACACACACACACACACACACACACACACTCATATATATATATATGAATACGATAAATAATCATCTTCCATAGAGAATTGGCATGTTCCTTAGGAGCCTCGAAGGGTTTCACATTACGGATTCTCGATCTATTTTTGCCTTTGTTTTTTGAAAAGTTGAGACGTTGTCACTGACCCTGCCTGGGAGCTTTAAATCCGTGTAGCCATAATACTTGTACTTGTAAATTAAGTTTTTTTTTCCATTCTGTACCCCTTTCATATACTACTTGTTCATGGAACAATATGTTTATAATTCTGGCCATTGAGATGCATTTATGTATTCTTTCTTTGGAATGTCACCGGTATGTATATTGCTCTTATGAAATATCAAATGTTCTTGTCGGTATTATTGAGTATTTTGTCTTTCATTCCTTTTTGTTTAGTGTTAATATATCAAGTATATATTTGAACGGAGATCTGATTAAGTGTATTTAGTGTCACTAAGCACATCAATATATACGAAGAGGGTCTGAAAAGTTATTTGGCTGAAACATTGTTACATATTGACTCAATCAGAGATCTCTCTGCACAAGACGCACCAGGGTAAATAAGCAGAAGCGGTCACGTCGTTGAACGGATATGTCAGGACGTTGGGAGTTGATATATATATAGATGCCCACGTGAGATACAGTCAGTCTTGAGTCGGTCTCAGTTTGTGGCCAGATGAGATTCGGTCAGTGACGGAGAGCGCCAGCGAGAGGCTGGGCGCCCCGTTGGAGCAGCGTCCCACAGAGCGGCCCACAGCGGGCCTCCGGTTGAGCACTCCCAGGTTGAGAAGAAGAAAAAGAAGTGCTAAGTTGGGCCTAGAAAATAACACAGCGTGGTATGGTCTAGAGTAGAAGTTATGGGTCAGTATGGCAGTCTGTATTCGTCTGTCTCTCATACATAAACAGAATCTTTGACCCCTTTTGAGAGAAATTAAGACATATTTTTGTAAAAAGAAAGTGTCATTCCTTTGCCCAGAATACACCGACTGCTTCTCTGCAGAAGGGTTATATCGCCCCTCACAACGAGTGTCCTGTTTATGACGCTAAATAATTTCATGTTGAGCTTCCAGTGATGCTGGAGCTTTGGGGAATACGGAGCACCACTTCTTTACCATCGCTCCCAGATCCACTCTGGACAGGAGTGGAAGTACTTGATAGGGTACTTACTATCTATGGGTAAAATAGAACTAAATAGTGTAGTTATGCTAATCTGAATCGCTTGAAATAGAACTGTTTCATTTAACTGAATAGCTTGAAATGGAAATGTTTTTGACAATTAAACTGTATACTTACATTTAAACTGCGTACTTATTCAAAAGTGAATTGTTTGAAATGGAACTGTTTTTGACATTGAAACTGTACTTACGCTAAACGGAATTGTTTGATATAGAACTGTTTTGACATTTACCGGTGTGAAAACAAAACCTATACTTATACTAAACTAAATTGGTTGAAATGGAAACGTTTTTGACTATAAAACTGTACTCGTGCTAAACTGAATTGTTTGAAATGGAACTGTTTTTGTATGCTAAACTGAATTGTTTGAAATGGAACGGATTATTTGTATAAAGATGGATTTAGCCTTAAATAACCAACAAAGGTTGATATGCCATAAAACTCAAGCAATCCTCAACCTTCCTTTATTCCATATGGCTACACAACAACGTTCATATGATGACATCATATCTCCTGTTGATGACTTTTTTGACCAGTGGGATCCAACACGAAAGGAAAAAGTATGTGGATCGCAATGAAGACTACCTTGAAAAATAAACCTCATTTGGTCACATTCCATAAAAAGCATCTTAGTCAAACCGTGAACTTTTCTCCTAATTTTCGTATATATCATCATCATCATCAATTCGTCCTGATGGCACAGGGTTCCCTGACTCTCTCTGTCTCTCTCACCATCCATTCTTATTGTCGATTGCTCCTGGCAGGTCCTCTAGACTGCATTTAGTGTCAGTACAGAGCTGATGCATGTAAGTCCTTTCTGGTCGACCAACACTGGCGTGATCCATATGAAAGAGTCCATAATCAAACGTTCCTACTTACTTCGTTATTAGTGTCCAGCATGTCTCAATCAATTTGCCTTGATGGTTTATGAGATGGGAGGCAAGTGGCCATGCAACTGCTTTTTTGTGGGGTGCTGCTTCCAGGATTTGTTCAAAACAGCACGTGGCATTCTTGAGTAATTCCGGCTTTTTCTTAATTTGTTTTGTTAGCGTTCAAGTCGTGCGTCTATACAGTAGTACCGACACAGCCAAAAAAGCTTGGAAGAAAAAAATCTCATTTTGTTTTATCAGAGAGGTCAGATTTCTATATGATCAACAACCTGTCAATAGCAGATTACACTCTCGTTAGGTGTATATTGACATCACTTTCAGTAGATGAGATATTGCTGCCGAGGTATATGAACTAGCCTTCAAATTTCAAAGGCTTGCCACTTAAAGTCGAGGTGGCTTCCTCTTGTTTAAAGTGCACGAACTTACTGGATTTGGATAAAATAATGGAAACACCTGGAAGTTTCAAACAAATTTATTTTTATATGGCTTTCTGATTGCTGTCTTCCTGTGAAATCCGGCTTTATGCAGCTCCCTTTTTGTAGTTTTTGAGGAAACCTGGTTCTTGAGATGGTCTAAGCTCTACTGTAATTTTTTGAGCTATATTCTTATGATTCTTCCTAACAATCCACGTAAGAGTCCGACGGTCCCTATCAGACAGTTTTCGCTTTCTTCCAGAGTTTTACTTCAGTGAGGAGGTTTTTCCTTCTTTCTCAAATGTTAATCATTATTTTCAAGACAGTACTCCTTGTTGCACCAAATAATTCATCAGCTTTTGTTGCATTAGCGCCTGCCATACGAGCATCAACAATTAAAGTCTGATTTTAATGAATTTTGATTCATTTCTTCTGATCTGTAAAAAAACAACAATTTTAGTAAAATAATAAATTAAAAAAAAAAACTTACAAATAACAAACATTTTATTGTTTCTTTTGTAGGTGTTTCCATTATTTTGTCCAACCGTTGTTTTTATTTATTTTTACTTATTTGTTCTCTCGTAGGGGCCAGTGTCTTCTGTTGTTTCTACACACACACACACACACACACACACACACACACACACACATATATATATATATATATATATATATATATAAGCTTATTAACCCTTACACAGTGGGTTTTCTGGATTTTCAGTAGCATAATTTTCCTTGGATAATTAGATAGTTGAAAAACAAATTTTTTCTTGAACCAAGTCTGTATCTCGGTATCTTGGTCAATATAATTTTCTTTTAAAAGATTTATCTGATTTCGTTCAATATTCATGCAGAAATTTGAAAAATCGGAAACAACTTTTGTCTCTACTTCTGGCATGAGGTCTTAACATCATTCTCATTGTGGACTGCTATACTCATCTTAGTCGCTATACTCACAAAGTTTCGGCCATTGGACTCATCCGCCTGAATCATCTTTGTGTTAACTTCAAAAAAATATCATAAATTTCCATAATTTTTAAGTATATATATATATATATATATATAATTTTTTTTTGTTGGTCCAAACAGAGAAAAGAGTAAAATAACTTAAAATGATTAGGTTAACAAAGAAATGTATAACAAAATGATAAAACGAAACACAGACAATGGATTCAATTGATATTTCGTTGGAAGTTTTTTTTTGGGAATAAAAACGAAATATTAGTTGAATCCGTTGTCTGTGTTTCGTTTTATCAAATTTTCCACTTACTTTTTACACGCATATATATATATATATATATATATATATATATATATATATATATATATCTTTTTCTTTAAGAAAAAAACCAAAGCTTCCCCCTCCCCCTCCACCCCACGGGTCTATTCTGTTTTATTTATCCATTGGATCTGAAGAAGTCCTGTTATATTTTTCTTCGTGTTTTTGGTTCTCACCAGAAACTGAAAAACAGGATGGAAATAAATTTATAATCCTAAATTAACCGGTCTTTGGTTTTTTCTTAAAGAGATATTGCTCTGTAAAAAAATTACATTGAGCTCTCCACCAGGAAAATTTAAATGTTCAGCTCCTGAATGATTTTCTTGTCCTGAAGGAATTATTCCCAACTCTGGTTTAACTGGACCAAAAAATACCTATATATATATATATATATTTTTTTTTTTTTTCCAAGTATCGAAACAAGTAACTTTTTAACTCTGTCATTTCTTCTTCAAAGTTTGAAAGAATACTTCTGGTTTCAAAAGTTATCTGAAAAAAAAAATGCATTCAAATCAGGCAGGAACTCCCTCATTCCCCGGCTCTAGGTTAATAGTACCACCAATGTTCTTCTGCAAGAATGACTTTAGCATTCACGAAGGTTGATATGCAACCAACCAACCAACCAAACAGTCAAGGCAGACTGTGGTGTAGGAATAAGAAGGTAGAGCATTATATATATATATATATATATATATCATACAAACAGTAATTTCTTTTGGATTGGATTGGTTTGGTTTGGTTTATGGCATATCAACCCTTGGAGGTGATTTAATACCAAATCCTATTTATACATATATATTAGATATATATGATTTAGTTTGATTAGGTTTTATGGCATATCAACCATTGTAGGTCATTTAATGCCAAATCCTTTTATACATTCATTAAATATATGATTTCAGATATCTTTTTTCTAGATAACATTTTTAGACAAGCCTGACCTTATTTCATTGTTCACAGTTAAATGTTTTCAAATTATTCAGTCTAGCAAAATAACATATTTTTTGTTTATACTGAGTTAGTCATTTGTTTACACACTGTTAAATGTCAAAACAGTTCTGTTTCAAATAATTCAATTTACATTTGAGTTTATATATATATATATATATATATATATATATATAAACATGAGGTTTGTTCAAAAACTTCTAAGCCTCACCCAAATGTAGTTGGAGAGTCAGAAATATTAACCTTTTTTCAGCATTTGCTTTGGTGTCTGCATTGTTGGAGAACATCTTGCTGAAATCCATAAAATCTCATAGAAAAAATATTCAGCTACGACTATTCTTCCTGATTGAGGCTTGCAACCTTTTGAAGGACTCTCATATATATATATATATATATATATATATATATATGTAAGAAAATTGTAAGCATTCATTTCCAATAGTAATTCGAGTATCATGGCGAAAGCAATCCTCACCTCAGGCGAAAATGGTGTTCACTAAATATATCGAAGCATAAAATGCATAAGTCAACCATGAAAAGAAAATCACCGGAAAAGGAAAAATGCAAAGATTGAAAGCAAATAGACGCAGGAAGATCATTTAGTAAAGCAGCAGAAAGATGGAAGAAGAAAAATACATAATAAAAGAAAAAGCAGAAAAAAGAAAGAAAAAAACAGGAAGGTTTTTGGGAAGAAATTAGTTGTTTGTGTTTTGTGGCATATCAACCATTGTAGGTTATTTAATGCTAAATCCTCTTTATGCATATATATTAAATATATAGGATTTGGTTGGGTTGGGTTTTTTGGCATATCAACCATTGTGGGTTATTTAATGTCAAATCCTCTTTATGCATATGTATTAAATTTATATGGTTTGGTTTGGTTGGATTTCATGGCATATCAACCATTGTTGGTTATTTAATGCGAAATCCTCTTTTTGCATATATATTGAATATATAGGATTTGATGGGGTTGGGTTTTATGGCATATCAACCATTGCAGGTTTTTTAATGCCAAATATTCTTTATACATATATATTAAATATATATGATTTGCAAGAAAAATCTTCTGAAGCTAACACTATTTTCAAACGAGTCCGTTCTCATTTGTTTGTTAAATGGTTTCAAGCATTGATATCTAACACTGATAATTCTATTTGATAAATTATTTTTTAGCATACAGTTAAATGGTTTCAAGGTTAGAAAATGGTTGCATATTTCTATTTGACCCAAATATGGTTATGAAGGGTACTCGACATTCTTCAAAGCACCAGAATTGGAGCCTCATGGTTTGTGGGTGGGTTTTACCCTTCTGTAGAGATACAGTTTGCGTATTCTACAGCCCCCACCAGCCAATAGGGCTGTAAGAAATAAATATATAAGTATATAAATACTCAGAATAGAAAAAGAAGGTTTGTTTTTTTGTTTAATGGCATACCAACCTTTGTAGGTTATTCAATGCCAAAGCAATATATATATATATATAGGAAGAGATTCCGTCGGAAGTGGCCAGCACTCTTTAAATCAGGTCAGTGTCATTTCCACCAGGACAATGCACCAGTCCACAACTCCATCCTTGTCACTGACTATTTGACCAAGATGGGCATCAAGGCAGTTTCCCACCCTCCTTATAGTCCAGACCTTGCTCCCTGTGACTTTTGGTTATTCTCTAAGCTCAGAGGCTGTCGTTATGAGACAATTGAGGAGATGAAAGAGGCTGTGACGAAGGTCATTGACACGCTCACACAAGAGGACTTCGATGGGGCCTTCCAGAAGTTGTTGGAATGGTAGAACAAGTGCATTACAGCTGGAGGAGATTACTTCGAAGGGGACTAGAGTTTCATGTGTATACTATCACTAAAAGTGCCCATACGAAAAAAGTCTGGAAACTTATTTAATGATCCTCGTATATATATAGATATATATTAAATGCATATGATTTGGTTTGGTTGGGTCTTATGGCATATCAACCTTCGTAGGTTATCAAATGCCAAATACTCTTTATACGTTTATATTGAGTATATATTATTTTTAAACTCACTTTGTAAATACATTCTTAAACTTGCCTGAGCTCATCCTTTTGCACACAGTTAAATTATTTCAAGTATTGCCATGTAACGGCCACAATTGAACATCTGTCATTTGTTTGTACACAGTTAAATTGTTATACATATATGATTTATAAGTGAATAGTTTGTAGGTAATTTAATTTTCAAATAAGTTAGAACTAATTTGTTTGCACACAGTTAAATGATTTAAATAATTTCTATTTATCACTAATTCGATTCAATATAAATCATTTGTTTGCACACAGTGAAATGGTTCCAAGTACTTCTATATATCCCTGAAAATTCATTTAAACATCAGTCATTTATTTACACTCTGATAAATGATCAAACAGTTCTTTTTCAAACA
This sequence comes from Sepioteuthis lessoniana, assembly GCA_963585895.1. NCBI lineage: Eukaryota > Metazoa > Mollusca > Cephalopoda > Myopsida > Loliginidae > Sepioteuthis > Sepioteuthis lessoniana. Next base: position 4,174,147 of record OY757945.1, on the reverse strand, counting down.
ATTCAATTTAGCATAAGTTATTTGTTTGCACAGAGTTCAAATATCAAACCGTTCTATTTGACTCATAGATAGGACCTTATCAGGTGCTACCACTCCGGAATAGTGTTGACCAAATATCGATGGCAATGAATGGGTACTTTGCATTCCCCGAACCTCCAGCATCATTAGAGCCTCACCATCAGATCGTTTAGTGTCATATCCAGGACAATTGTTGGGGATGGGTCTTACCCCTCCGCAGAGATGCAGTCGATATATTCTACGGCCCCAGCTGACTGGGCTGTGTATCAATTTGGGTTTTCAGCCGAAAGCAATGATCGGACGAGTGTGTAAGGCGAGAATTTCCAAGAAATACTTCGAGGAATGAATTCCGGTCACGAAGTGGCTAACGTGCTGGACAGTGATATCGAAGTAAGTGTTGTGGGAACCTTACCCATCTTACCATAATGGACTCTTCTCACCGTTATTAGTACAGAGATTTCTCTGCCTGAAGGGCAGATCAATATCGGTGTTATCCGAACAGTACGAGACTTCTTACCTTTTCTATGTAACTCTATCTTTCTTGTGTAATATAATCTGTTATCTAATATCCATGTTTGGGTTTTCCTGGGCCACAACCGTAAGCTAGTTCGAGCTTCACTAAAAGAGAGAGAGAGAGAGAGAGAGAGAGAGAGAGAGAGAGAGAGAGAGAGAGAGAGAGCGAAAAGGAAAAAACGGAGAGTAAAAGAAAAAGGAAGAATAAGAAACTAAAAAAAAAAAAAACAAAAAAAAAAAAAACAAGCGAGAAAAGGAAAAAGAAAAGTAAAAATATTAAGAAAAAAGGAAAAAGCTGAGAAGAGAGAAAAATATACACTCAATAGCGTAGTGGTTAACGTACTGGATTGTGACATTGTAGTAAGCCGGTTCGATATCTAGTCTCTCTCTTACGGTCATTTTCAAACTAATACCCTGAGGTTAAGGTATGAACCCTCTTATCCCTCAGCAATGGGTTGAACAGCATTAATAAAGATTTATTGAAAGCATTTACAAAGATTGCTTTGACACTGAATAACCCAGAAAGATTGATATGCCGTTAAACAAAGATATTAACCAAAAGAAATGAGCTGATGTTAATGTGTAAGCATAGATTACAGTGTGTATTGTCTCGTTTTCTTATTGGCTGGTTAAAAACATAATAAATATTTAAAATTAATATTCATAAGTTTTGTAAGTTTTCTATTCGTCGTCGTTACCATGTAGAAACACACGCTGCAAAATTTTAGCCAAAATAATGACAATTTAGTGATCGACCTATTTTTCATAATTTTCACCTTTTTCATAATGCTCCAGCTTGCATTTGGATCAAATCGATTAAAAACAACCAGCTTTTTTAAAATAAAAAAATTGTTTTCGTTTTGTAGGTTTTGTAAAAAGACATAGGCCAACAAGTGAAAAGGTTTGGTTTGGTTTGGTTTGGTTTTAGGGCATATCAACCATTGAAGGTTACTTAATGCCAAATCCATTTTTATACATATAAACAGTTCTATTTTAAACAATTCAGTTTAGTATAAGAACACAGTTTAAATGTCAAAAACAGTTCTATTTCGGACAATTCAGTTTAGCATAAGTAGTGTTTGAATATGAAACAGTTTTATTTAACCCATAGATAGGACCCGATCAGGTGCTATCACAGAGTCGACCTGGGAGCGATGGTAATGAAAGGGTACTCAACATTCCCCAAAGCTCCGGCATTACTAAAAACTCACCATCAGATTGTTTAATGTCGTATCCGGTACACTTGTTGGGAGAGTCTTACACCTGTAGAGATGCAGTCGGTGTATTCTGCTGCCCTAGCCGACTGGGTCACAAGTGATAAAGTGTAGTCGTATACAGCAATATCGATTTGAGAGATCGCTTTGATGATGGGTCATAAAGAGAGAATGAAAACTGACTGCAATCAGTAATACTACCCACACTTGGGGGTCATGGCTTATTTTTGACAGGCACTTTCGACATTGAGGATAGACGTGATACACATACACTCCAATCAACAAACGGCTGGGGTTATAGAATACACCGACTGCAGAGGGGTAAGACTTCCTCAGCTTTGGTTTAAATCGTATCAGAACTGTTCTTTTACAAAGATGGCTTTAGTGTTGAATAATCCAAGAAGGTTGATACGTTATTAAAGAAAAAACTTAATCAACACAGACACATTAACACACACACACACACACACACACACACACACACACACACACACACACACACACACATAGACAGGTATAAAGAAACATACACACATAGAAACGTATTATCACGCACATAGAGACATATTAATGAAGATCCACATAGACACATATTGATAAATACACACACACACACACACACACACACACGGATAGATATCAAGAAACACACAAATGGACACATATCAACAAACACACACGCATGGACAGATATCAACACACACATAGACGCACTAATAAATACATACGTAAACACACACACACACACACACACTCACACACAGTGTCACATTCTGTGATTCGATATATTTTGAGTGATTATTACATTGTCCTGGAAGCAGCACCCCACAAAGCAGCAGGTCTACGGCCACTTACCACTCATCACGAAAACTATCCAAGTTAGACGAACTACTAGCGCGAAACACTGCTGGAGAAGTAGGCACGAGCTCATAAGGGACGTACTCCTGTGGACTCCTTCACATAGACGAGCAAAGGCAGGACGACCAGCTCGAACCTACATACAGTAGCTTTGTGCCGATACATGATGTAGCCTTGAAGACCCACCGGAAGCGATGGACGAGAGAGAAGGGTGGCATGAGAGGGTCAGGGAGGTCAGCGCTAGTGGTGCGACATGATGATGATAATGATGATGATGATTACATTGTCGTAACTTACTGCTAAGCCGTTCATCGTTCAGAACTTGTGATTGTTTTTTCGTCATCGTTTTGTTTTGTCTGCGTCTTCTTATCGCCATTTTGTTCGTATCTCTTCTGTCATTGATCTCACTGTGTCTGTCCTCCCAACCCTAACGATTCTCAGTTTTTCTGGGATGAAAAACAGCTCAGACGTATTACATTTATTTCTTGATGACTTCTATTTCTACGTCACCCATCCGACAAAATGTGTATTCAGTGATCAGGATAAAGATGGAATTCGATCAGCAAGTTTTAACTGACTGAAATTATCTTTTTTCTAGACGTCAGAGATTATCCGGTCACGAGAATTTCGTCAAATCAAAGCAACGTTCTCAAATGACCTTGGGATCATTCAAACTAAATAACCAAATGGGTTTTCAACACCATTTTAAGCTATTCTACACTAGCTGCCAAACAATAGATTACGCCAATCTATTATTTCTCAACAGAAACATATAAACAAACACACATAAAAAGATACATGTAAACAAACACACACAAATGGACACATAAACAAACACACACAAATAAACACATATAAACAAATACACAAATAGATACATATAAACAAACGCACACAAATGTATATGAACACACACACACACACACACACACACACACACACACACACACACACACACATAGATGCATTAACAAAGAAACATAATAACAAGTACACACGCACACATAATCAGATGTCATCAAACACACACATATATTAGCAAACATATAGACAGACACATTAACACACACCTACACACATATTAGCAAACACACACACACACACACACACACACACACACACACACACACACACACACACACACACACACACACACACACACACACACACACTTGTTAAAAACACATACATATAGACACATATTAACACTCTTACACAAACAAACCACTTCCCTGGCTTTAGCAGGGCCGTCTGGCATTCGTGCCGGATGGGGTATCGAAACCAATGGCAAATTTGAAGCTGAAAGGCCCCCGGCTTCGGCTGGGCCACCTTCGGGTGTGTGAGGAGGAACATTGACTCATTTTGTCCCCTTTGTATAACACTGTACCCTTGCTGTCCGACTTGGGCTGTGGCCAGTCGTACTTGCCTGGACCCAGATTTGGGTCCAGAACCAGCTAGGCTCATCGGGTCCACATTACACTAAGTAGGTGGATGACCAGCATAGACCAGCAGGGCTCGAGCCTCGGCTCGTGATCGACCTTCCCTTTCCCTAAATCCCCACTAAAAGCCGACCTTCGGGTCATTGACCTTGTGTCGAGTCCTGTCTGGTGGGAGGCAACGACAAATAACTTACACAAACACACATCAAAGAAAATGACCAGCATATTTTGAGTAAAAAATTAATACTGCACTGATCTGATAATTATATCCAGAACAGCATCATTTCAATGTAATGTGAAATGAGCTCAAAAAGTTTTCTGTGAAGCAATTATAGATTTACCTGCTTTAAAAAAAATTTCAACAGCAAATGCACAATCTTCCCCAGTCCAAGCCATAATCCTAACTGATGACATCTAAAAAAAAAAAAAAGGAAACAATAAGACATTAGCTAGATGGAGCTACCATTACTATTTTCCTAAGTTCATCTGTATCCCGCAGGTGATTGCTTAAAATGTAGGAGGTATTTCTGCCGCACACACTATATATATATATATATATATATACTCAGTGTGCGGCAGAAATACCTCCTATACACACACACAAGGATAATGAGAATTTCAGTAAAATACAGAATGTCTATGATTCATCATGAGAAAGATAAACTAATCTACGAGGATCATTAAATAAGTTTCCAGACTTTTTTTTTTGTATGGGCACTTTTATTGATAGTACACACATGAAACTCTAGTCCCCTTCGAAGTAATCTCCTCCGGCTGCAATGCACTTGTTGTACTGTTCCAACAACATGAAAGTCCTCTTGTGTGAGCGTATCAATAACCTTCGTCACAGCCTCTTTCATCTCCTCAATTGTCTCATAACTACAGCCTCTGAGCTTAGGAAATAATCAAAAGTCACTGGGAGCAAGGTCTGGACTATAGGGAAGGTGAGGAGCTGTCTTGATGCCAATATTGCTCAAATAGTCTGTGACAAGAGTGGAGTTGTGGACTGGTGCATTGTCCTGGTGGAAATGCCACAGACCCGATTTGAAGAGTGCTAGCCTCTTCCGACGGAATCTCTTCCTAAGCTCTCTTAAAACCTCAACACAGTAACCTTAACCCTAACCCTTTGGCCAATCAACTGTGGTGTATTGACTTCCTTACTCCTCCCACACCTCTCATCATCCCTCACAGACTCCCTGCCTTCCGTAAATCTCTTATACCACTCAAAAACTGATGCTCGATTCATGCAAGATGCTCCGAAAGCAGTCTGAAGCATTCCATACGTTTCTGTGGCAGCATTTTTTCCAAGTTTAAAACAGAATTTTATTGCATATCGTTCTTCTAAAGTGTCAGATTGCATTTTTGAAATTTACCAGCTGTGACAATCAGGTTTTAGTAGGGTGTATTCCAATTACTACTGTAGCAGTTCATTTGACGCTGAAATCATAAAAATTGGTCAGTCATCTCATAAGATGTATAGCAATAACATAGTGAATTTTCAAGAGTCTACGACAATTTTAAATGCCTGTACAAAAAAGTCTGGAAACTTATTGAAGGCACCACGTACTTGTAGTATACAAATGTCATCATTATCATCTCGTGCTGCTCGCACGGATTTCCCTAACTCTCTCACACCATCCGTCTCTATCATCCATCGCTTCTGGCAGGTCTTCCGGGCTACATCCTGTGTCCGTACAGAGTTGTCGTAGATAAGTTTTAGCTGGTCGTCCGACACTTGCACGTCCGTGTGAAGGGATCCATTGCAGAACGTCCCTTTAGCCACGAATGTTTCTTTTAAAGTAGGTCCACTCGTGTTCAGCTATAAAATCAAATGAATCTAAAAAAAAAAGCCTAAAAACTTTGTTCTTGTGTCAAGTCTGAGCAAAAAAGCTTAGAAAATTACCCCACATCAAAAGTTTTATTTTCTCTAACACGCTCATTCTCTCAAACATTAGCAATGAGACTTTCTTTGTAGATGCATTAGAATCAACCGAAACATCCAATCAACGAAAAGAAAACCTAATAAATTTTAAAATTAGCCGAAACTAGACAATTCCCACCCCCAAGACTACAAAGGCGAAAAGTGGAATATGAAGAAGGTTTACATGGACCTGATAACAATCAAGAAAACAAATTAACAAATTCTTTCAAATGTTTATCTCTCGCATCAAGAAAAGATAATTTTTCTTTGGTTATACATCACAAAATTATACTGTTCCCAAATAAATATCATCTTTGGAAAAAGGTGTGGGCAATTTGCCAGCTTCCACATATGCCGAGATACAATAGCTCTTCTTATGAATTGAACACTCCCGGAAGCCGATAACGTATATGTAAAAAGATACGTAAAAAAAATTCCTTCTTTTACGCTGAGAATGACGATAGCTCTGGGGTAAGATATCCGACTGAAGTAAAGTCAGCCGGGTTTAGATCTTGGCTTGAAGTATCTCGCTTGTCTAGCCACTCTGAAGACTTGTGATACAAAGAAACAACCCGTCTGTGAATGGCAATATATATATATATATATATATATATATATATATATAATCAAATGCTGATAGCACGGACTTATCTGACTCTCTATCTCTCTCTCTCTCTCTCTCGCTATCCATCTCTATCTCTCAATCCATGGTTCTTTGCAGGTTCGTTAGATAGCATCTAGTGTCCTCACAGAGCTGATGTATGTCAGCCTTTGCTGGACGGCCAACACTAGTGTGTCCTCACGTAGGAGTTCGTAAGAGAACATCACTTTTTACATCAATTGTACCCAGAATGTGTTGTTCGACCAATTTGGATGGTTTGTGAGATTAGAGGTAAGTGGCCGTACAGCAGCCATTTTGTCTGGTGTTGCTTCCAGGAATTGTTCAAAACAGCCCGTACCATTATTTTGTGTAGTTCCCATTTTTGCCTTTTCTCCATACGTTTCGTTGAAGTACAGATGGTGAACCCATACAGTAGTTCTAACACTGTCAAAGCTCGGTAGAGATCCCGTTTTATTTTATCAGAGAGATCAGATGTTCATATGACTGATGATCAGTCAATTGCGGTCCTCACTTCCCAAAATGTATTTGACATCGCTTTCATCAGTAGATGAGATCTTGCTACCGAGGTATGTGAATTAGTCTACTAATTTCAGACTCTTGCCACTTAAAGTGGAGATGGCTCCTTTGTGTTTAAAACATATGAACTCTGTTTTATTTACGTTCACGTAGAGGCCAATGACTCCTACTGCTTGCTCCAGGCTATGCAGTAGGGATTCGGCCTGGACAGGTGTATTTGCGAGAAGTGCTAGATCGTTTGTATAGTCTGCGTCTGTCAAAGTTCTACGAGATATCGTCTGCTTTTTGTCTTTTTTTAAAACGTGAAAACACTTTCTTTTATTAGATCTATCGACGTTCGTGGTATGTAATCAAGGCAGATAATGAACATATCTCGTGCTGAACATTCTCTTCGCAAGACTCCAGCGACAGCATCAAAGAAGTCGCTGTCTCAATAAAAGAAAACAAAATAGATTTCGAGAAATTTATTTTGAAGTGCTCAATGTTCTCGTGATCTAAGCCGATTTGAAATTTCAAAGTTTTATCTAATCAGCCTTCGGCTCATGCTTTTATTTTGTACAAGACTAAGCTATCCATAACATCCCCCCTCTCTCTCCATATATATATATATATATAGGGGGCCTCAAAATAGATGCAACCCATTAATATGATAATGATTTATTAATGAGACAAGCGCAGTGGTGGTCATTTGGAAGACGTCCTGTAAAAGATGCATCCTTTGCGCTAGACACATCAAATCAATTTAAAAAAAAATTATTATTATATCAGCTTTCAGGACATGCAATCTATTTTTAAGTTTCTTGTCTCAGTAATAATATCATATTAATGGGTTGCATCTCTTTTGAGATAGTTTTGAATGATTTTGTCTCAAAATAAGTTGTGACTCAAAATAGTTTTTCCTCTCTTGTCCAAGACATTGTGATCAAGGATTAATAGTTGTTATAGTATACTATTTTTGAATCTGAAACAAAAAAAGAACACAACATTATTATTAGTAAAGTCATTAGTAGTCTCATGTATATTGAGAAACTATATATATATATATATATATATATATATATATATATATATATATATATATATATATATATACATACATATATACATATACATATATATATATGTAATGGTTTTCGTCGTAAGAAATGGACACGGTGATACGAGTTCAAATCCTGGACGAGACTGATTGTATTTCACCTAGCACTAATACCCTTGGGAAAGGTATAAATCCAATTATTCTTTCTCCAGCTATGTGTAATCAGTAGGGGAGACTAGGTTCTTCAGCCTTGGTGAGGCAACTAGTCTAGGAGAAGGAAAAACTCTGAACTCAGACCTGTTAAACTCCGCTTGAAAATGGACCTTGTGTCATATCCTGCCCGAGCGGAGGGGGTTGGCATATATATATATATATATATATATATATATATATATTGTCCTTCGTGTGATAGTAAACTGCATTTGGTGATGAGGCTCGAGTTATGGGGCTCTGAGACGTGTGGAGTCCTTTGTTCAGGGGTTTTCTTTTATACACAAACACACACACACATATGGATTTTTCTGCGTTTATATTAGATTTTACGATGGCTTCATATATGACGCTTGTTTCTAGGAAATTTCCACTTAGGGATATTCGCGTTTGTTGTTGTTGTTGTTGTTTGAGATGCATGATGAACTTTTTTATTGATCTTTTTTATTGATCGTTTTTATTGATCTTTTTCTTTATTTATCGTTCGTGTTCAGTTTACTTGTTTTCCTATTTGTCTTATACTACCTAAAGGCAATATAATGAAATAGTGTTTCCTATAAATGGCCAACCGTCGGACGAGGGAAGGGAACGACACTTGTGAATGCCACCTGTCAAGTACTGATTGTTCGTTCACTGTACCTTGTGTAGTAAAACCTATTTCCTTATAAAACAACTTGATGTGTTTTTCTTCTTTCTTTCTTGACTTGACTTACAACACGACTGAATATCTTATGTAAATTGTTAGTTGTTAGGAAGTATTTGTTTATCTATTTTATGGACATTTTTACGTTTTTTTGTATAGTGGGTTAAACCAAATAATTTTTTTTTTTAGTTCTGTGAGGAATGTATATCAGTTTGTTTGTAAAACCACTGTTCTTTAGCGCTGTTTTATAGACTTCTTTAGTTTTGGTGAAGATACTTTCGTTTAGTGATTTGTCATGTAGTCTGTGATTCATGGTTTGTGGTATTTTTTTTATTATGGTGGGTGGATGGTTGGAGGAGCCGTTTATGTAAAGTGGACCGTCGTTTTGTTTTCTGAATGGTTGGTACGTTTCTTTTTTTGGTTGACTGGGGCTGTAGAATACATCGACTGCATCTCTGTGCAACACCACGGGTCCAAATAGACTATGTGTGTAGACTTACTCCTTAGGTTTCAGTCAGACCCCGTGGTAACCTCACCGTGATAAACACAAAACACCGTCTGTTGGTTCACTTGATATGAAAGTTTATTTGCCTCTACCCACTTGATAGTAGTCACCGAAACGAGAGAGATAGAGTAGGAAATACGTCAACTAATTCAAAGAGAGAGAGAGAGAGAGAGGGAGTAGACCATTAAACCAAATAATTAAACTGACCGAAGTTAATTTTCTCTGAATGTTTGCATCTATCAATGTTTAGTTTCCTGGCTTTTTCTTTTTGAGATTTACGACTAGTTCTGTATTGTTAAAATTCTTTTCTATATTTTTTGGTTTGGTTTGTTTTCTTTTTTTCTTTAATGTGGTTTATTCAACGCCAAGGCAATTCTTCTAGAAGAACAGTTATGGTACTATTTAATCCTTAGCTGGGAGGATAATGGGGTCCATACCTTTTCTAAGGGTATTTGTCTGAAAGTAAACGCAATGGCGCGACTGGAGTTCAAACTCGCTTATTACGATTCCGCAGTCCATCGCTTTAACCATTACACCACGAGGACATCCCCATATTTTTTGGTAACGTTTTCTCTAAATAATTTATTGTGTAGTTTTGGTTTTAATTTCTGTTTCCGTTTTGTCCTCTGTGATAAAGAAGGGAATATTTTAGTCTTATTCATATCTTTTTTAGTTTTTGTTGGAATGAGCCAATTTTGTTGTAAAATTTTGTTTTTTTAAAAAAGATTTGTGATGTTCTTCTCGAAATAATCTACTTTTTTAAAAATTTTTGATGGGTAGCTTCTTGTTTTGCATGCCAGCTTTTCTTAATGCGCGTCATTAATGTTATCGCTGTTCAAATAGAAATGAGCTTTCCATTAAACTCTTTTCCATAAAATTCTTTATTTTTTCTATCAGTGTTAACTTATAGTGGGAGACTTAGAGTTTGATTTGTCCTTTTTATTTGTTTAATGGGGGTATAAATCCTTGTGGATTATTTAATGCCAAAGCCTTCCTTATAGAAGAACAGTAATAGTTCTATTTAACCCAAAACTGGAAGAATAAGTGGGTTTTAACTTTGATGAGGGTATTACTCCGAAAGTTAACGTAATATCGCAACTGGAATTCAAAGTCACTACGATTTCGCGGGCTAGTGTTATATATTGACCCTCGACTGAGCCGTCAATCAAGAGATGCACCCGTGCAAATAAGCGGAAGAACAGTGGGAGCAGGTAGGTGTTAAACAATAATATAACCAGGTGCCAGACGGTTCGAGTCAGTTGGAGACAAGATGCCCGCGTGAGAACCAGCTTGCGGACTGAGGGCTTTGCGGCCCTCTGTAACCCACGGTTGAATATTCTCCCTCCAGCTATGAGTAAATAGTAGGGCAGACTAAGTTCTTCAGCCTTGGTGAGGCAACTAGTCTAGGAGAAGGAAAACTCTGAATTCAAACCTGTTAAACTCCGCTTAAAAATTGACCTTGCGTCATATCCTGCCCGAGCGGAGGGGTTGGTAAATATGGTAACCCACGGTTGAACAACCCAGCCATGATGAGAAAGAAGTGCTGCTATGGTCGAAGAAGAACTTGGGGTCAATATAACAGTCCGTCCTTTTCTCCACTCACCTCTCACGCACAAGAAACATCAACCCTTTCGAGAATAAAGTGTGAGAGATATATTTTTATAAAGAAGTGTGTTCGTTCGTTCATTGAAGTTCGTCATTATGTTTGATTATATTTCTGCTTATATTTGTATATGTATACTGTGACGGCAAATCGACTAAAATCCCAAAACGGGACTTTATTTTTGCACGTGTGAAGATGGGCAGGTTGGCACTTGATCCCTTATAGAATAAGTCCTCGTTCAGAGTTTTTTCTCAGGCATATAAGAACTGGCATATTACGTGAGGGATTAATTTAGGGATAGACTGACCGCCGCTGGCAAGGGGTTCCAAATTTCACACTATCCACACACCCACCAGGTCGCTTTCCTTCCTCCCCTAGACAATGGAAGATATGGACCTATAGGTTTAGTCGTAATAATATTATATTGTAGTAGTCGGCAACTCCGGTTTCCCGTGTGATATTTTAAAGGAAGATAACATCAGGCGAATAATTTTAAAGCAAGATAACATAAGGTGAATAGAAGCTGAAAAGGAAGCATGAAGTAACAAACTCGTAGAAGACACAGCAAATAACAACTTAGACCACGTGGTAACATTGAAATACATGAATCTTTTACTACAATTATATACATCTTCAAAGTGTCAAAATATATAATAAATGAACAGTCCATGAACATAAATGTCTTTCTCCTTTTCTTTTCTTTCGTTTTCCTTCAAATAGAGAGAGAGAGAGAGAGAGAGAGAGAGAGAGAGTGGTATATAAAATTGGGTATAAGGAGAAATAGTCCCAAAGTTACTTATCTTATTTTTCGACGGGGTTCCACTGGAGAATCTTTCTTCTTTTACGGGCTAATAGACTTTATGCTATTTTTAACACTGGCTTGAAGAAAATGGCTTCTTCGTGTCTCGCAGATATTTTTTCGTCTTCTTCACCCGGAGTACTTGGCTTTTGGTTCTGTCTCCTACGAACCATGTCCAAAAACTAACTTTCTTACTATCTATTTCCGCTGATGGGAAGGAGTCCCCACTTCCGTTTTGGGGTCCCAGCCAATCATTTGGCTTCTCTCTCCTTCCCCCTGGCCAGGCGATCCATTTGGGCTACTATATGTCACCCAAGTCCCATTCTTTTTCCATCGGGTCACCCAGTACAAACATCTGTTTTTCCATTCTGACCTGGGTTTGTTACTTTGGGAGTGACCTACATTCTTTCATGTCTTAACGGCCATTCTTTGGCGGCTTGCCACTGTTCATTCAAACGGGAGGATAGTATTAATCTTATTTCTATCGTCTCCGTGGGATATCACGTGACAATACGTATAGTTGTATTGTGGTTATACAACGCTAGTACTTTTATTATTGTGCCACTAAGACTCCTTTGGAATATTCTTTAGGGCGTGGCTGAATTTTTTTTTTTATTTCTATGTCTGTAGATAGATAAATAAAGCTAGTGTTCTATTAGTTTCGGGGGTGTCCTCGTGGTGTAATGGTTAAAGCGATGGGCTACGGAATCGTAGTAAGCGAGTTCGTTCTCCAGTCACGCTACTACATTCCCTTTCAGACAAATACCCTAGGGAAAGGTATGAACCCTCTTATCCTCCCAGCTATGGGTTAAATAGTACCACTACTGTTCTGGGGATGTCCTCGTGGTGTAATGGTTAAAGCGATGGACTGCGGAATCGTAGTAAGCGAGTTCGTTCTCCAGTCGCGCTATTACATTCACTTTCGGACAAATACCCTTGTGAAAGGTATGAACTCCCTTATTCTCCCAGCTATGGGTTAAAGAGTACCACCACTGTTCTTCAAGAATAGCTTTGGCATTAAATAACCCACAAAGGTTGATATGCCATTAAACAAAGAAACTAAACTAATCTATTAGTTTCCTTGGAGTGGTACATTGATATTGAGTGTATATTGATATTGGTAATAGTGTTTGCTATATTTATAAATAAAAAGTGATGACGTCACATCTACTGTTGATGACTTTCTTTTGGGTCCAAGCACTGCAACACCGATGGAAGAAGTGTGAGTACCTACGTTAAAAAAAAACTTTTACTTTTTTTAAAAATTCCCATCAAAGTTCATTTAGTTGTAGTGAAAAGTCATTAGCAAAGGACTAATCACAAATTAGGATATCAAATCAAGGAAAAGAAAATTTGGAGAAATTTGCAATTTTTTTTTTTTGCTATTTGTGAGAATTTTGTTTTTTAGAAAATGATGACTTTTCACAACAAGTAAAATAACTCTAATAACAATAATCAAGGAAAATAATCACTTCCTATGTTTGTCTAAGCCATTGAATTTTCATTAAAATCTGTGGCAATAATAAAAAAAATGTTCAGTTTTTCACTGTTTTTTGCCGCTTACTATATAATATATAAATATATATACGTATATATATATACGTATATATATACGTATATATATATATATATATATATATATATATATATATATATTACAACAGTGTATTGTCACTATTTCACTTGGTGGGTTTGTGACAGACCAAATGTAATATAATTTGTAGAGTGCTCAATATCTGTGATAGAGCTATAATGATAATAATAATAATAATAATCTTCATGTCACACTATCAGCATGGATATTCCTGACCCTCTTTCGCCACCCCTCCCTATCGTCCACTGCTTCCGGCAGGTCTTCAGGGCTACATCCCGTATCAGCATAGAGCTGCTGTATGTAGGTTCGAGCTGACGGCCCTGCCTTTGCTCGTCCATGTGAAGGGGTCCACAGGAGTACATCACTTATGAGCTCGTCCCTACTTCTCCAGCAGTGTCCTACATGTCTGGTTTTGATAGTTTTACTGCTTTGTAGGGTGCTGCCTCCAGGACTTGTTCAATATTGCTCGCAGTATTCTTGTGTAGTTGCTGTCAAGCTTTTTCTCCATACGTTTAGTTAGCGTCCATGTAGTGCATCCATATAGCAGTGTCGACACGACCGCTGCTTGGAAGAAACTACACTTACAGGTCTGACTTTCATATGACCGATAGACTATCGGTAGCTGTCCATGCCTTTGCTAGTTACGTGTTGATGTCTGTCTCGGTTGATGAGACACTGCTTCCTAGGTAGGTGAACTTATCAACTAGTTTCAGAGAGCTACCGTTTAGTGTGGAGATGTCGCCTGTTTGATTAAAGCACATGTATTTCGTTTTGTGTGCATTGACATGGAGGCCGATGCCTGCAGTGGCTCTTTCCAGACTATGTAGCAGGATTTCGGCTTGTGCGGGTGCAATTGCCAGAATCGTTATGTCATCGTCGTAGTCGGTGTCGGTAATTATTTTTGCAGGGTACCTTCTGCTTCTTTCCTTTGTCAGCTTGAAACCGTTTTCTTCGATTTTATCGATAGATGTTCTAAGTACGTAGTCTAGACAGATGATAAAGATGTATGGGGCAAATGTGTCTCCTTGTAGTACACCTGCTTCAATGTCGAAGTAGTCTGAGTCTCCTCCGTGAATGGAGTCAAAGTGTTACATAGCCATGTACACGAATATGACCATGTGCGAAATGGGTGAAATGGACATCGAATGTTCATAACGACAGAACATAGTAATCTCGGAATTCGAAAACACGCAACGACTTCTTGTTCAGGTACGAAACCTTTTTATTAACTTTGAGTTAAAGGTTTCGACATAAGGAAGAGAGACACAATCTTCTATGTTGTCTTATTCATTTGCCCCCCCCCCAACTCGAGCGGCCCCCCATAGGGCGCAAGTTCGCCTCGCGCCTGCGAGCTCCAAAAGTCGATCTTTCTCGTTTGGCGTCTAGTACTCGACTCTTTAACTTCCTTCAGATTCTTACACAAACCTCCGCGCGCTTCCGGTGCGTGACGTCACCCGCACCCTGTCACCCCGTTTCGTCTTTGAGTATTGTGACATCTGAGTGACATGTCTGCTCTGTGCGCGCTCACGCGTTACCACCTGCGTCAAGGTTGCACCTATCCAACCCATGCGCCGAGCCGAAAGGTTCTCAGCCTAACTAAACTCAAAGGCAAGAACCGAAATCCCTCAGTTATTATATAACAAAAGGCCTTAGTAAAGTCGACGAATAATATTGTTGCCAGTAGGTTTTTTGCGCGTACACTTTGAATGTAATAATAATGATAAATATATATTAGTTTTTATATATATTTAAAAGCATATATATAAAAGCTAATATATATGTATATAAGCTAACGTGGCTAATGTGTTGGACAGTGACATTGTAGGAAACGAGTTTGAATTCAAATGACACTTTTGAGTCATTTTTTACTTTAGGATTAATATCCTCTTACAACAACAGCTGTAGTCTAAATAGTACTTCTACAAGGACGACTTTGACAATAAGTAACCTGCGAAGGTTGATATGTGTTGTGGACCAGTGAAGGGTCTGGAAGAATAGCACAACTCGGGTTTTGGTGGAACAAAGTATATTAACAAAGTGTACATATATAAAGTGTTAGAAGTCAGTTCGACTGCCAAGTGTTCGCCGGGAATAAGTACAGTGCCCGGTATTAATAGTCACGGAAGAGTTCATTACTAACCGCAGGTTGGGTACCATAACAATATGCCATTAAACAAAGGGACCAAACTTAACCAAACCAAATCGAACCAAACCAAGAACAAGCAGTATGTAGAAGAGGTACAAAATTGAAAAGGGCTGACTTGGCAAGTGTGAGTAGTATTGTCATGTTGCTTGAATGGCCCCTAACAAACATTTCAATTCTTTACTGAAGACAATTATTTATTGTATCACTATATATGTAACATATTGACCTTCGACCCAGCCGTCAATCAAGGAACAGGTTCATCCAGTCGAAGATATCAGGGTATAACCTTGACTGTGGACGGGTTGAATTGGGTGCAGATGCGACGCTCACAGAAAGCAGGTGTACGTCAAACAATAATATAACCCGGTGCGACAGGAAGTTCAGTTAGTTGGAGTCAATGAGTTGGTGATAAGATGCTGTAGAGAGAACCGACACCCAGCTGAGGGCTATGGGCCTTCAGGACCCCCAATTGAGCAGCCCAGCAGAACGAGAAAGAAGTGCTTGCTTAAGACAAAGGAACTGGGGGTCAATATGTTACAGTTTGTTCAGTCTCCAACTCACCTCTCACACATAACCCTTTCGCAACCATTTCGAATAAAGTGTGAGAGGTATATTTTTCTAAAGAAGTGTGTTCGTTCGTCATTATCATATTTACCCAACCCCTCCGTTCGGGCAGGATATGACATAAGGTCAGTTTTTTTAAGCGGAGTTTAACAGGTTTGAATTCAGAGTTTTCCTTCTCCTAGACTAGTTGCCTCACCAAGGCTGAAGAACCTAGTCTGCCCTACTATTTACCCATAGCTGGAGGGAGGATAATTGGATTCATACCTTTCCCAAGGGTATTAGTGCTATGTGAAATGCAATCAGTCCAGGACTTGAACTCGTGTCGCCGTGTCCACTTCCTGCGACGATAACCATTACACCACTGGCACCTCGTTTGTCATTATTATTGATTTTGCTTCCGCATGTATCTGTATATGTTACACACACACACGCACACACACACACACACATATATATATATATATATATATATATATATATATATAATTTAAGAAAAACAACGAAACCGGTCACATAGGATTATAAATTTATTTCAATCCTGTTACGCATTTTTGAAATTTCCAAAAACACGAAAAAAGTAACAGGACTTCTTCAGATCTTTTGGATAAAATAAAAAAAAAACTAGAATAGACACAGAAGAGTGGGAGGGGATAGAAGAGGGGTGAAGATTTAGCTCTTCATTTATAATCCTATGTGACCGCTTTCGTTGTTTTTCTTAAAAAATTTATTGCTCTGTATTATTGGTACATTGAGCTCTTTACCAGGAAAATTTTAAACATTCATTCATGAATAACTTCTTGTCCTGATGGAATTACTCCCAACTCCGGTTTAACTGGACCAAGAATACTATATATATATATATATACATGAAGAATCGCATCGTTGAATTATATCTTTAGTATGGTTATATATAAAGAGTAGAAAAGCTGAAAATGATAAGTGGTGTCATCCATTAGAGATTGGTAACATATTGTTCATTCTTGTCAAACAATGGCGACACCGTTTTTGTCTCTTGATAGCGAAAGATGATTGAAAATAAATATAAAGAAACTTAATAGTTAGGCTTGATTGGTTCGTTCGATTGTGCACAGATGGCGCTGTGGAAAGATAATCGTACAAAAGGCGGAAAGTAGTCGATAAAATGCAATATGTTAGAAGAAAAAATTTTAAAGAAAGATTGATCGTCTGCGAAGAAGATCTGGAGATAAAAATGATTGGAAGTGCGCAGATTTCAGGGCAGATATGGTACATCGAACTTAGAACTGTTGAATCATTGCCGAATGAAAGCTGAAAAAGAAAATCGATAAAATCTGATAGTAAAATGAATGAAGAAAAAAAAAAAACACGAATATCAGTAAAGAAAGAACAAGAAAGAATTTACACGTGAAGAAGGTAATATTACTCCTTCCCCGCCACACAAAACAGAAAAAGAAAAAGAAAGAGAATGAAGAAAAAGGAAAGGAACGAATGATGAAGAAAAACGAGAAGGAAAAAAAGGGATTTGAAAAAAGAATTAAAGAAAAAGAGGGAAAGAGGAAAAGGAAAGGAAAAACAAAAGAGAAGGAAAAATAAAGGCGAAAGAAACATGTATTAGTAAGTGAATTGTTTGTAGATAACATTATTTTTAAATGAACTAGAACTCATTTGTTTGCACACAGTTAAATGGTTTCAAGTATTTTTATCTAATAGTAATAATTCTATTTAATATCAATCATTTGTTTGCACACAATTAAATGGTTTCAAGTATAGTAAGGTGGTACCTGTGGTGTAATGGTTATCGTCGTAGGAAATGGACTCGGCGACACGAGTTCAAATCCTGGACGAGACTGACTGCATTTCACAGAGCACTAATACCCTTGAGAAAAGTATGAATCCAATTATTCTCCCTCCAGCTATGGGTAAATAGTAGGACAGACTAATTTCTTCAGTCTTGTTGAGGCAAATAGTCTAGGAGAAGGAAAACTCTGAATTCAAACCTGTTAAACTCTGCTTGACCTTGTGTCATATCCTGCCCGAGCGGGGTGGGGTGTTGGTAAATATAGGGTAAATGATTAAATAATTCTATTGACCCATAGACGAAACCCTAACTGGTACTACCATTCAGGATCAAAGTGGACCTGGGAGTAATGTCAATGAAGATTTACTCTTCTTTTCAAAAAGCTCCTGAACTAAGGTCTTATAATCAGATAATGTAGTGTCATACTCAAGACATTCGTTGCAGTGGGGGTGTCTTACCCCTCTGCAGAGGCGCAGTGTTAGTATTCTACAGCCCCAGCCGACTTGGCGGGCGGAGAAATAACAATGAAGGTAAAAAAGGTGTACAGGTAAGTCAAAGAAAATTAAAAAAAAAAACAGAAGAAAAGAGAAAAGAATGGCACAAAGAAAAAAAAGAGGAGGGGAAGTAAACAAAGAAAGAAAAGAACAAATAAAGGAAAAAAGAGAGAAATCAAGAATAGAGAAGAAAGCAATAAAGAAAAGAAAAAAGAAAAAACGAAAAGGGAAAAAAAGGAGAACGTAAAGAAAGAAAGGAGAAAGAAAAAACAAAAAAGAAGATAAGAAAACAGAAATAAAAGACAAAGAAGAAAATAAAAAAGAAAAATAAGAAAGAAAGAAAGAAGAAAAGAAGAAAAGAAAGAAGACAAAAGAAAAAGTGAAAAGAAAGGAAGACAAAAAGAAAAATAGAAAAGCAAGGAAAGACGAAGAAAAGAGAGAAAAGAAAAAAGAAGAAAAGAAAGAAAGGAGAAAGGAAAAGAAAGGAAGAAAGAAAAGAAAAAAAGAAGCAAGAAAGAAAATGAAAAAAGAAAAGAAAGGAGAAAATAAAAGAAAGAAGAAACAAGAAAGAAAAGAAGAAAAGAAAAGAAAGGAAGAAAGAAAAGAAAAAAAGAAGAAAAGAAAGAAAGTAGAAAAGAAAAGAAAGGAAGAAAAAAAGAAAGAAAGAAAAGAAACAAGGAACAAGAAAGAAAAGGAGAAAAGAAAGAAGGGAAGAAAAAAGGAAGAAAAAAAAAGAAAAGAAAAGAAAGAAAATAACAAAAAAAGAATAATTTCAAGTCAATATATTCATGTCCTTACATTACCAGATGGTAGACCCACTGGAATATGTCAACCATTTAAACCGAATCACCAGGACGAGAAAAAGAAGTCTTTATGGCGTGGCGGCTAACGTACTGAATTGCGACATTATAGTTAGTGAGTTCGAACTCAAGTCCCACTATTACGTTCACTTTCGTTAATACCCTTGGGATATGTATGAACCTCCTTATCCCCCACCCAGCTATGGGTTAAATAATATCACTGTCCTTTCACGAGGATGGTTTCGCGGTGGTGTAGAGAAATCGCCATCATGTAGTGGCAAATTGGCTTGATTATTACATCATAGTAAGCGAATTTGAACTCCTATCCTGCTATTACGGTCATTCTCTGGGAAATCAATGAACACCTTATCTACCCCAGCTGTAACATATTGACCTCCGACCCGGCCGAGCTGTCAAATAAGAAATGTACCTGTGTAAATAACAGGTGCATCCGGTCGAAGATATCAGGGGATAACCTTGATTGTAGATGGGTTGAATTGAGTGCAGATGCGACGCTCACTGAAGCAGGTGGATGGCAAACAATTATATAACCCGGTGCTACAGGAAGTTCGAGTTAGTTGGAAATCAGTGTTTGGAGTCAGTTGTTGCAGTTCGAAGCAGTGAGAACCAGGCCCAGCAGAGAACTGGGTCCTCAGGGCCCCCGATTGAGCAGCCCCGCAGGATGAGAAAGAAGCGCTGCTATAGCCGGAAGAGCTGGGGGGTCAATATGTTGCAGTTTTTGTTCAGTCTCCTACTCAACTCTCACATATAACCCCTTCGTAACCCTTTCGTACCATTTCGAATAAAGTGTGAGAGGTATATTTTTCTTAAGAAGTGTGTCCACTCATCTTTATTGTGTTGACTATGTTTCTGCATGCATATTGGTTATTTAACCAATAGCTGTGTAACATAGCCCTGATACGGATATGTGAAACGTACATATGTAACATACTCATATGCAGTATTACTACTGTCCTTCTACAATGATGGCTTTGGCATTAAATAACCCACGAAGGTTGATATACCATAAGGAAAGAAACCAAAGCAACACACACAGAGAGAGAGAGAGAGAGAGAGAGAGAGAGAGAGAGAGAGAGAGAGAGAGAGAGAGACAGAGAGAGACAGAGAGTTTTTAGGATATAGGTTCAATCTGAGAATTAATTTTTATTTATTGCGGACTTTTTGTCCTCATCTTGGTAGTTTTTGTGTTGTTTCTTCTTTCACTACGTTTCGGTCAAATTTCACCTCTGGCCTTCTTCAGGTGATTTTACCGCGACCTCGGATAGGAATGCTGAGTCTTGTAACCGTATCCCTAGTAATTACTGCCTTCAATAGTTGTTGTCTATCGCACCACGTTTTGACCAAGTAAACCTCTGGCCGGCTTGGGTAGGATTTGAAACCGCTATCTTCTGACAATGCTCACCTGGAACCGTAGAGATCCAACGCCTCTATCCGCTGCGTCACGGGAAAAGTCCGCAATAAATAAAAATTAATTCTCAGATTAAGAAGCCTCATCTCAAAATGATTCCAATTAAAGGCAATTATAGGTTCAATGTACATAAAGTTGAACTTATATCGATAAAGTGAATGTCAAAAAGTAGAATAATTGTCTCTACTGGTTATTATAAGTTTATCCTAATTTACATTAAGTTAATTGAAAGATCTATCTATCTCAGTTCATTATCTATCTATCTATCTATCTATCTATCTAATCAGTCTTCGACTCCAGCGTTGATTGGCCCAGTAACCTGGGGCTGAAGAATACACCAATTGCATCTCTGCAGACTTCCCCAACGAGTGCCTGAGATATGCCTCAAAACAATCCGATGGTGAGGTTTCAGTAAATCTGGATCTTTGGGGAATGAGGAGTAACCCTCTATTACCATCATTCCCAGATCCACTCTGACCTAGAGTATTAGCACCTGATAGGGTCCTATCTATGGGTCAAATAGAACTAAAATGTGTAATTACGTTAAATTGAATTGTTTAAAATTAACCGTTTTCCCATTTAACTGCGCGTAAACAGAAACTATGTACTTATGCTAAACTGAATTGTCTGAAATAGAACTGTTTTGATATTTGACTCTGTGTAAACAAAAATATACTTATACTTAACTGAATTGTTTGAAATTTAATTCGGCATTAAATGACCCGAAAAGGTTGATACACCGTAAAACAAAACAACCAACCAACAATCCAGCATTGACTTTGTGTTAGACTAAGCTATCTATGATGTTTTTTTTCTCTCTCTCTCCTCTCTCTCTCTCTCTCTCTATATATATATATATATGTCCTGAGTATGATGATAAACTACATCTTGTGATAAGGCTCCAGTTATGGGGCTCAAAGAAGTGTGGAGTCCAGAGTTCCTTACCATTACTCCCAGATTCACCCTGACCCGGAGGATCCCACCTGAGCCCAGTAGATGTGTTTGAGATGAAATCTAAAATGATTTTAAACTAGATTAATACATTAGATCTTAGAATATTGATATTGTCACTAAATATGAAGCGTTTACATGCTAAAAATGATGGGAGAAAGAAATGGTTGTAGTGTAAATAATTGGAGAGCCTAATTGTTAATTTTTGGGATAAAATAGCCCAACGGATTTGGACATGCTATGAAACCTACCAATCAACCAATAATATTTTATCTATCTATCTATCTATCTATCTATCTATCTATCTATCTATCTATCTAATAGCGATTAAAATTTGGTGCTAAAAGTTTTATACCCCTTAAAACTTACCAGTATTCTAAAAAACAATATAACTATATATTGCAAGTATATTTTTCTTTCTTTAATGGCATATTCGAGGATCATTAAAGAAGTTTCCAGACTTTTTTCGTATAGGCACTTTTATTAATAGTACACACATGAAACTCTAGTCCCCTTCGAAGTAATCTCCTCCGGCTGCAATGCACTTGTTGTACCGTTCCAACAACTTCTGGAACGCCCCATTGAAGTCCTCTTGTATGAGCGTGTCAATGACCTTCGTCACAGACTCTTTCATTTCCTCAATTGTCTCATAACGACAGCCTCTGAGCTTAGGGAATAACCAAAAGTCACAGAGAGCAAGGTCTGGACTATAGGGAGGCTGAGGAACTGTCTTGATGCCCATCTTGGTCATATAGTCTGTGACAACGATGGAGTTGTGGACTGGTGTATTGTCCCGGTGGAAATGCCACTGACCCGATTTGAAGAGTGCTGGCCTCTTCCGACCGAATCTCTTTCTGAGCTCCCTTAAAACCTCAATATAGTAACCCTAACCCTTTGGCCAATTAACTGTGGTGTTTTGACTTCCTTAATCCTCTCACACCTATTATCGTCCCTCACAGACTCCCTGGCTTCTTTGAATCTCTTATGCCACTCAAAAACTGATGCTCGATTCATGCTAGATGGTCGAAAAGCAGTCTGAAGCATTCTATACGTTTCTGTGGCATCTTTTCTAAGTTTAAAACAGAATTTTATTGCATATCGTTCTTCTAAAGTGTCCTGACGTCCAGATTGCATTTTTGTAATTTACCTGCTGTGACATTCAGGCTTTAGCAGGGTGTATTCGAATTCCTGTTGTAGCTGTTCATTTGAACCTGAAATCATAAAAATTGGCTAGTCATTCTATAAGATGTATAGCAATAACATACTGAATTTTCAAGAGTCTACGACAACTTTAAATGCCTGTACAAAAAAGTCTGGAAACTTATTGAGTGCACAACGTAAACCATCATGTGCTATTTAGTTCCAAAGTCATCTTCGTTGAAGAACATCCCTGATATTATTTAACTTATAGCTGGGAGGAGGATTAGGGAGTTCATGCCTTTCCAATGGGCATTTGTCCAAAAATGAACATAATAGCGTGATTG
Source organism: Sepioteuthis lessoniana (assembly GCA_963585895.1). NCBI lineage: Eukaryota > Metazoa > Mollusca > Cephalopoda > Myopsida > Loliginidae > Sepioteuthis > Sepioteuthis lessoniana. The sequence continues at coordinate 4,151,011 of OY757945.1, read as the reverse complement.
GAGTTTGAACTCGCTTACTACGATGTTGGAGTCTGGCTCGTTAGCCACTACGCCACGAGGATTCGTCCTATTTTACATATAATAATAAAACTGGATAAAAATTCCCGGCATAAAGTCAATCCTTGTTGGAGATAGTATTCAACATGAATTGACTACTAGCTCACCTGAGGATCAACAACGTGAAACTCTTAGTCATGAGTTTTTCTTATCCTGTTTTATCATTATCGTATTACTTGAAATATTATTATCTATTACTTGAAATATATATATATATATATATATATGCGCACGCGCGCGCGTGCGTGTGTGTGTGCGTATATACGTATGTGTGTGCTAATTAGGAAAAAAGTTTCGGTGTGAAAAAAATGCCGTGTGCTTAATTGACTAAACAGAAAAAAAATCAGCTGAAAAATTCGAAAGAATACATTTGCGAAAAATTGAAAACTAAAATAAAAACGCCAAAATCACAGAGAGAGAGAGAGAGAGAGAGAGAGAGAGAGAGAGAGAGAGAGAGAGAGAGAGAGAGAGAAAGAGAGAGAAAGAGAAAGATAAAAAAAGAAACATATTGGTTGAAGAAGAAGAAGAAGAAGAAGTTGGGTTGGATTATTATTATTATTATTATTATTATTATAAGACGAAGAAGAAGTAGAAAAAGATAATTGCATCAAATAACAATAATGAAAGCGAGTCAAAGATGAAAGGAAGATTTTTCTTTTTTTAAAACATAAACGGAATTATTTCTGACCAAATGATATGGAAGCCATTGTGGCACAGGTACTTTTGTAACTGCAAGATTCGTCCAAGTTGTAGCCATTCAGTAAGCTTAGTTCACTTATACACACGGCCTGAATTATGGGACACTCGATGAGAACCGTACTCACATATAATCTGCAAGCATTGTTCGAGAACAGTTATAAGATATCTCTTCGGAAACGGCGGAAGAAGTGAAGTCTATGCAGGTGCCAACAGGAGCAATTTCGGTTTTTTTTAATGACTTTCTATTTGTGGCCGTGTGATACAGTAAATACATCTTGACTTACCTTTCTCTGTAGAAATCACGATTGAAAAATGTGGGTAGGCCATCCAATTCGATTGTGCTAAGGATTATAAAGGTGAGAACCAACCAGGCAATAAAAATGCATTGGAAGTAATTTTTAATATAAAAATGCATTGGAAATGATTTTTACTATAGAAATGCATTCGAATTGACTTTTACTATAAAAATGCATTGGAAATAATTTTTACTATAAAAATGCATTAGAAATGATTTTTATAATAAAAATGCATTGGAAATGATTTTTATTATAAAAATGCATTAAAAATGATTTTTACTATAAAAATACACTGGAAATGATTTTTATTATAAAAATTCATTAGGAATGATTTTTACTACAAAAATGCATTTGAAGTGATTTTTACCATAAAATTCCAGTGAAAATGATTTTTACTCTAAAAATGCTTTGGAAATGATTTTTACAATAAAAATGGATACGAAATTATTTTTACTATAAAAATGCATTGAAAATGATTTTTAATATAGAAATTGGAAATGATTTTTATTATAAAATGCATTGAAAATGATTTTTAATATAGAAATTGGAAATGATTTTTATTATAAAAATGCATTGGAAATGATTTTTATTATAAAAAATCAGTAGAAATGATTTTTATTATAAAAATTCAGTGGAAATACATTGTACAGAAACAGCAGTGCATGATTTCCGAGTGTAAAGGACAATCACATTTTTCTCAAAGTAATACAAGCCAAAAAATCTCTCTAAATGTAGATGCCGACCATTATTGATAAAATAATGAAAATATTTGGTGTGTATGGAAGGAGAGAAGTGACACGACTGCCAAATTTTATTGCAACTAATTCGAAGACAATTTGTATTTTGTAGCGAACAGTTAGTGTTTTTAATTACTTGTTTTTATTTCTATGTAGCTCGATATGAATCAAAATGTCAGGGTGGAATATTGATATTAGCTGCACCGAAAAATCGAGTCACATGAAATCCGAGCTTCGACAAATATCCCTATTGGAGAACAGCTGTCCAACTCTGTTTAACGTGAATCAGATAAGCTGAATGGGTATTGTAATAAACGTATAACAAAATCTTTATAATGAATTTCATATTTATCATAGCGAAGATGATATATCCATTAGGAAAGAAAGTCCTGTCTCTTGTATTGCTAGGCTAACTTTAAAATGGTTTGATTGAGCTTTTTTTACAGAATAATGTGACAATGAAAAAAAGATTGTTATTTTCGATTCACAATCCTTGGAAAAAGAATTGAGATAGCGTTGCCCCAATGATTGGAAAGGGAAACGTTTTGAAACAGCCATTTAATATCTTTGAGCTCATTCTTAAGACCAGAAGTTATTAAATCAATTTGACCGAGTTGTGTGCCTCTTCAAGGGCATAGGACACTGAATATTTCAATATGAAAAAAGAGAGGGCAGTCATTTCTGATCCACGATCCCAAATGAAAGGTTTTACCTCAATGAACGGCAAGAGAAACCTTTTTTTTTTCTATTTTGACAACTCCATTGCCTCAGTAGAAGAGAATAAGACATAATTTAAATAATCTTGAAATTACATTCAAAATATCATACTATTTCTGCATGTTGATTGAGAAAAATCTATTTCAAGTATAAAGTAATGTTGGTAACTGTTGTCCAGGACGACCGAAAGGCTCCCTTTTCAATAGGTGCAACACGTAGGTGTAGGGGAGGGTGCTAGTGTTTTCATTGAATTGTGCCACTTTACCCATGATCCATAGCGATTTAATCATCACCGATTTAATTGTATTCAGATCAGTCATTGTTGAATTATACAATTATGACTGATATTATTGACATAGTGTTAGTTTCTTTATTTTACGGAAGAATGAATTAGAAGACATAGTAGTTGTTTAGTTTTTTCTTTGACAGAAGCGTTAAAAGAAACAGGTTGATAAGAGTTAGGCAGAAGCATTGAAAGAGATAGGCTGCTTAGAGTAAGGCAGAAGCAGTTATAAATGTAAGGCAGAAGCATTGAAAGAGATAGGCTGCTAAGAGTAAGGCAAAAGCAGTTATAAATGTAAGGCAGAAGCATTGAAAGAGATAGGCTGATAAGAGTAAGACAGAAGCATAAATGTAAGGCAGAAGCATTGAAAGAGATAGGCTGCTAAGAATAAGGCAGAAGCAGTAATAAATGTAAGGCAGAAGCATTGAAAGAGATAGGCTGCTAACAGTAAGGCAGAAGCAGTTATAAATGTAAGGCAGAAGCATTGAAAGAGATAGGCTGATAAGAGTAAGGCAGAAGAAGTTATAAATGTAAGGCAGAAGCATTGAAAGAGACAGGCTGCTAAGAGGAAGGCAGAAGCAGTTATAAATGTAAGGCAGAAGCATTGAAAGAGATAGGCTGCTACGAGTAAGGCAAAAGACGTTATAAATGTAAGGCAGGAGCATTGAAAGAGATAGGCTGATAAGAGTAAGGCAGAAGCAGTTATAAATGTAAGTCTGAAGCATTGAAAGAGACAGGCTGCTAAGAGTAAGGAAGAAGCAGTTATAAATGTAAGGCAGAAGCATAGAAAGAGATAGGCTGATAAGAGTAAGGCAGAAGCATAAATGTAAGGCAGAAGCATAAATGTAAGGCAGAAGCATTGAAAGAGATAGGCTGCTAAGAGTAAAACAGATGCAGTTATAAATTTAAGGCAGAAGCATTGAAAGAGATAGGCTGCTAAGAATAAGACAGAAGCAGTTATAAATGTAAGGCAGAAGCATTGAAAGAGATAGGCTGCTAAGAATAAGGCAGAAGCCGTTATAAACGTAAGGTAAAAGAATTGAAAGAGAGGCTGCTAAGAGTAAGGCAGAAGCAGTTAAAAAATGTAAGGCAGAAGCATTGAAAGAGATAGGCTGCTACGAGTAAGGCAAAAGACGTTATAAATGTAAGGCAGAAGGACTGAAAGAGATAGGCTGCTAAGAGTAAGGCGAAAGCTGTTATAAATGTAAGGCAGAAGCATTGATAGAGATAGGCTGCTAAGAGTAAGGCAGAAGCAGTTATAAATGTAAGGACGAAGGACTGAAAGAGATAGGCTGCTAAGAGTAAGGCAGAAGCAGTTATAAATGTAAGGCAGAAGCATTGAAAGAGATAGGCTGCTAAGAGTAAGGCAAAAGCAGTTATAAATGTAAGGCAGAAGCATTGAAAGAGATAGGCTGCTAAGAAGAAGGCAAAAGCAGTTATAAATGTAAGGCAGAAGCATTGAAAGAGACAGGCTGCTAATAGTAAGGCAGAAGCAGTTATAAAAGTAAGGTAGAAGCATTGAAAGAGACAGGCTGCTAAGAGTAAGGAAGAAGCAGTTATAAATGTAAGGCTGAAGCATTAAAAGAGACAGGCTGCTAAGAGGAAGGCAGAAGCAGTAATAAATGTAAGGCAGAAGCATTGAAAGAGATAGGCTGCTAAGAGTAAGGCAGAAGCAGTTATAAATATAAGGCAGAAGCATTGAAAGAGATAGGCTGCTAAGAGGAAGGCAGAAGCAGTTATAAATGTAAGGTAGAAGCATTGAAAGAGATAGGCTGCCAAGAATAAGGCAGTAGCAGTTATAAATGTAAGGCAGAAGCATTGAAAGAGATACGCTGCTAAGAATAAGGCAGAAGCAGTTATAAATGTAAGGCTGAAGCATTGAAAGAGATAGGCTGCTAAGAGTAAGGCAGAAGCAGTTATAAATGTAAGGCTGAAGCAGTGAAAGAGATAGGCTGATAACAGTAAGGCAGAAGCAGTTATAAATGTAAGGCAGAAGCATTGAAAGAGATAGGCTGTTGGTAGTAAGGCAGAAGCAGTAATATATATAAGGCAGAAGCATTGAAAGAGATAGGCTGCTGAGAGTAAGGTAGAAGCAGTAATAAATTTAAGGCAGAAACATTGAAAGAGATAGGCTGCTAAGAGTAAGGCAGAAGCAGTTATAAAAGTAAGGCAGAAGCATTGAAAGAGATAGGTTGCTAAGAGTAAGGCAGAAGCAGTAATAAATGTAAGGCAGAAGCATTGAAAGAGACAGGCTGCTAAGAGTACAGCAAAAGCAGTAATAAATGTAAGGTAGAAGCATTGAAAGAGATAGGCTGCTAAGAGGAAGGCAGAAGCAGTTATAAATGCAAGGCTGAAGCATTGAAAGAGATAGGCTGCTAAGAGGAAGGTAGAAGCAGTTATAATTGTAAGGCAGAATCATTGAAAGCGACAGGCTGCTAAGAGTAAGGCAAACGCAGTTATAAATGTAAGGCAGAAGCATTGAAAGTGACAGGCTGCTAAGAGTAAGGCAGAAGCAGTAATAAATGTAAGGCAGAAGCATTGAAAGAGACAGGCTGCTAAGAGTAAGGCAGAAGCAGTTCTAAAAGTAAGGCAGAAGCATTGAAAGAGACAGGCTGCTAAGAGTAAGGCAGAAGGAGTAATAAATGTAAGGCAGAAGCATTGAAAGCGACAGGCTGCTAAGAGTAAGGCAAAAGCAGTTATAAATGTAAGGCAGAAGCATTGAAAAAGACAGGCTGCTAAGAGTAAGGTAAAAGCAGTAATAAATGTAAGGTAGAAGCATTGAAAGAGATAGGCTGCTAAGAGGAAGGCAGAAGCAGTTATAAATGCAAGGCTGAAGCATTGAAAGAGATAGGCTGCTAAGAGGAAGGCAGAAGCAGTTATAAATGTAAGGCAAAAGCATTGAAAGCGACAGGCTGCTAAGAGTAAGGCAGAAGCAGTTATAAATGTAAGGCAGAAGCATTGAAAGGGACAGGCTGCTAAGAGTAAGGCAGAAGCAATAATAAATGTAAGGCAGAAGCATTGAAAGAGACAGACTGCTAAGTGTAAGGCAAAAGCATTTATAAATGTAAGGCAGAAGCATTGAAAGGGACAGGCTGCTAAGAGTAAGGCAAAAGCAGTAATAAATGTAAGGCGGAAGCATTGAAAGAGACAGGCTGCTAAGAGGAAGGCAGAAGCAGTTATAAATGTAAGGCAGAAGCATTGAAAGAGATAGGCTGCTAAGAGTAAGGCAGAATCAGTTATAAATGTAAGGCAGAAGCATTGAACGAGATAGGCTGCTATGAGTAAGGCAGAAGCAGTTATAAATGTTAGGTAGAATTAGAAGTGTATATATACCCAATCCATCTACCATGACACGGATGTGATACTAGGTCAATGTATAAGGCAAAGTCCAGCTGGTTTGAATCTAGATCTTTCTTCTTCTAGACCAGTTGCGCTACCAAGGCTAAAGAACTCAGTTTGCTCTTTTATTTACCTCCCTATTGTGCGTTTGTTTACAAATGAAATGTCAATCACTAGACACCAGAATGTCGGTTACGTTCATAGAAAAATAACAGGTGATTCAATGGAATTGCTGTCAGTGATGATTTTTTTTCATTGTGATAAGTGAATTGTCTAATTTTTATCTGTGATTCAAAATCGACGTCGACTTTCTTACTTCTTTTCTCAAATTTAAGAAAAAGAAAAGCCAATGTTTTTGTAAACATCCACATTTCAACTAGCAATCGACTTCGAAACCCGGCAAAATCTTTATCTCTTTACAGGATCAAAACGGCTAACGGCATTTTTGTATCCGATAAAAATAAAAGGACAAGTTAAAAAAACTTATTCATTGTTCTTTATGATTAAACTTTAGTCAATTGGAGTGTTTAGCTAGCTGAACCAAAACCGAAAGAAAACTTTACGTTCGTGTGTTTGAACAATGAATAAATATCAACATTGGAACGCTACATGCTTCACAAGTTCAGAAAGGGTTCATCGGCTTCAGAAGTGACGCGGAATATTTTCTTAGTCTATCGAAACAAATTAAGTGTCAGGCATAGTTAATTCAGTTAATATTTTTTGAAAGAATGTGTTGTCAACTCTAAATGGTTGAATAATTACGAAGTAATCAATCCTGAGATATACTAGAATTGATGGTCCAAGTGGTGTAGCGGCAAACATGTTGGACTTTGGCAAGCGTGTTCGAACTCCTGTCCTGCTATAACGTTCACTTTTGGACAAATACCCACAAGAAAGGTATGAACTCCCCTATCCCCACCAGCTACGAGTTGAATAGTACTAGTATTGTTCTTCTATAAGGGTGGATTTAGTTTTAAATAGCCTACCAACGTTAATATGCCATTAAAAAAACAAAAACAAATTGTACCACCATTTGCTCTAAAAAGCAATGATTGAGTGATTGATTTTAACAGCAGTTCAACCTGTAGAGATTTATTTTATGCCCACAGGTTAGAAAATCACGCTCGTAGTACGGTAAGGATTATTTGAAATCTAGAGGTTAGAGTATCATGTTAATTGTACTTTCATATTTAAATTATTTATGTAGTTGTATTTTAAGATTTTTTTCACGGTCCTATCTAATACTAATACATTCACTTTTGGACAAATACCATTAGGAAAGGTATGAAACCCCTTTTCTTCCCAGCAATCGGTTAAAAATAATACCACTACTGTTCTTCTAGAAAGACGGCTTTGGTGTTAAATAACCTACGAAGGCAAGGCTCCGGTTTTGGAGCTCTTGGGAGTATTGAGCACTCCTTCATTGCCATTACTCTCAGATCCACTCTGACACGAAGTGGTAGTGCTTGTTTGGGGGCATTCATCTGTGTTCTATACAGGGTATGGAAGCAGAATATGGAATGATTTTTAAAACGTTTTTTAGTCTGGTTAGTCCAGTTTTTGAAAGAAAAAATCGCGATAAATCAAAATTTTAAAAATTAGTTCTATTATTCAAGCTCTTTTTTAAAAATCAAAATTCAGTCCAATATGATTGAGCAAGAAAAGAAACGACAAAGAATCCATGATTTGCTTTACGTCGAAATCAAGTCAAAAAACTTTCCGAAATGATCTCCATCAAGACCAGACCAAACCCTTGATTATGCTATATGGGGTGTTTTAGAAAACAAAACAAATGCAACTTCCTATCCAAATATTGGTTCGTTTAATACTCTGCTATTGAGGAGGAATGGAATAAAATCGTATAAGAATTTATTTTGAAGGCATGCAAATCATTTCAAAGGCATGTTGTGACAATAATTGAAAAAATGACGGCCATATTGAGTAAATTTATTGTTTCGTATCAAACTTCTTATTTTGTTGTTTATTTTTTTAAATCAAATTAATCTTGTTTTATAATAGAGTCGTTTATTATTATACTAGAATATAACTAATTTTGCTTCCACACCTCCTGTGTCAAATAGATCTGTTTGTATTGGATAATAAAAAATATTTGAAACCAAATAACTGGGCGTAAACAAATGATAATTATTCAATAGAATTATTCATCAGAATAATTCTATTGAATAATTATCATTTGTTTACGCCCAGTTATTTGGTTTCAAATATTTTTTATTATTCAATACAAACAGATCTAGGATTATCATAAGTTACTTGAAACTATGTAATTGCTTGCAAATTATTGGTGTTGAATAAGAATACTTGAAACCATATAATTGCTAGCGAATGATTGGTGGTAGATAAGAAAAGATTTGTAAGGGACGAATAGATAAATAAAAAATCAAATTTAAAAAATAAATAAATTGATAAAAAGAAAACTTTTAAATTTGAAGAAACTCCCAGAGGTCTCTAACGAAAAAGGAGATGACGCATGCGTAAAAAGAAAAAAGGATTTTCCTCTTGAAAAAGAAGACCATATTATCTTTCTCTTTCAGGCAGTGTCCGTCGAACCAACAGCACCATTTTGCTGTCTGATGTTTTGGGCACCACGTTACGTCTTGGGACGTAGCGTTGGTTAGTCCCTTCACCCAATAAATAAGGGAAAGTATAGAAGAAATATTTTTGCCTCTTATCTTTTTTCTATCTTTTCGTTTTGTATATTTCTTTTGGGACTTTCTTTGGGCAAGGCATTGCGCCGGCCAGTCATCGTGGGGTGAAACAGTGTAACCAAAATATGGGGTCAGATGTCTTACGGCAATACAGCCTTGCCCTTAGCCCCTGACCTTCAAAAGCCTTCAAATCCCACAGATTTAAAAACTCGTCTAAAAAAGGTGCAGTTCATGATCATACTCAAAGCTGGTTGGTTTATTTTTCATTTAATGGCATATCAATCTTCCTTGTTTATTTAATTCCAAAGCCACCTTTCTTGAAGGACAGTAGTGGCATTATTTAAGCCCTAACTGGTTTATAAATCTTTTAACCTTTCAATCTATAAAATCTGTTCGTGTTTGAGAGAATTTTCAACTCGTTAAGGCCTCTTTATTCTCCTTAAATAGTATTATATAAGGTATGTCCTTAGAAACATTCGGCGCTAAGAATCTTGTGCCAAACTTTGACGCGAGGCACGCGTGACACTGGATAATATGGCTGACCGACTTTGATCGTACGAAAAACGAGATATTGTAGACATAAAGGTCACTAGTGTGCAGAATCGAAGCTAATAGACTGAAAGGTCACTGGTGTGCACATTCAAAACACGTTGACAGAAAGGTCACTGGTGTGCAGATTCGAAACACGTAAACGGAAAGCTCACTCGCGTTCAGATTCGAAACACGTTGACAGAAGGGCCACCGGCGTGCACATTCGAAACATGTGGATGGAAAGGTCATTGACATATAAGCTCAAAGAATGTCGTCAAATATGATTATACGCGGTGACATGCATTTAATCTCCAGGAGATGGCTAATAAAAGTTATCTCCTGACACCAGTGAAGAGAAGATGTCTCTCTCTATCACTTTTTGCTTTTTCACGCTTTCTACATATGAAGATGATTTGCATAAAATATAACAGAAAATAACGCTGTGTTTTCTTTCTTGATCAAACCGAGGCTAGACGAGTCTCCGAGGCGAAGTGGCAAATGTTCTTGACTGCAAGATCGCTGTAAGCGAGTTTGTACTTCAGTCACTTTACTACGTTCACTTTCAGATTAATGCCCTTCGGAAAGGCTTGAACCTTCTTATCCCTCGTAGTTATGAGTTAAATAGTATCTCTGTTGTTCTTCTACACGGATAGCTTTGACTTCAAATAACTCTTGAAGGTTTATATGCCATTAAAAATATAAAGAAGTCACATCTATCTGTTCTGTACTTTTTGGAGATCCGTCGTCTATCAACAAGTTGAGTTTATTTCACGAAGAGAGAGAGAGAAAGAGAGAGAGAGAGAGAGAGAGAGAGAGAGAAAGAGAGAGTGGTGGTGGTGGTGGTGGTGGCAAAACCATTTGTTGTCTCAAAAGTTTTATTACTTTAGCTTAAATTAACCGGGAAGATTCATCGTGGTGTCGTGGCTTACGTGCTGGATTGCAAAACCAATGTAAGCGAGTTCGAACCCCAGTCTCTCTATTGCGTTCACTTTTGAACTAATACTCTTGGGAAGGGTATAAACTTCTTTATCCTCTTCCAGCTATCGATTAAATAGTGCCTCTACTGTCTTTTTACGAGGACATTCATTAAATAACCCACCAAGGTTGATATGCTATTAAACAACGACAACAACAGCAAAAAAAAGTAAACCAAAGACTTTTTGCCAACTGACGAGTAGACAACAAAATAGGCCAACAGTGTTGGAGAAGTTGTAGACACTAGGGTGCAGTTTATATCTTCAAAAAAAGCACTTGTTACTAGATATGGTTATTTTTCAGCTTCTGCTTCAGCTAAAATAGACATAAGGTCATTTTTAAGTGTGGGGTGCGATACAGGAAGCAAGTTTCCCATAGATTCCGTCGTCATTTCTCTTAATTGACTCTTCAGGCACCGAGCAAATTCTGTGACCTTTCTGTCTACGTGCTTCGAATTTGAACGCTAATGACCTTTATGGCTTTTAGGCATCAGGGCATGTGTTGTCTGGGGCTAGGTTAGGTTATTTGGTTAAATGGCATATCAACCTTTGTGGGTTATCTAGTGCCAAGTCCTGTTTTTATAGTTATGATTTGTTCAAACTCAATTAATTCGATCAAATATTAATCATTTGTTTGCACACAGTTAAATAGTTTTAAGTATTGCTATGTAATACTAATAATTCTATTTGATATTAATAATTTCTTTGCAAACATTTGAATGGTTGCAAGTATTGCTATTTTACACTAATAATTCAATTCAATATTAATCATTTGTTTGCATACAATTAAATGATTTTAAACATTTCTATTTAACACTTATAATTCGATTTATAACATATTGACCCTCGACCGAGCCGTCAATCAAGAGATGCACCCGTGTAAATAAGCGGAAGAACAGCGGAAGCAGGTGGGTGTCAAACAAAAATATAACCAGAATACAGACGGCTTGAGTCAGTTGGAGTTGGAGTCAGTTGGGGACAAGATGCTGAATTGAGAGCCAGCGGCAGACAGAGGGCTTTGGACCCTCAGTGACCCACGGTTGAGCAACCAAGCCAAGATGAGGAAGAAGTGCTGCTATGGAGGAAAGAAGAATTTTGGGTCAAAATAACAGTCTGTCCCCGTCTCCAACTCACCTCTCACACGCAACCAACATCAACCCTTTCGAGAATAAAGTGTGAGAGATATATTTTTTATAAAGAAGTGTGTTCGTTCGTTCAATGAAGTTCGTCATTATTGTTGACTATGTTTCCGCTTATATTTGTATTATGTATATGTATGTGGCTATACAACATATTTGATATCGATCTTTTGGTTTCATACTGTCAAATGATTTCAAGTTATGCTACCTCACACTCGTGATTTGTTCATGTGCAGTTAAATGGCTTCAAACAACAAATAATAATCTTTTGGTAAAGGATTGAATCGTTCGATTTGACTCGTAGAAGGAATTTTATCAGGTACGACCATCCCGCGTATGAGTGGACCTGGGAGTAATGTCAATGAAGGAATACTCCACAATCCTCGGTGTTCCATGACTGGAGCTTCACTATTATACAGTTTAGTTAAATCCACTGTTTGACATTTAAACTGTGTGCAAACAAATGACTTATCCTTAATTGAATTGTTAGAATCAGCATTGGTTTTACATTTAACTGTATGTAAACAAATGACTAATATTTAATTGAATTGTTACTGATACATGGCAATATTTGGAACCATTTAACTGAGTGCAAAAGAATGAACGTCTGTGTTTACAAATCATATATATCTGATATATATGTATAAAGAAGATTTGGCATTAAATACCCTAAAATGGTTGATATGCCATAAAACGAAATCAAACCAAAACAAACCATATATATATATAAAGAATGCCAAATCCTCTTTATACATATATGTCAAATATATGATTTCTAAACACATTTTGTAGATGATATTTTTAAACGACCCCGAGCTCATTTGCTTGCACATAGTTAAATGGTTTCAAGTATTGTTCGTTGGCTGGGTGGAGATGTTAACCCTCTATAGAGGAAAAGTCGGCGTATTCTACAGCCTCAGCCGACGAGACTTGTTTAATTCTTGGGCATGTTGCTTATATAAAAAACGCTGGTTACTTATCAAAGTTTTCGTGAGCCTCTAAACTGTTTACAGGCCTAGATCGTTACTACCATTTTCTCCAACAGTTGAACCACTTCCCAAATGACAAAAGAAGAAAACTGCTTAATCATTCTCACAGAGCCAACATTTTATTTAACCACATCATTAGTTTCATCTGTAGGATGGTTAAATTTGATTAAGAGTTTGTTTTTATTTTTGTTTTATTAATAAAAGATGTTTACTTCTTTTGGTCTTTATTATTGGCTACCCTATTAATTTCTGTTTCATCATCCATTGATGACATTCAAGCATTATGAAGAGCTCGAAATATTTATCAGATCATTGAGTGTTGCCTTCTGACTTTTGGTAAATAAGGACGATTGGCGCATTTGATTAACATGGTGTAGGATTGTCGAGTTGAAATTGATTGATTCCATGATAAGGGGGGGCGTGTCTCCATGGTTAACAAAATAAACTGTAACATCGTAGTTAGAGAGTTCGAACTCTAGTCAGGCAATTACATTCACTTTCGGTTTGGTTTACTTTCTTTGTTTGATCATATTTACCCAACCCCTCCGCTCGGGTAGGATATGACACAAGGTCAATTTTTAAGCGGAGTTTAACATGTTTGAATTCAGAGTTTTCCTTCTCCAAGACTAGTTGCCTCACCAAGGCTTTCTTTGTTTAATGGAATATCGACCTTCTTGGGTTATTTAATGCCAAAGCCATCCTTCTGGAAGAACAGTAGGGGTTATATTTAACCCATAGCGGGGAGGATAAGGGGCTTCATACCTTTCTCAAGGGTATTTGTCCCAAAGTGAACGTAATAGCGCCTATAGAGTTCGAACTCGCCTTCTACAATTCCGCAGTCCAAAGCTTTAACTATTATACCACGAGGACACCTCTTCACTTTCGGAATAATAACCTTGGAAAAGGCATGAACCACCTGCTACCCCCCAGCTTGGGTTAAATGTTACCACTACTGTTCTCAAAAAGGATGCTTTTGGCACTAGATAACCCACGAAGGTTGATATGCCATTAAGCAAAGAAACTAGATTTCACGATAAACAGTATCTCATTGGATCATTAACCCGATAAACCTGATATTTTCGGCAAAGTGCCATTTTTTAAATGAAAATAATTTTATGTCCACGGAAATTGAGAATTAGGCTGCTGATAGGTAACGAAAATACAAAATGATTTCTATGAGTACCATGACGACTGCAATATCGTAACAGGATAGACGATCATAATGGTGGGGTGGGATGGGGGTGACTGCGAAGAAGAAGAAGAAGAAGAAGAAGAAGAAGAAGAAGAAGAAGAAGAAGAAGAAGAAGAAGAAAGACGACAAAGAAGAAGAAAAATAGAAGTCAGAGGATGATGACGGCGATGACAACAAAACAGAAGAAGAAAGAGGAGGAGAAGGAGGAGGAGGAGGACGATGACGACGAAGAAAAAGAAGAAGAAGAAAAAGTACAAGAAGAAGAAAAAGCATGAGGTTAACGACGACGATGATGACGACGACGAAAAACAAAAAGAAGATGAAGAGGACGATGAAGAAAAAGAAGAAAGAGGACGACGTCCACGATGACAAAGACAAAGAAGACGAAGAAGAAAAAGAAGAAGCAAGAGGATGACGATGACGATGACGAAGAAGAAGAAGAAGAAGAAAGATGTTGACAAAGAAAAAAAAAGAGGTGGTGGAGGAGGAGGAGGAGGGGGAAGATGGGGAGGTCTCTATTTAATATGAAAATGGCATGCAAAATTTAAGCACTTTAAAGGGGAGCGTAATCTGACCTTAAAAGGTACTCTTCCGTCCAATTCCCCAAGAAAACAAGAATTAAAAAAAAAAAGGAAAAAGAAGAAGAAAAAAGAAGATACCAGCCAAATTACACCAAAGTCAGTATGTGGTGTAGAGTTAGTAAATTCTTGTATGAGCCAAAATTTTGCAACATTTTGATAAATGCTAGTTTGTGGCATTTATATCACGTAACAAAAGCAGTTCAAGGCGTAATAGGTACCCGTTGTGTTTGGTAGTATCGTGGTAGTTGGTGCGCTGACACGTTGTGTATTGCTTCACTTTGTGTGTGATTTGAAAGGCGCACAGATGAACGTGTAAAGTAGCCTAATTCGGGAACTTTACGTGTTCGAACTCAGCTATAACACCTTGGAAGCAACCAAAAACATTTGTTGCACGAAATGTGAAAGCGCAGATGGTTAAAGAAATTTCGATTGGGTTGCAAGAACCTCAACGATTGGGCAAGGTAAGGTAGACCTAAAAATGTAGATTCCGAGGTCGTGCTCCAAGCCACTGAGGCAAATTCAGTGAGTAGCAATTGGAGAGTATCAGGCGAGTTTTGTTAACTCGCAGTGCAGTGTGGATTGTGTCCTTCCTGACCTAGCAAAAGCATACGGAGCTGTTGAATCGTACCTCACGTACTTCCAAAATATTGCAAAACTTTTGTCTCGCCCTAGTAATAGTTTTAGCATTTAAAACTAACTAATCAAATTATGACACTTCATCAGCCCCCCCCCCCATAACCCAATCAAATAAAATCTAGAGGAGAAGGGACCAGAAATGAAAAAACCAAAACAAAAAACAAAAAAACAAAACAAAACAAAAAAAAACAAACAAAAAACAAACCTCCCAACTAAAACCATCCCAAATTCTACTCAATGACTCTTGTGATAATTTAATAGTTTTTATACTTTCGTCTGAAGGGAGTGTGCAGAAAGTGTATATATATATATGTGTGTGTGTGTGTGTGTGTGTATTTAAGTATCTCTCACGAAATACATACGTATAAGTATATATATGAACTCGTATATACATTCATATATATGTATATACACATGTATATATATACGTATATGCATATATATATATATATATATATATATATATGTTTTTGAATGAATAAGTCTGCAAATGATTTCAGTTTCGCTATTTAGGTTTTTTTATAATCATTTTATAAACTCTACTCGATGTGTTTCAGTCATTTCAGTCTTCCTTGAGGTGTGTTTGAATCTTGGCTGAGTGTTAAGTTTCTTTTATCCTGAAGTTTGTTTTGATAGGTTGTTTTGATTTTGTTTGATTCCAGTTTTGTGTCTGTGGTTATCCCATTTCAGTTAAGATTTTTGGTCGTTTTGTTAATGACCTATTTTGTTCTTTCCTTTCTTTTTGCATTTAGTCTACGTAAATGTGCTTTTTTGTGATTGCGTATATATATGCATGTATTCGCTGGGTGTATGTGTGTGCGTGTGCGTGTGTGCACGCAAATGTATATATGTATGTACGCTAAGTTATACATACACTCGTGTACACACATTTTTTCAAGAGCATTAGATTGATTTAATGTGTCTAAGAATGAATTTGTCCCCATACATAGATGTGTTTTTAAGCAAGTTAGTTGGTGCATATGTGTGTGTGTATGTTTGTATGTATATGTACATCTGTTCAATGTTGGTTTAGATCTATTAATTTTTTCTATTATTTAGAGGAATGTGTAGTCATCGATCTGGTATATTGGCATTATATTAAAGTTTCACTGACTGCATTCATAAAGGTGTTTTCTATTTTCTGGTAATTCAATATGTTGCTTTTATGTAAAGAATCTCAATTGTTCTGTGTTTGTGTACATCCTATGTAGATTACGATGCGGTTTGAACGTTTGATTATGTTGACCACATTTTTTGAGTTGCAATTTATGTTTCTACTTATTATGAATGTTGTTTTGGGGTTTTCGAAGGTATAGGATTTTCCTTCTATGATTATATTACATACTTCGTATCTTTTATTTTTGCATTTTGCGACTCTATGCGTTGTGTGTTCCCCAAAGTTAGATGATGTTAGTGTGTGTTTGAAGTTTTTTGGTTGTTGTTTGGTTTTAATGATTTTTGTTATACCTATTATGTTTTTGATTCTATCGTTGTTTTTAAGTTGTTCAAGATTCTTTGATATTTCTGGGAATAGTTCTTGTTTGTTTTTGTCGTATGTTGAGACATATGCAAAGGGGTCAATGTTATTATGATTGTTGGGGGTTCGTAGTTCTTTTAATGGTATTTTTTCTGCTTATTCGGATCCCTTATTTATTAGTGTTGCATGATATCCTCAAGTAAATGAGTTTGTTTGGTTTTAGTATGGTCTCATTAAATTATGCATTTACAAACCGTACTTATAATATGCGTTAACAGGCTTTGGCATTAAATAACCTATAGAGGTTGATATGTCATTAAACCAACCAACCAACCAACCGGGATATCCCCTTTGGTGGATGGATTTCATGCAATTTTAGGGTAGATTAATCTTGAAATGGAGGTATTTTCGAGTGTGCGTTTGAAGTAAATATCTGTGATAATTTAGCCATTTTGATTTTTAATGAGGGTGTCTAAAAATGGTGGTTCTTGCAAATTGTATTCATTGATGAATTCTATTTTAGGGTGTAGGTTTTGGAGTAAGTTATGCAAATTGTTAACGTTTCCCCCAGAGCATTTCCAAAATATGAAACAGTCGTCTTGGTATCTTTTCGATGATCTAATAAATTCTGGTTTCATATTGTTGCGGTATTTTGTCATCTTTGATTTCATATTGATTTTCCTCTAAGTATGCTAAGGTTAGGGTAGGGTACATAAATGCCATTTTAGTTCCCATAGCGGTTCCTAGGGTGTGGATGTATTTTCTGTGGTCGAATTGGAAAAAATTATGATTTAGGATTAGTTCTATAAAATCAGTGATGAATTTTTTATTAAATCTTTGGTGCAGTGTTTCTGGGTATTTATTCATCCAAAATTATATTGCCTGTTTTATTAATTCATGGTGGTAAAACTGTATAGGTTTGTGATGTCAAATGTAACCATGATTGTATCGGAATCAGTTTTTATGTCATGGAGTTTAAAAAGTGAATGTCATTTCTAATGTAACTTTTTATCTTATTTAGGAATTGTTTTAGTAAAATGTCTATTAATTTGTTGAGTCTCTTTGTGAGGCATGATGAGCCTGCAACAACGGGTCTAAATTTCAGGTCACTGGGGTTTGGAATTTCTATCAAGATTTTTATTTTCTCAGACTTGTGGATTTTTGGCAATCTATAAAAATTGTTAATTTTTGGGATGTAATTTGTTAAGAAACCTTTTTCTTTTATAGTTAATTTTTTTTTGGGGGGGAGAATTTTGTAGTTTTTTATATGATAATCCAGGGAATGGAATAGCGCCCTTCCCTACGCCGCGGTGTAGTAGCTATTGAAGAGGGAGCTTTCGGGTCACTCTCGACTAGGGGGTCGCCAACTTTACTTTATTTACTTCATATGTGTTGTGTTCTGGTTAGTGAACACAAGTAGTAGTAATAATAAGACAAACCACGATATGTGAGGAAAATAGTTATATTTACAGGAAAGAGTATTTACAAGAGAGAGACTGTTAGTAATAAGAACATAGGATTAGTGATAGAGTAATGATATACTTCAACAATAGGAACGGCTCTTCTGATCTGACTTGTAGGCTTATTCTTCCCAGACTGATCTCCGCTACTGTCGTGGTGTAATGGTTAAAGCGATGGACTGTGGAATCGTTGTAAGCGAGTTCGAACTCCAGTCGCGCTATTACGTTCACTTTCGAGCACATACCCTTGAGAAAGGTATGAACCCCCTTATCCTCCCAGCTATGGGTTGAATAATACCACTACTGTTCTTCTACCCGAATAGCTTTGGCATTGAATAACCTACAAAGGTTGATATGTCATTAAACAAAGAAATCAAACCAAAGTTATTAGTTTTGTCCAGGAAGAATTTTGATTTATTTTGTTACTCGGGTCTGTATTTTCTTTGAATGGAATTTCTCTATCAATCTAAATTTTCGTTCAAACTTTTTGAAGTCTCTTTTGAATTCTCCCAGACTGCTTTTAGGGGTGGGGCAAAATTTTACCTCCAGTTTTAAAAACAAACAAGCTGATTTTTGTCCAATTTCTATGTTGATGAATTGATTATTTAGGTTTTTTTTTTGTTGTTGGTTTTCTTCGGTATGTTACTTCGACTATTTGTTCAGTTTGTTTTCCCAAAGAGAATGATTCCTTGTTGTGATTTTTAAGGTAATTTTGGTTGTTAAAAAAAAAAGAAAAAAAAGAAAAGAAAAGGTTTCTTACCTTGTGGTTGATATCTCTTTGGTAGTCTCTGTGGTTCCTTCTTCCATTGTGGGGGGCTCTATAGAAGATTTCATTCAATCAATTCTGCATTTGAAGGTATGTATGGTGATTGGATCAAATTTTTTAGTGTGTGATGGTACCTATAGGGATTAATTTTTTTTCTTCTCTCTACTTAAAAATGGTTTCTTTCTGAGTGTTTATTGTTTTGAGGGTTGTTGGGCTAAATTTTTGGTATGGGATCCTATAGATGAGGATTAATCTTATCTTTATATGGGATTTTTTGTGCTCGTTAGTGTGTACTTTGATTATTCTATCTATTGTGTGTATATATGTATGTATGTGAAAGTGTGTATTTTGGTGTTTTTTTTTTCTTATTAATATATTTTTATTTGTGGGTGATCATGGTGTGTGGTTATTGTTCTGTGGAATGTCTGGGTTTGTTTTGTAAATGTGTATGCGTAGATTCCTTATTTGTGCTTATTGTTTTTTTTTTGTTTCAGTTTTTCATCATTTTCTCAGTAATTTTTTCTTTTTCTTTTTGGGTAGATTTTCTCAGCCATCTAGTTTTTCTGTCCAAAACATTTTTTCGATTTTTGCACCTCCTGTTTGCATTCTTTTTTTCACAATTCAAATAGGAATTGTTGTGTTATTATAAGGCAAAATTCTTTGATTTCAGTCAACAGTTCTAAGTCTATTTTTAGATATTTGTTATGCATTATGTTGCACTGTGTTCAAGTAGTTCTATTTGAGCTTTTAATTTTGTAAGGTTTATTTCTTTATTTTTTGAATTTTTTTTTTTTAATCTTTTCTGCTCCTCTTGTGGTCTGATTTTTTTTCTGAATTTTTTTCCATGGAGATTTCATCCAGTTCTATGAAATCTTTTAAAACTACGGATGTATATTTTTTTAAAAATAGCTTTGAAGAATGTTATCTTCTTTTTATTTAGGAGATTCCCCCACATTTTAAGTTTTTGCTTTTTTCGTTTTGTAAGTTTCTACTCGAATGTGGATTTTCCAAATATTCTCTCGGTATCCATGGTGAGTTACAAGATAGCCCGTTCAGGTTCGTTTTATTGTCTTGGGATGTTAAATGGTCTATGATGGTGTCTATTTTTATGTTTAGTATCTTGATATCCTCTTCGAAAAAATCCCTGTTCCTCGTTTGATTTGAGGAGTGATATATATATATATATATATATATATATATATATATATATATATATATATATATATATATATATATTCTTTAAGAAAAACAACGAAACCGGTCACATAGGATTATAAATTTATTTCCATCCTGTTACGCATTTTTGAAATTTCCAAAAACATGAAAAAAAAAATTAACAGGACTTCTTCAGATCTTTTTGATAAAAAAAATAGAATAGACACAGAAGAGTGGCAGGGGATAGAAGAGGGGTGAAGACTTATCTCCTCATTAAGCCCACTTCCGTTTTAAATTTTAATTTCGTTTAGAAATGTAGTAAATTTATTTAAAAAAAATTTTCTTTAATTAATAATTTTTTATTTTCTAATTACATTTTGACCTAAATTACAGATTTTATATTGAATTAGATTTAAACTTTAATTAATAACCTCACGTAATGATACAGTAATAGATATATTAAACTAAAACAAATATTTGATTTATTTAAAATATTTTAAAATTTCAAAACTATTTAGAAAGCATTAATCAGTTACACTTTTTATGAGTAGTACGTATGTATTACATGCTTTTTCACAATTTTCTATCAAACAATTTATTTTATTTATTCATTTACATTAATTCTCAAAATTAACTCTATGCTTTTTAAAAAAAAGTTTTGGTTAATTATATATATATATATATATATATATATATATATATATATATATATATATATGTGTGTGTGTGTGTGTGTGTGTGTGTGTGTGTGTGATGTGACCTACAACAGTCCATTTTGACCACTCCTGAGCTAGACAGGCGGTCTGAGAAATTCGATCCGATCAATCGGGTGGTCATATCAAGCACTTGCACCTATATGATTGCCTCGATTGTATGCTTCAAATTGTTCTCGTAGCAAACAAATACCCAACCAAATTTTTTCTTAAGGGTACTAGAAGGGGATAGCCGAAAGACAATAATACTTCAAACTTTGTGCAAACAAATGAATTATGTTATTGACTATGTGCAAACAAATGTTTAATATGAAATTAGATCAGAACTCTATAATTACGATAAAATCCCAATACTTGAAATCACTTGACTACGAACAAATGATTAATATCAAATAGAATTATTCGTTGTCTAAATTTCTGAGACGAAGGTTGTTGATTTTTATCATTAAGGTTTTTCAGACTATTGTCTTCATCTTTATTGTTATTGTTATTGTTATTTCCACAACGTTTCGGCCGATATGTCCTCCGGCCTTCTTCTGGTGTTGTCACGGAACTTCGAACTACGTCCTTTATTGAAACCACGGGGGTCGCCTGTTCTGATTCCGTTTGCCATATCCGGGTACAAGTGTTAAGTATTTCTGTATATAACCGTATACGGTCATATAAAACCGTTACGCCATGTGTCCTGCTGGACAATTCAGAGGGAATTTTTGGGTATTATAAACTTAAAGTTCTTACTTTAGCTAGAATTACTACTATTATGTATGATTTTTTGCCTGTGCTCATATTCAGATTTCAGTTTTTTTATTTTTTTATCTAGCCTTCTTGATTATTGGTTCCCATATGTTATTCGTGCAAAAAGCAATACTTAAACTATTCAAATGGATGAAACTAATAGGCCCCTTGTTTAAAAATAGAGTTACTGACAAACCTCTCCTTTACAAATTATATATATATATATATATATATATTCACATCAGCTGTACGGCCACCTACCTCCCATCTCTAAAACGATCCAAATAAAACGAACAAGACGTACGGGACACTGTTAGAGAAATGAGGACAAGCTCATAAGTAACCTTCTCCTATTGATCCCTTCATACGGACGTGCAAGCGTTGGATGACCGACAAGAACTTATCTATCACAGCTCTGTACGGACACAGGATGTTGTCTAGAAGACTTGCCGGAAGCGATGGAAGATAGAAAGAATAGCATGAGAGAGTCATGGAAATCCGTGCCAGCAGCGCAACACGATATATAAATATATATATATATATATATATATATATATATATATATATATATAATAAATATATATTAGATATATATATTTAATTCCATGGCATTAAATATATATATATCTAATATATATTTATTCATTATTATTATATAATAGCTCTATCCTAGATATTGAGCACTCCCCATATAATATTGCACTTGGTTCGACACAAACCCACAAAGCGATTTAGTGACAACCAACACTGTTATAATATATATATATATATATATATATTATATATATATATATATATACATGTGTGTGTATGTGTGTGTGTCTGTGTCTGTGTGTGCGCGCGCGCGTGTGTGTATAAACAGAATTTGGTATTAAATAGCCCTCAAGTGTTGATGTGCTCTTAAACCAAATAACCTCACCTATATTAACAAATAATTAATATGAGATAGAATAATTAATTAATTATCATTAATTATTCAATAGAATTTTGAAGTGCAAACAAGTGGGCTTCAACTCATTTAAAAATAACCTACAAACTATCAACACACACACACACACACACACATATATATATATATATATATATATATATATATATATATATATAGGATTTGGCATTAAATAACTCCTAAGACTTGATATGTCATTAAACTAAATTACCAAACCTGATCGAATCTTTTACCTCTTTTTCTGTCAATTTGTCGACATCATTCCGTCTCTCGTTTTCTCCCCACCTTTCTTTCTCTTTTTCTCTTTCTCTTTCTCTCTCTCTCCCCACCTCTCTCTCCCCACCTCTCTCTCCCCTCCTATCTCTCTCTCTCTTTCTCTCTCTTTCTCTCTCAGTCTCTTCATACCTTACCCTATTTTAATATTTAATGATGAGTTCCTGTTTCTCCACCCGCTTTCTCTTACATAGACACGCTCTCTCCCAACATCTCTCTCTCTCTCTCTCTCTTAGTCTCTTCATACCTTTCTCTTCATATCAATATTTAATGATGAGTTCCTGTTTCTCCACCCTCTTTCTCTTATATAGACACGCTCTCTCCCAACATCTCTCTCTCTCCCTCTCTTAGTCTCTTCATACCTTTCTCTTCATATCAATATTTAATGATGAGTTCCTGTTTCTCCACCCTCTTTCTCTTATATAGACACGCTCTCTCCCAACATCTCTCTCTCTCTCTCTCATAGTCTCTTCATACCTTTCTCTTCATATCAATATTTAATGATGAGTTCCTGTTTCTCCACCCTCTTTCTCTTATATAGACACGCTCTCTCCCAACATCTCTCTCTCTCTCCCTCTCTTAGTCTCTTCATACCTTTCTCTTCATATCAATATTTAATGATGAGTTCCTGTTTCTCCACCCTCTTTCTCTTATATAGACACGCTCTCTCCCCCTCTCTATACCTCTCTTACTATGATTGATTTTAAATTAGATCTTATTTAACCTGCTTTTGTGATTGAAGCACGCATTTAACCTCACACTCTATGACAATTGGTACATTCGCCTGAAGACACGTATAATTAATGGAACGATCCAAATGCATCTGACACCGATCCTTCTCTAATTTCACTTTTCTTAATACCCTTCCCCATCATTAATTATTGCGAGTGCTCACGTAGTAATTTGCTTTTTTTTCTCAACTGGACCCTTCTGATGATTGTGAACCTTCCTCAAAGGAGAATTTTTTTTTTTTCAAAAATAGACTCATATCGTTCCTGGTTTTTCTTTGGTCGTTCGGTTTGATTGGAAATCGGCAACAAATCTAGAGAATAATGAGTGCTGTAGTTTTCACGCTCTCCGTAATCTCCTCTTCGGTACGAGGACTGCTTATAATGCTCTGTAAATCAGCAGGAAATACAATACAATGATTTTTATCAAGGGTTTTCAGACTATTGTCTTCATCTTTATTGTTATTTCCACAACGTTTCGGCCGATATGTCCTCTGGCCTTCTTCAGGGGTTTGTCGAACTCGGGAACCTTCACGGAACTTCGAACTACGTCCTTTATTGAATACACGGGGGTCGCTTGTTCTGATTCCGTTAGCCAAAATCAGGTACAAGTGTTAAGTATTCTTGTATTATTACTCGCCTGCAGTCAGGATTGAACCTGCAACCTCCAGATGATTGTCTCCTTAGAAGCTTAGGGAACCAACGCCTATAACCGTTACGCCATGTGGATTCAAAAAAGGGCGTAGTTCGAAGTTCCGTGAAGGTTCCCGAGTTCGACAAACACCTGAAGAAGGTCGGAGGACATATCGGCCGAAACGTTGTGGAAATAAAAATAAAGATGAAGACAATAGTCTGAAAACCCTTAATGATAAAAATCAATACGCTTCGTCTCAGAAATTTAGACTACTAACAATGCAATGAATTATTACAATGAATAAATCTCACCAGGATATCCAGCCGGGTGGAAGCAAAAGATTGAAGAGTTTAGTAAGGGAAGTTCCTCCCCTTCGTCTTAGAGGGCTTGAATGAGGCTTATTGCCAGATGAATGAAGCACTTCCCACATAGATGTGAATGGTGATAGAGCCAAGCCATTTTTGGTACCACCCATAATAGTGCATCTCTGCGCGGGAAATAAGGCTCCCCGTAAAAAATGACCTTGTGTCATATCCGGTTGAATGACCTTGGAAAATCTTATTTTTACTGATATATGTACGATATTAATACTATTTCTAAAATTATATATATTTATATAATATATAAAACTAATATGTAATGATATATACATTTATATGATGTATAAAACAATGCAGGGGATTATTTCTCGTGAGTTGTGTCTAACGAGCTCGACTGCAATAGCGTTGTGCGCGAGTTCGAACTCCACTCGTAGTATTACACTCACTTTCGGACGAATACACTTGGAAAAGGCATGAACCTACTGATGGGTTAAATGGTACCACTGCCATTCTTCAATTAGGATTGTTTAGTTTGGCTTGGCTTCTTTGTTTAATGGCATATCAACCCGCCTGGATTTATTCAATGCCAAAGCCATCCTTCCCGAGGAACAGAAGTGGTAGTATTTCACCCATTAGTAGGTTCATGCCTTTACCGAGTGTATTCGTCTGAAAGTGAGTGTAATACCACGAGTGGAGTTCGAACTCGCGCACAACGCTATTGCAGTCGAGCTCGTTAGACACTACTCACGAGAAATCCCCTGCATTGTTGTATATATCATATAAATGGGGGAATAATGGGAGTCATACCTTCCCTAAGGGTATTGGTCGGACAGTGATCGTAATACTCTCAGAGAATTATATATATATATATATATATATATAACAGCTAACATGCTAAAAAAGCAGCCTACCACTAATAAACTATTCATATTTACCAACCCCTCCGCTCGGGCAGGATATGACACTAGGTTAATTTTTAAGCGGAGTTTAATACGTTTGAATTTAGAGTTTTCCTTCTCCTAGATTAGTTGCCTCACTAAGGCTGAAGAGCCCAGTATGCCCTACTATTTACCCATAGCTGGAGGGAGAATAATTGGATTCATACCTTTCCCAATGGTATTAGTGTATATGTGAAATGCACTAATAAACTAAACCACTAATACACTATTATTTAGAATATTTCAGACTATTGACCTCATCTTTATTCTTATACTCGCACCATTTCGGCCGATATGTCCTTCGGCCTTCTTTAGGTATTTCATGTCGAACTCGGGTGTCCAAACAGAATCTCAAACTGAGCTCTTTATTTGAGCCACAGGTGTTGACTGTTCCAATTTTGTTAATCAAGACCAGGTACAAATGTTAAGTTATAGTAAGCATTCCTTTTTATTCTTACCTGTAGTTGGGATTGAACCTGCAACCTCCAGATGATTTCACTCAGAAGCACCTTCCAACCAAACCCCTTATTCACTGCACTATGTGTGTTGCATATTGATCCCGGTCAAGCTGTCAAAATAAGAAATGCACCTGTGTAAATAACAGGTGCATCCGGTCGAAGATATCAGGGGATGGCCTTGACTGTCGTCGGGCTGAATTGAGTGGACGTAAAACAATGATATAACCCCGGCGACAGGAAGTTCAGATCAGTTGGAGAGAAGATGCTGGAATGAGAACCATGTCCCAGTTGAGGCTGGGCCCCTAGGCCCCCAGTTGAGCAGCCAAGGAGAACGGGAAAGAAAGGCTATGATAGACAGAAGAGTTGGGGTTAATATGTTGCAGTCTTTGTTCGGTCTCCAACTCACCTCTCACACAATAATGCCCTTCGTAACCCTTTCGAACCCTTTCAATAAAGTAAGAGGTATATTTTTCTAAAGAACTTTTGTTCGCTCGTCTTTATTGCGTCGTTATGTTTCTGCATCTGCAGATGTGTATGTATAGTTGTTCATGGCTATACAACACGTGTCCTTGCTTTAACACTTGTACCCGGTCATGGCCAACAGAATTGAAACAGTCTATTCAGGGGAGTTCGACATAAAACACCAGAAGTGATAACAATTATCAAGTCTCCTTTCAAAAATTTAGACAAATAATTATAAACTCTTCGAACAAAATAAATATCTCACCCCAATTGTATAAAGAAAACAATACCAAGAAAAAAAATTATCTCGATATTATCAAAAAGGCTTGGGAGCGAAGCTTAGGGCAATTTTTTTTAATCAATTGGACCCTGATACAAAAAACTAACCAGAAAGAGAAAACAAACGTAAGATCATAAAGAAAGAAAATTGCTTGGTCTAAAACCAAACTCTCCGATAAGCGAAGGCATAAACTTCTATCAATAAGTTATCGATTATACAAAAGTCAGACGTTTCCGATAAAATAAAACGCAGTTTCTTTCAAGCAGTGGCTATATCAATTTTACTATATGGATGTACCACATGAGCGCTGACTAAGTGTAAAGAGAAAAAGCTAGACAGGAATTGCACAAGAATGCTACGAACTCTATTGAAAAAACCCTGGAAGCAACATCCCACAAAACAGCAGCTGCACGGCCACCTACCTCCCATCTCTAAAACCATACAAATAAGATGGACAAGACTTACGGGACACAGCTGGAGAAGTAAGGACAAACTCATAAGCCACGTTCCCCAATGGACTCCTTCTCATAAATGTGCAAGCGTTGGCTGACCAACTAGAATTTATCTACAGCAGTTCTGTACGGACACAGGATGTAATCTTGAAGACCTGCTAGAAGTAATGGATGAGAGGAAAAAATGGCGAGAAAGCGAGAGAGAGAGAGAGAGAGAGAGAGAGAGAGAGAGAGAGATATTCCCTAATTCCGTTTGAATATTGGAAAAAACATAAAACTCAAAGTAACGGGCTTATAGTGTCCATAATTCTAGTATTTTGATGTTTTATTCGTACTCTGCCTTAAGAGCACCGAGCACTCTTTGTATGCAACATCTTATTTGCAGTTCTTCTTTAATATATATATTATAGAAGACTTACAATTAAGATGTTGCATACAAAGATATATATATATATATATATATATATATATATATATATATATATATATATATATATATAATACACCTATTATTATTAATGTTGTGTCTGTTGACTACGAGAGAATACATGTTTTTCTGCGAACCTCGATCTGAAAATTTCAGTGCTACATAATACAAAAATGGAAGCCAATTAAGGAGGTGGCAGAAAAGATTAAAAAAAAACAAAAAAAAATATAAAAAGATAAAAAACAAAATAAAACAAAACAAAAAACCCTAAAAACAAATAAATGATTAAAAAAAAGAACAAAAGAAAAGGGAAAAGCAAATATTGCGAAGAAGAAATGTTGATCAGACATATGATCGACGCCACTTTAACTGATGTCGTGCTAAGTCGTCTAAAAAAAAAAAAAAATTAAAAAGAACCAAACAATTTTACACTTGGTGCCATTTTCGCGATGTCGGAAAATTGGACGAGGAATAATCGGATACAGAATGGTGAATTTATTTTTAAGTTTATTTAATCCTTTCTTTAAAGTCTCTTGTTGTCTCGATTATTCTTAGAATCGTCGCCTCTCTCTCTCTCTCTCTCTCCCTCTCTCTTTATCTACCTATCTTAAATCAGTCAATAATTCAGTCAGTTTATCTATCTATCTATCTATCTATCTATCTCAGTCTTCCTATTTCTTAGCCACTAACTCATTATACAATACAAATGTGATCTCTTTTTGGCGACTCTGCTGTGGTTCCTTGTCTACATGCACAAATGTTTGGGTTATGGTTAGCTAGTGAAGAAAAGCTGATGCGTGTCCTTCGCAGGTGATAATTACTGTTAGGAATCATACTATCTTAGTTAACATCAGAGCATGGAATGGTGAACATCAAGCGTTTGTATTTGAAATTCCTTCCACAGCGTGGTGGCAACCTGTGGTTAAATCACCCACCCGAACTTTCCTTTTGTGATTAATTTCTCTCTGGTTACTTGCAAGTCCAAGTCTATGAACAGAGGCTACCGATCCACCAACTTGTGATTACTTACTCTGGAGATGCCTGAACGTAGAAGTCTTTAAAAATAGGCTACAGACCTATCACCTTGATTACTTCCCCTAGTGATGTCTAGGTCCAAGCATTTAAACGTGATTACTTCCCATGGGGATGCCCAAAGGTCAAAGTCTTTGAACGTAGGCTTCAGATCTTTCCCTTTGCTAGTACTTCCTTTATGGATGCCTAAACGTTCAAGTCTTTGAACGTAGGCTTCAGATCTTTCCTTTTGTTAGTACTTCCCTTAGGGATGCCTGAACGTCCAAGTCTTTGAACGTAGGCTTCAGAACTTTCCCTTTGCTAGTACTTCCCTTAGGGATGCCTGAATGTTCAAGTCTTTGAACGTAGGCTTCAGATCCTTCCCTTCGTTAGTACTTTCTTTGGGGATACCTGAATGTCCAAGTCTTTGAACTGGCTTCAGATCTTTCCCTTTGTTAGTACTTCCCCTGGGGATACCTGAACGTTCAAGTCTTTGAACGTAGGCTCCAAAATCTATCCCCTTGTGATTGCTTCCTCTGGGAAATGTAGGCCACAAACAACTAAATATTTAATTGTTCATGAAATTATAGCAAAACCAGCAGTAATGACTACACGATCTCTCTAGCGCCCCTGGGTGTGGTCCTAGGACCATATTGCTCATGAGGAAAAGCATTTGATAATATAATCTTTAAAACAATGATGAGAATATATGTTTATATTTTTGAGATGAGTCTTTATTATTATAATTCCTTACATCTTGCATACTGCTATACTCTTCTTGGTTGCTGGACTATCAACGTTTTGGCCGGTGTACTCTCCGCTCTTTTTCAAGTGCTTTTTGTCGTACTCAGTAAACTTATAGAAATTCCGATTCAAATAAACGGTTAAGTTTGAAATTCCTAGAAGGTTTCGTTTGGTTGGATTTTATGGCATATCAACTCTTATAGGTTATTTAATTCCAAATTCTCTTTATATATATGATTTGGTTGGGTTGGGTTTTATGGCATATCAACCCTTGTAGGTTATTTAATGCCAAATCCTCTTTATACATATATATTAAATATATATGATTTGGTTTGGTTGGGTTTTATGACATATCAACCATTGTTGATTATCTAATACCAAATCCTGTTTTTACATACTAATCAAATATATGATTTGTAAACATATTTTGTAGATAAACACAGTTAAATGATGAAACAGTTCTATTTCTAACAATTCAATTTTGCATAAGTCATTTGTTTGCTCTCAGTTTAAATGTCAAACAGGTCTATTTGACCCATAGATAGGACCCTATCAGGTGCTACCACTCCGGGCCATAGTCGACCTGGGAGCGATGGTAATGAAGGGGTACTCTGCATTCCCTTAAGCTCCAGCAGTACTGAAGCCTCACCATCAAATTGTTTAGTGTCATATACCAGGACACTCATTGTGTGTGGGGTATTTTACCCCTCTGCAGAGATGCAGTCTGTGTATTCTTCAGCCCAACCGAGTGGGCTGGAATTCCCGGAAGGTTACTGATTACGACAAAAAAAAAACACATGAAGAAGACCGGAGAGTATAGCGACAGACACGTTGTGAGTATAGTAACCATATAGTGGGTGTAAACTAGCAGTATCGTGGAGCTCTAGAATACACTGAGTGAACCTCTGCAGAGGGGTAAGACCCCTCCTTCAACGAGTGAAGTGGATATGACACTAAATTGCAATCTTTAGGATTGGATAATGCAGCCTTAAGTCATTTTGATCACCTAATTGAAAAAAAAAGAAATTCCTTAATGCTACTCGTGTGAGTGTTCTAATATTTTTGTATGTGACCGAAAAAGTTCATATACATGTTTTCTGCCGGAACGGATAATTCATTTTCATCTTTTGGTTAAGTGCCATTGATAATTCGGGCATTTTACGGCTATCATCCGAATTCATGGAGAATGTCTACAAACGAAATAGTTTTGAAAGTTTATTAAAAAATACGCGAAAAAACAAAACAAAAAAAAGAGAACAAAACAAGAAATTAAAAACAAAGTAAAACAAAAAAACAAACAAACAAAAAACCCCAAAACGAACAAACATCAAAACCTGCTTAAAAGACTGTTTAAAATATTGAAAGTTACAACAGAAATAGTTGAGAAAATTTATTAAAAAAGACACATCAAAAAGAAAGAAAGAAAAAAACGACAGAACCCCCCCCAAAAAATATTTAAGATATTGACCCACTATAGTTTTGAAACTAGAGATATCGACACATCTTTAGATATTGACACAATCTATAGATGTTGACATATCTACAGATATTGACACATCTATAGATATTGACACATCTTTAGATATTGACACAATCTATAGCTATTGACACAATCTATAGATACTGACACATCTTTAGATATTGACACAATCTATAGATATTGACACATCTACAGATATTGACACATCTACAGATATTGACACATCTACAGATATTGTCACATCTATAGATATTGACACAACTTTAGATACTGACACAATCTATAGCTATTGACACAATCTATAGATACTGACACATCTTTAGATATTGACACAATCTATAGATACTGACACATTTTTAGATATTGACATAATCTATAGATATTGACACATCTACAGATATTGACACATCTACAGATATTGACACATCTATAGATATTGACACAACTTTAGATATTGACACAATCTATAGATATTGACACAATCTATAGATACTGACACAACTTTAGATATTGACACAATCTATAGATATTGACACATCTATCGTTATGAAGAGAAACCTTTGAAGAGAAACCTTTGAAGTTTATTATAGCAATTTACCATTCGACTCATCACAGAAGATTAGACACCCCATAAATCTACTTCATCTTCGTGATGCTCCAGGATAAACTAGTAACACATTAAACCCAAAACATTTTTTCTTTAATTTCGGAACATTCTGTCGACATAAAATATTTCTTAAACAAACTAGATGTTAATTATTGCAATTTACACTGGACTTGTCAATGAAAATTAGACACTCTATGAACCCACGTTCATCATCTCTAAGCTCAAACATTTCTGTGGGGGGAATTAAAAAAAATGTCTACTTTTGTCTTGGTCAATTTAAACTTTGCAAAAACTGAAATTTCAAAGGAATCATTGCCAACCATTTCCAGTTTGTTGTCAAATGTGTAACTATTAGATTTTTGTCGTTTGTGTAGGTGAATAACATCAACATTTTGCTCGCCTGAATGATAATGAAACATATGGTGCTGTTGAAAGCCTTAATAATAAACTTCCGCAAGATTTTCTTGCCTGCTGTGGAATTTGTAACTCCTAGTCTGACTTTGATATAGACAGTATAGCTAACTATTTCGAACCCCTATTGTTTTTCAGATATTAATGGTCCTTCAGGACGTTTAAGCAAAAATCCGATTCTTTGAAATTTCTTGTGTAAATCGTCAACAGAATATCAAGTTGGTTGGGATTCATAGAGATGTTATCTAAAATAGCATTGCAATGTCAGAAATTGAATTTGTTTTACTTCATTCAAGCACTGTACCATACCCATGATACGGATATGGGAAACGTACATAGAATGTTCGTAACATATATACATAGAACATAGGAATCCCGAAACATGAAAAACACGTAATAACTTCTTAGTTCAGGTACGAAACTTTTTATTACCTTTGAGTTAAAGGTTTCGACATAAGGAAGAGAGATGCACAATCTTTCTATGATGACTTTTCCATCTGCCCCCCCCCCCCACCATCACGTGCGGCTCCCGTAGCGCACAAATTCGTCTGGCCTCAGCGAGCCCCGAAAGTTGACCCTTCCCATTCGAAGTCTAGTTCTCAACTAACTGACTTTTTTCGAATCCCCCCCCCCCAAATACTCCGCGCGCGGTTCCGGTGCATGACGTCATTCACATCCCTGGTCCTATCTGGGATTTTTATTTTGACATCTGTGAACGACACATCCTCCCCGCGCGTGCATCAACACCTGTGCTCAAGTTTGCACCTAACTAACCCATGTTCTGAACCGAAAGGTTCTTAGCCTAACTAAACCCAAAGGCAAGATATATAAAACGAAATCCCTCGGCCATTATATTACAGCACATCTTCTTAATAGCTCTTGGTTATGCAGTCTTGATTCATAAGATGCCGTCGACAATCGCCCGACTAACCTTCAAGTGTTTCTTTGCAGAAGTGTTTAACGTGAAAGTCAATATCTTAAACAGATTGAAAAAGTAAACTTCTTAAGCTACTACCATATGCAAAAATTATGCCATGATCGCTATATATATTTAACCAACCCCTCCGCTCGGGCAGGATATGACACAAGGTCAATTTTTTAAGCAGAGTTTAACAGGTTTGAATTTAGAGTTTTCCTTCTCCTAGACTAGTTGCCTCCGCAAGGCTGAAGAACCTAGTCTGCCCTACTATTTACCCATAGCTGGAGGGAGAATAATTGGATTCATACCTTTCCCAAGGGTATTAGTGCTATGTGAAATACAATCAGTCTCGTCCAGGATTTGAACTCGTGTCGCCGTGTCCAATTCCTACGACGATAACCATTACACCACTGGCACCTCCTAAATTATCAAATTGTTCTTGGTGAGTCTCTGTGTCATATTAACTAATGTATTGGACTGTGGGATTGTCGTATGTATTTTATCAACCCTTCTGCACAAGCAGAATGTGATACAAGGCTAATTTTTAAGTGGAATTAAACAGGTTTGAATTCAGAGTTTTCCTTCTCCAAGACTAGTTGCCTCACCAAGGCAGAAGAACCCAGTCTGCTCTACTATTTACCCATAGCTGGAGAGAGAATAATTGGATTCATGCCTTTCCCAATGGTATAAGTGCTGTTGTCTTACTTAATAATTCGCAATTTTAAAAAAATGATTCTCTTATTTCTTGTCTGAAATAATCCCCAGCTATGGGTTAAATAGTACAACTACTTTCTCCAAGGAGAATAGCTTTGGCATTAAATAACATACAAAGGTTGATATGCCATTAAACAGAGAAACCAAACCAAACCTTGTCTGAAATAATGAACATTGAATAAATATCAATTTCTTTATAAGACCATATATTGGAAATTCCTCGTTTCAAAGTTGTCTAAAATATTTTTCTTCACTTTCTTTTCAGTGTATATTAAAATATAAAAAAACAACTTAGGCTCTTCGTGTGTCTTTTGCACTATCAGATAGTACTGGGGGGGGGGGGAAAGAAGAATCTCCTTGTCGCAGTGGTTAATGTGCTGGACTGTAACATCACAGTAAGTAAGTTCGAAATCCAGGGCCACAACTATTCTTATATAAGGCTGGTTATGGTATTAAATAACCCATGAAGGTTGATATTCCTTTCAACCAAGAAACTGAAAGTTAATATAATAGGTTTTTATATATATTTTTATATAATGTTGGGGAGTTTCTGTTGAATAGTTGTTTACGTACTGGACTTTCTTTCTTTCTTTCTTTCTTTCTTTCTTTCTATTTCAGCCTATTTCTCTCTCTCTCTTTGCTTGTTTCTTTTTATTTCAGCCTATTTCTATCTATCTATCTATCTATCTATCTATCTATCTATCTATCTAAGTTTCTTTCTTTCTTTCTTTCTTTCTATTTCAGCCTATTTCTGTCTATCAATCTGTCTATCTATCTATCTATCTATCTATCTATCTATTTTTTTCTTTCTTTCTATTTCAGCCTATTTCTCTCTCTCTCTCTCTCTCTCTCTCTTTGTTTGTTTGTTTGTTTCCTTTTTATTTCAGCCTATTTCTATCTATCTATCTATCTATCTAAGTTTCTTTCTTTCTTTCTTTCTTTCTTTCTATTTCAGCCTATTTCTGTCTATCAATCTGTCTATCTATCTATCTATCTATCTATCTATCTATCTATCTATTTTTTTTCTTTCTTTCTATTTCAGCCTATTTCTCTCTCTCTCTCACTCTCTCTCTCTCTTTGTTTGTTTGTTTGTTTCTTTTTATTTCAGCCTATTTCTTTGTATCTATCTATCTATCTATCTATCTATCTATCTATCTTTCTTTCTTTCTATTTCAGCCTATTTCTGTCTATCAATCTGTCTATCTATTTTTCTTTTTTCTTTTTTTCTATTTCAGCCTATTTCTCTCTCTCTCTCTCTCTCTCTCTCTCTCTCTCTCTCTCTTTGTTCATTTGTTTGTTTCTTTTTATTTCAGCCTATTTCTATCTATCTATCTATCTATCTATCTAAGTTTCTTTCTTTCTTTCTATTCGAGTATTCCTATTTTCTTGACACTAACCAATTATAATAATAATAATACCAACATGATCTCTGTCGTCTGTGCTCTGCTTCTTTGTCTTCATGCACAGGTGTTAGGATTAAATTTATTTATGGTTTGTTTGTGAAGAACAGTTGATAAATCATCATCATCATCACTCATTGGAAATTCTGATGAGACTTTTCATCAAGAAATGCAGAAGTCAAAATTCTTCTGGGATTTTATCATAACAACGAAACTAGATAGCGACTGTTTTAGAAAGACAAAAAATTAACCGAATAAGACGCTCATTCACATCCTGACTCTGAATTTTAAAGAATGACACCGTATCCATGTCCGGGGTTTATCACTAAACTGCATTCAGTGGTGAGATTCTGCGAAAGTATCGATCCGGGGATCGTCTTGTCTCGCCTACTAAATGACCTATGACCTCTCTCCAACGTTGTATTTGTTTTTAAGAAAGATTAGCCGGTCGCTGGTTTTGGTCGAATCGTATAAGCCATGAGCCAGCTTCACAAAGAAAAATAGTTTTGAGAATTCTTAGTGGTGATTAAAACAATATTGTGGTTTACATGTGTTGATAATGTAAAAGAAAATTTAACATTGAACTGTACCCTAAGGTAATGTGGTACACAATAACACGCAAAAAGTAACAAAGACAAAAACCCCGAGATACACAACAATACAAAAATTTATTTAATAATATAATAATTATAATAGCTTTACCTTTTAGTTGATTATGAGACATGCGGGTGAAAATAGATAATTTAGATATGGCTTGTGTGTCTGGATGTAAACCCACAACTACTCATCCTCGAGGATATAGAATCAAAAAGAGGCAGAGACATCTGACATTTGGCTTTTTATATCTCCATGCTGCTGCTGTGTTAAGACGTTACAAAAGAAACAAAACGCTGTATACGTGTTATTGATGTGATACTAAAATGCGTCTGGTGGCGAGGCTCCCGTTCTGAAGTGTGGGTATTTCTTTTTTTGCCAGTACTCCCAGGTTCATTCTAACCCATTGTGTTAGCACCTGTTAGTGTTCTGTTTATGGGTCAAATAGATCAGAGATAGAGTAGTTGTATTCTCCTGGAAGAAGATGTATGCAAAATTGTCATTTCTATTTAAGAATTTTCCCGACAACAGTTGGCATTTCCGGTAAAAATTGGCCAATGAGAGACGAGAACTGAAAGTATTTAAGATCATTTTGCAACTGTCCTCAAATGAAATTGCTGATTGAACTTTATGCCAGGAAGACATATCTTTTGGATTAACACCTACAGACTCAGATTACCAACACTGGATTCTGTGAACAACGGAATCCCTTCAATAGCGACATGGATTTTAACAAGATTACTGTTATTGCAGATGTTATTCCTGCTCATATTGACCATGTCAATCAACCTGTACAAGCAACATATGAATAAACATTTATGCAGACACTTCCTATGCCTTGCAGAATGCATCAATTAAAGCCAATAGGAAAGATAGTATACTAGTTGCATGCAGTGAGACATAAATAAGCCAACAAAATTTGAATAGGTTCGGTCCAGCAGAGAGGCAAATGAACGGAAGAAAATCTACAGACAGGGAAAATCGAAAACATGAAGACGTGGGACTTGGTTGAACCTCCAGCAAATGTAAATATTGAACCTGAAGGATCTGATACCATTCCCATTGAGGGAAAGTGTTGAAAGACTAGTATCCATTTAAACGTGCAATCGGATATTTTTGTATTTCTACTTACCAACACTGGATGCTTGTGACCCCCGCCCCAAACAACTGAATTCCTACAATGGTGACAAGGATTTGAAGTGGTTATGGGCCCAAGATAGCAAAATTATTTTTGATGGCAACAAATCTAAATAGAGGTAAAATTTCTCGTACACCTAAGCATTTTAACAAGTGTTTAAAATAATCTTGAACTACAATCGGGTCTTTTAAATCTTGATATTGCAACTTAGAATAAAGTATTTGTGTTTTATTGCATTTTGCTGCAGTAGAATTCAGTTCTTCTTTATTTGAGGCCAATCGATCCTTTCCTTTACGAAGGTCTTCTGGTCCGTCAGCCGCTTACCAGATTTGAAGGTTCCCAGTCGAACATTTTGGAGGCCTGCCCACCGCTTATCAAGAAAGGGACTGCAGAATAAACCGATTGCATCTCTGCAGACAGGTAAGACCCTCCCAATGTGTCCTGGATATGACACCAAACAATTTGATATGGAGGCTCCTGTAATGCTGGAGCTTCGGCCATCGCTTCCAGGTCTACTCTGGCCCGAAGTGGTAGCACCTAATAGGGTCCTATCTATTAGTCAAATAAAACTAAACTGTTTAATTACGCTAAGCTAAATTGTTTGAAATTAACTGCTTTTACAATTAAACCCAGTGCAACAAAATGACTTATGCTAAATTGAATTGTTAGAAATAGAACTGTTTTTACATTAAACTGTGTGTAAACAAACCAATGACGTTTAATTGAATTGTTAGTGATACATAGCAATATTAAAACCTTTTAACTTTGTTGACTTATGCTAAAGTGAATTGTTAGAAATTGAACTGTTTGGTCATTTAACTGTGTGTATTTATAAAAATGTGTTTACAAATAATATATTTAATATATATGTAAAACAGGATTTGGCATCAGATAACCAACAATGGTTGATATGCCACAAAACCAAACCGAATTTGTATTTGGTTGTTTTATTAGAAAATGTTGCAATTAACTATGATCTATGTGCATGTTTGCAGGGTGTATTTTCAGCTACCAAATTCTACAAGGTCCAAAAGATGCTAAATGAAACCATTGAAGTGAACAAAGAAAGAATAACATTTTTCTGGTGGGGATATTGTGAGAATCTTCTAAAAGAACCAAATTTTAGTGTTCATGCCTTTTGGTGGATTAAATTAAGAAATTAATTTATTGGTGAAAAATTGACAAATGCGATTGCAGGTATGAGAATCCATTTTCTTTGTGTGTATCAGCACACATATATTTCAGTGCTTATGCATATCAGTATATATATATATATGTATATTGTCATCCACAGACTGACTGTTTCGTTCTATCAGAACTCTTCAGTGTGGTTAGACACGTAGGACACTCGAAACCCATCCAACTTTACGCTAGACTAAGTCTCAGACCGCTCGGTTAACAAGAGTAACACGTTGGCTTAGGGAATTTTTAAGGTATTTATGTAGCAACAGCAGCAGCGTCCGTTTGTTTACATTTTTATTCCCTATCGGCTACCAGAGGGCTCAAGTCTGTGTGCTAGTACAAAAGGTTTAGAAATCATATATTTAATATATATGTAAAACAGGATTGGGCTTTTAATAACCAACAATGGTTAATATGCCACAAAACCAAACCAAACCAAACAAAAGAATTACTTGATATTTGAGTCAACTGGACATAAAATAGGGGGTCTTTAATCTATAATTTTGTCCCTCCAATAAATTCTAATTTAATATCTCACATTAAATATTTTTATGGTGCTTACACTTCTTTGCACGACAAATTCTAAACGCTGATTGATTGATTGATTTTACGGTATGCCAACCCTTCTAGGATTATTCTATGCCAAGATGTGTGAGAATCGTGTACATTGTTGTGTTTATATATACATTTTTTTGTATGGTTATTTCTTAAGAGTTTTGTGTTGTATATTATATCAAGTATTCCGAGAAATGTTTTTCACTATTAAACTGTACTTACATTTAAACTGCGTATTTATGCTAAACTGAATTGTTTGAAATAGAACTATTTTTGACATTGAAACTGTACTTACACTAAATTGAATTGTTATATATAATTGCTTGAATAAGCTGAATAGTTTGAAATAGAAATGTTTTTGACAATTAAACCATGTACTCATGCTAAACTGAATTGTTTGAAATAGAACTGATTATTTACATAAAAATAGATTTGGCGTTAAATAACCAACAAAGGTTGATATGCCATAAACCCCAACCAACCAACAAAGTATTCCTATCTTATACAAATAGTTTGCATATATAGATTCAGTGGTTTGGTTTTGTTGTATTTTATGGCATATCAAACTTTGTGGGTTATTTAATGACAAATCCGCACACTCATATATATACAGATATACATTTTGTAAATATATATATTTTGTAAGTGAATAGTTTGTGTGTAATATTATTTTTAAACGAGCCAGAGCTTACTTGTTTGCACACAGTTAAATAATTTCAAGTATTCCTATCAAACACTAATAATTCCATTCACTATTAATCATTTGTTTGCACACAGTTTAAATGTTTTCATGTACTAGGTGCATACGATAAGTTTCCAGACTTTTTTTTCGTATGGGCACTTTTATTGATAGTACACACATGAAACTCTAGTCCCCTTCGAAGTAATCTCCTCCGGCTCCAATGCACTTGTTGTACCGCTCCAACAACTTCTGGAACGCCCCATGGAAGTCCTCTTGTGTGAGCGTGTCAATGACCTTCGTCACAGACTCTTTCATCTTGTCAATTGTCTCATAACGATAGCCTTTGAGCTTAGAGAATTACGAAAAGTCACAGGGAGCAAGGTCTGGACTATAGGGAGGCTGAGGAACTGTCTTGATGCCCATCTTGGTCAAAGAGTCTGTGACAAGGATGGAGTTGTGGACTGGTGCATTGTCCTGGTAGAAATGCCACTGACCCGATTTGAAGAGTGCTGGCCTCCTCCGACGGAATCTCTTCCTGAACTCCCTTAAAACCTCAACATAGTTACCCTAACCCTAACCCTTTGGCCAATCAACTCTGGTTTATTGGCTTCCTTACTCCTCCCACACCTCTCATCATCCCTCACAGACTCCCTGCCTTCCTTGAATCTCTTATGCCACTCAAAAACTGATGCTCGATTCATGCAAGATGGTCGAAAAGCAGTCTGAACCATTCCATACGTTTCTGTGGCGTTTTTTTCCGAGTTAAAAACAGAATTCTATTGCATATCGTTCTTCTAAAGTGTCCTCACGTCCAGATTGCATTTAGGAAATTCAACAGCTGTGACAATCAGGGTGTATCCCAATTGCTGTTGTAGCTTTTCATTTGAACCTGAAATCATAAAAATTGGTCAGTCATGTCATAAGATGTATAGGAATAACATTGTGAATTTTCAAGAGACTACGACAATTTTAAATGCCTGTACAAAAAAAGTCTGGAAACTTATTGAATTGCACCACGTAGCATCGCAGTTTATTTAATACCCCCAGAATCATTTTTGTAGAAGAGGAGCAGTGATACTATTTAACCGACTGCTGGCGGGCGGGGGGTGATGATTAAGAGATTCATACTTTTTCCAAGGGGCATTAGTCCAACAGTGAATGTAATTGCGCTAAATGGAGTTCCAACTTGCTTATTTCCTGGCCGGAGTCCAGCACGTTAACCACAACGTGCGATGTAGAGGGCTAGAAAATAACGAGTTATATCAGATGACTTACCGAGCAAGGGCAAAAAAAGTCTACTGTTTCATTCCCGAACAGAGATATCGATTAGTTGTCCGTTTTTTTTTTAAAATAAAAATCAATATATACAGTAAATTTCGGCGTACTCGTTAAGTTTTTAAGTGTGAAAACAAATCTCTACGAAACTAGGGGTTGACTTTATTCTGCAGGGCTTTTACTCAATCTAAACGTTTAACGTTGGCATATTATCCATCTATAAATAGATACATCCAATGAATATATTGTTTTGTCATATTTTCAGATTTACATACCGTTGAATTTATTTACACATACACACACACACACACACACAAACATATATATATATATATATATATATATATATATATATATATATATAATAAAGAAAATGAATAGAAATTCTGGATTTTTAGAAGTATGAAAATCAATGTTATATATCCATTAGAGCTACCTTGTCTTCTTTTGATAAATTAATGGGTAGAGTGTTCGCCAATGGTCCGGGAGACCGGGGTTCAATATCAGGTCGAGTCATACTGTTACGTTTTGACCTTTTGACCCGGCCAAAAATGCCATTCAAGGTGGTGCACCGGAAGGAAGTGACACATCCCGGTCGCTGGAAATCGGAAGAGGTTGCGCAGGCGTTGAGGTGTGTCTATATTACTGCGTGGGAGTTTGAAGGTAATATAAGGCCGACGAATTGAGGACAGTTGGAGATAGGCGAGAAGGAGGGCAAGCAGTACAGTGGAAGACGGAGGTAGACACGATGTAGTAGGGAAAGCCAGCATACAGAAGATTTTACTCCAGGGTCCGGTTGAGCAACCATGGAGAAGGAGAAAGACACAACGCTGACGGCCATAACTTTGGGGTCAAAATATTTCAGTAATGTTCGGTCTCCAGCTCTCTCTCACACGCAAACTTGGAACAACCCTTTCGAAACTTACAAATAAAGATGTGAGGTAAAATATTTTATAAAGAAGTCTTCCTGCGTCTTCCTTGCGTGCGTCGTTTATTCCTGCGACTTTATCATCGGGCGTCTTAATTATTATTGCATCGGTATGTATCCAGCATATATACGTATGCAACAATACAAAAGACTCAAAATATGGTACTTGATGTCGCCTTGCATAACAAGGTAGGGATCAAGGGTAATGTATATATATGTGTGTGTGTTTTATATGTGTGTCTCTGTGTGTGTCTCTTTGTACACGCGCGCGTGTGTGATAATGTATGTTGAATATCACATTTAGAAGAGATATTTATTGAATGAACTTCCGACTATTGTGAAAATTAAAAATTAAAAAAAAATCTTCTGCGATTTAAATGTACAAGTTTTACAATGTCATTAGAGAAATCCTTGAAGAAATCAAAAACTTGAAAAAAAATTTTTTTTATTAGAACTCTACTTTTATCAAAATATCTTATTGCAAAGAAAAAAAGCTAAATTAAAATTTCAATTAAACTACTGTAAATTGCAGCGTACAAGTCGTTTTCTTAAGCCTGATAAAATCTCTTCAAAACTCGCGGTCGACTTATACAGCTGAACTGAAAGCTAAGCCTTTAGCAGAGTGGCCAACCAATGGAACAGTATTTTGAATGATTGATATACAACAGTTATTGTAAGTCCAGCAGACTGGCATAAAGATTTTCATGTTTAACAAATTGAAACGAGGATTAATATAAAATCACAGACGAATTTGTAGGTTTGTTACAATATACTTATCGATATAAAACTAAACGGGACAATTTCCTACTGTATATATATATATATATATATATATATATATATATATATATATATATATAAAACCTATATAGAGAAAAGTATTAGATTCATTGTCTTAAGGGAAGTAATTTGACCGTATCTACTTTTGCTCCAGTTTAACATAGCCTTGCCTCATCTAAACATTTACAATTTAAACTCATCTTTGACAAAGATATTTAACAAATGAATCTACACAAAGATTAATATAAAATAATAAAACTATAATACAAATTAAGTATTATATTTACACTGTTGTACTAGTATTTGACTACTGGTTGGTATAATAAACTGTGTGTAGTAGTACTATGTTACGTCATCTATAAATATTTCATGGGCAATATTGATTTTGTTTGAATGTGTTCATAAGTAGACATAGTATCCAATAGTTCTTACTAAGAAAACATTAGTAGGCCTACTGATGAATTTTGTAGATTCACTTTAATATACTAATCTGTATAAAAGTAAATTTGAAAATTTCCAAACAATATATAGGATAACCTTTATAGAGAAATTTATTACAATGTCTAAATGAAAGTTGTTTGGTCTTTTGGGACCAGTTATCTTCATCTATCCTCATTAAGGTTTACTGGCTAAATTTTGCCTACTGTATATTTGGGGGTCGACCTATACAGCAGGTATAAGTCTGACCCAGAATTTTCAGCAAAAAATTTTGAGGTCGACTTATGTGCAAGATCGACTTGTACGCTGTAATTTACTGCATTATCCTTTTTCCGAAAGCAGAGATTTAACCATGTTCTGAGTCGTTGAATAGTCTTATAGAAATTCTGTCGACTGGGAATAATCTATTTTTGACCAATATCCTGTACAAGGCAATCAAGTTTTTGTATTTATTCAAGCCCTTCACCATGAGCAGGGTGTGAAACAAGGAGAATTTTTAAGTAGAGTACTGTTGGTTTGAGTTCAGAGTTTTCCTTCTCCTAGGATGTTT
The DNA here is from genome assembly GCA_963585895.1 of Sepioteuthis lessoniana. Classification (NCBI taxonomy): domain Eukaryota; kingdom Metazoa; phylum Mollusca; class Cephalopoda; order Myopsida; family Loliginidae; genus Sepioteuthis; species Sepioteuthis lessoniana. The sequence goes on along the minus strand of OY757945.1, from coordinate 4,108,540 downwards.
GCCTAACCAAGTTTAAAAAACTCGGTCTTTTGTTTCCTTGGAGTATATATTCACAAAACCCCTCTGCCACAAGCAGGTCGGGACACAAGAATATTTTTAAGCAGAGTACTATTGAATTCAGAGTTTCCTTCTCCTAGGATGGTTGCCTAACCAAGCCTAAAGAAATCAGTCTGCTCTACTATTTATCCATCACTCCCAGGTCCACTTTGACCCAGAGTGGTAACACCTAATAGGGTCATATCTATGGGTCAAATAGAATTGTTTGACATTTAAACTGAACGCAAACAAATGATTTATCTTAAAATGAATAGTTTGACGGTTGGTTGATTGGTTGGGTTTTATGGCATATCAACCCTTATAGGTTATTTAATGCCAAATCCATTTTTATGCAAATACTCAGCTCTATTTCAAATTATTCAGTTTAGCATGAGTACACAGTTTAATTGTCAAAACAGTTCTAATTCAGTTAATTCAGTTTTGTATAAGTATATTTTTTGTTTACACACAGTAAAGAATCAAAGCAGCTCTATATTAAACAATTCAATTTTGTGTCAGTACAGTTTCAATATCAAAAGCAGTTCTATTTCAAACAATTCAGTTTAGCATAACCACGCAGTTTAAATATAAGTACAGTTTATTTGCTAAAAACATTTCTATTTCAAGCTATTCAATTTAGTCAAACAGTTCTAATTAGCATAAGTATGCAGTTAGTTCTATTTAACCAATAGATAGGGCCCCATCGGTTGCTACCATTCCGGGTCAGAGTTAATCAGGGAGCAATGGCAATGAAGGGGTGCTCTGCATTCCCCAAAGCTCCAGCATCACTGGAACCTCACCATCAGATTGATTATTGTCATATTCAGGACTCTCATTGGGGGGGGGTCTTACCCCTCTGCAAAGAAATAGTGGGTGTATTCTGCAGCCCAAGCCGACTGGGCAAGAATAATTTGAAATAGAACTGTGTGATCATTTAACTGTGTGTAAACAAATGACTGATGTTTAATTGAGTTGTTAGTGATACATAGCAATACATGGAATCATTTAACTTTGTTGACTTATGCTGAATTGAATCGTTTGAAATAGAACTGTGTCATATCCTGCCCGAGCGCGGAGGGGTTGGGTAAATATGTATATATGCTTTAAGCCTCTTTCTCGCAACTTTAATCACAACGTTAGAAAGGGTTTTACATACACATAAATGCATGTTTCCCCCAAGCTATTAATAAATAGGATGACATATTTGATTCTTTGGCCTTGGTGTGGCAACCAGTCAAGGAGAAGGAAAACTCAGAATTTAAGCCAGGTGCACTTTGCTAAAAAATTGACCTTGTGTTACATCCTGCTCTTGGCGGAGGGGGTTGGATAAGTACACACACACACACACACACACACACACACACACACACACACACACACACATACGCACCCTGATTACAATCCGCGGCAGTTAGGCTCCATAAACCCCTGGAGATGATGAATTCAGTGGATGATTACACACCATTTACTCGAGGTATTTCTGAAATATTCAACAGGAAAACTACGCCTTGTATTAAAAATGTAATTAATTGATTAAAAAAATATACTCGTTTTTCTTCGGAGGGAAAAACTGAATTTTTGTTTTAGAAAAGAAATTTTTTTTTATATAATTACTTTTTACTTAATTCGCACCCTCATCAGCTGAAACCAAATTAAATTTCCACTCACTCCTCCTCCTCAAATAAATTAATTGGATACAAACTGGACTCGAGGAAATTCCACAGAACGAAAAATAGAAAAAAAAATCAAGAAGAGCTATTTACACAAGTTCCTATTTACCAACCCCTCCGCTCGGGCAGGATATGACACAAGGTCAATTTTTAAGTGGAGTTCAACAGGTTTGAATTCAGAGTTTTCCTTCTCCTAGACTAGTTGCCTCACCAAGGCTGAAGAACCTAGTCTGTCCTACTATTTACCCATAGCTGGAGGGAGAATAATTGGATTCATACCTTTCCCAAGGGTATTAGTGCTATGTGAAATGCAATCAGTCTCGTCCAGGATTTGAACTCGTGTCGCCGTGTCCAATTCCTACGACGATAACCATAACTATTTACACAATTGGTCGGTTGGTTGTTTTCTTTTACGGCATATCAACCCTTTTCGGGTCATTTAACGCCGAATTAAATTTCAATCAATTCAGTTTAGCATAAATATAGTTTTTGTTTACAGTTAAATGCCAAAACAGTTCACTTAATGTCAAAACCGTTCTATTTTAAACAATTCAGTTTAGCATTATTACACACTTTAGTTCTATTTCAAAACAGTTCTATTTCAAACATTTCAGTTTAGCATAAGTTCGCCGTTTCAATGTTAAAAACAGTTCTGTTTTAAACAATTTAGTTTAGCATAAGTACGCAGTTTAGTTCTATTCGATCCACATATAGGACCCTATCAGATGCTACCAGAGCGGACTCGGGAGCAATGGCAATGAAGGGGGACTTCCCGAAAGCTCCAGCATTACTGAAGCCTCACTATCAGATTGTTTAGTGTCATATTCAGGACGCTCGTTAGGGGGTGGGTCTTACCCCTTTGCAAAGAAGCAGTCGGTGTATTCTACAGCCTCAGCTGACTGAGCAAGCAATTTAAACAAGAAAGTTAAAATTTTAAACCCTATTGTTGTATTTGCTATAAATAATACGAAAATATACAATAATCTATTTAATACTTTATACACATCATTTATTAGTATCTAGGCTTAATTTGGTTTCTTCGTTTAATGGCAGCGCAAATTTCGTAGGTTATTAAATGCTAAATCCATCCTTTTTGAAAAGTAGTGAAACTATTAAGCCATTGCTGAGAGGATAAGGGAGTTCATGCCTTTCTCTGTGTGTTAGTTCCAAAGTGAACGTAATGGCGCGAGTGTGGTTCGAACTCGCTTACTACAATGTCTTAGTCCACCACGCTTGTCACTTCGCCACGGGGACTCATCTTCTTAGCATTTAATTCAAACGAAACCCAATATGTAGTTGCATCTTTTATTTTGTGGAGAATGGTATTGCTGGTACCGAGGAATCTTTGGAGCGCTCTTTCTTTTTCAGTCTTCAATAACACGTTGTTGGAGTTTACAAGAACTCCAGAGCTCATCGGATCCTCAGCCAACCAATATGCAATAATCTAGGTTTACGATGCTTCTTTGTGAGAATAGATGAGGTTAGCTAAGAGCAATACCATCAGAGTTGAAAACAGTATTTGATCTTAGAAAGCAACATCTATGTAGAAGAATATCCCAACTGATAGGAGGGGGTGAAGGTTACTTGGTTGCGGGAAGGAGATGTAGAAGAATGTCCCACTTGTAGGTTAAAATCAGTTTTTTTTCTCCTAATTACACTGGTTTACAAAAATAAATTTTTGGTCTGAGGCAAGAATGGGGATAGGTGTTTTTTGTTAATTTGGGTGTGCTGAATTCAAATTTATAAATAGTTTTGCTCTATCACCTCTAGTTTTCTGGCTTTTAAATAGTCTCATTTTAGTATAAACAGAGAATATATGTGCATATTTTAAGAGTTGCAGCAGCTTATAACAGATTAAACAGGATAGATAAAGAAAATATAATACTAATATTTAGTAACCCAAAAGATGTGTAACACGATAGTTGAGGGACACCAACCACCTGCGCCGCCTGCGAGACAAACTCTTCCAATGACTGCCAGAGTGTGGATTGAGACCTGCTGCCTTAACTGTCAAAATCCGTCTTGATATATAACTATATATATATATATATAATGTAATGCTATCACTTACATTTAGTGCATAATAATTAAAAAATAAGCCATAAGTCTCACAATATTAGAATTAACCCTGAATTCATATACGCCTTCATGTACTGTATATGCACAAAATGCACACTCTGCATATCTAAAAAACTAGAGGTGATGAGTAAAAACGGATTTCAAATTTGAATTCAGCACCCTCAAATACCCTCAAAACGGGTATTTTTGTGCTTGCCTCAATTTCTTTGTAAACCAGTGTGATTATTGCTATCACGTTTTTGTCATCATGGTCTCTTTTCTTTAGCAGGAAAGAAGGATATACAATTTTATTACACATAAACCCTATTGTTAACTTTGAAATAAATCCATAAAAATATACAAAAAGAATCTATACGATACTTAATATACATATCATTGGTTTTTATTTAATTCAACTAAAACTCCAAGTTCAATGTATATTTGCATCTTCTATTTTGTGGAGAATGGTATTGCTGAAACCGAGGAATCTTTGGAGTTCTTTTTCTTTTTGAACCTTCAACATTTTATCAGATCCTCAGAGCTCATCAAATCCTCAGCAGATCAATATACAATAATCTCGGTTTATTATACTATTTTGTGAGGATAGATGAAGTTGGCAAAGGGTAATTACATAGGGGTTTTGAGCACAGTGTTTGATCTGAAAAAGCAACGTTTATGTAGAAGAATATCCCGATTTATTGAAGGGAGAATGGGAAGAATATTCCATTTGGCTGCGGGGAGGGTATGTGTTATGATGTAACATGAGAACAAACGGACAGAACACAAGCAGAATTATAAAATAGAGTGAATTACAAATTGTAATAAATTTACCTGTGTTTGATATAATTCATATGAGAAAAGAACCTGTAACAATAAATCCCAACACACCTTTAATTCTTGAATTATTCTTTTATGGGATAGATATGTGTTATATATGTTGCATATTGACCTCCGACCCGGCCAAGCTGTCAAAAGAAGAAATGCACCTATGTAAATAACAGGTGCATCCGGTCGAAGATATCAGGAGATCAGGGGTGACCTTGACTGTCGAGGGGTTGAATTGAGTGCGAATTGTGACGCTCGCAGGAAGTAGGTGGGCATCAAATTGTTATATGACCCCGGCGACAGGAAGTTCAGATCAGTTGGAGAGAAGATGCTGGAATGAGAACCCTGTCCCAGGCCCCCGGTTGAGTAGCCTAGGAGAACGGGAAAGAAAGGCTGTGATAGCCAGAAGAGTTGGGAGGTCAATATGTTGCAGTCTTTGTTCGCTCTCCAACTCCCTCTCACACACAACCCTTTCAATAAAGTGAGATGTATATTTTTCTAAAGAACTATGTCCGCTCGTCCTTATTGTGTTGTCGTTAATATTCTGCATGTATATATGTATATATAGTTGTTCATGGTTGCGACTATATAACATAGCCGTGATAAATGAATGATGAATGAAGGAATTACAACATTTTTAAATAAAAATATATCTCTCTTTATTACTCCTGTAAGGGTAAGAAATTGGCTGTAAGTGCGAGAGAGACAAATAGAGACGAATGGAGAACTTGAAAGATTTGGACACTGCTATACTGACCCTTATCTTCTTCTTAACAGCTCTATGCCACACTCGGATTCAGGGCCGTAGAGCTTTTCTTTTTTGACGAGACGTTCTTAACCGGTCTTCGCCAGGGAGCCCTCTGCGGCCACTTCTGGGACTCCAAGACTTAAGACTCCGAAATGTTACTTCTGTGGGCTGCCCCCACCCTTGGCCGATGCCCAACGGCCACTCTCCGTGACTGACCGAATCTGTTCTGGCTGCACGGCTGAGACTGACTGTTATTCTGTGGGTACCTGAGTATATATAATTTCATAACGCCAGCACATTTCCGGTTCAATCAACGTGAGCTGCTTACACCAATGTATCGTTACCTTCCTGTTTACACATGTGTGTCCTGTAATCACTTTGTTTTTACAGCTTGAATACCCGGCTCTATCAAGGGTCAATATGCCATATATGTTTGGTGGGCACTGATAAGATCATGAATATTAGATTGAAAGTTTGGAAGTTTGAGCCATGAATCATCACGTTTCATGTTTAAAGTGCTTCTTTGTTTAATCAATCATGCATGTGGCTAAATCCAGATTCCACCATATACGAACTTGGAAAAGCTTGTAAAAATAGACTCAACAGTTGCTCAAAGCTCTTCTGTTATAAAAGGATTTAAAAATGCAAATTAGTATATTCACCCTCTGGAGTTGCCTATGGTTTTATTCACCTCAAGGGATCTATATGAGCCACTTCGAGATGCCCTGTGCTCGGTGTATCATATCTGGTAACTAGTCTATAGAATTTAAGCAAATTTTGTTTCTTTTTGTAATAAAAAGATTTATCAATGCAAACTAGTTAATTCACCCCCTCCCCTGTGGGCCGCGGTGTTTTTTTTCCCCTCTGCTAGAATCATATTCTTTCCCGGGGGGGTCTCTATAGGCAACTTTGAGAATCTCGCAACAAGACAATTGAAAAGTAAATATTTAATTACTTATACCTGGGAATATATTTGGTTTAAATCCCTTCTCAAGAGAATTTTAAAAAAATTATTAACATAAAAAGGATTTCTATGAATTCTTTTTGAAATTTTGCGAAAAATCATTTACTAAATTGTTATCGGACTAATTGGGTAATTTGGGATGGTTCTGTTTTGGAGGTTATATAAAATCATGTATGTGGTGTAATGGTTATCGTCGCAGGAAATGGACACGGCGACACGAGTTCAAATCCTGGACGAGACTGATTGCATTTCACATAGCACTAATACCCTTGGGAAAGGTATGAATCCGATTATTCTCTCTCCAGCTATGGGTAAATAGTAGGACAGACTGTTTCTTCAGCCTTGGTAAGGTAACTACTCTAGGAGAAGGAAAACTCTGAATTCAAACCTGTTAAACTCCGATTAAAAATTGACCTTGTGTCATATTCTGCCCGAGCGGAGGGGTTGGTAAATTTACTTCGCAGCTAATGGCTGCTCGTGGCTGAATGGTTAGAGGCTTCGGTTTGGTGTTTGAGTCAAACTGGGTTTCGATCCCAGTTATGGGTAGCTACTGTCTAGTCACACTGTTGAGTTCTGATAGAACGAAACAGATCTGTCTGTGGATGACTATATATATATATATAATTTTGTTCTTGATGAAGTCTTATAGTTTTGTAGATTGTCTTATGTTTTAAAAGTATAATTTGATAACACTATACTGTGTTATTAAGTATATTGCTTTGGTATTTTGAAGAATTTTTGTTTCTTTGGGAGGAAGAGTACCTTTTAAAGTATGTATTTACCAACCCCTCCACACAAGCAGGATGCGACACAAGGTCAAGTTTTAAAGCGGAATTTAACAGGTTTGAATTCAGAGTTGTTTTTCTCCTAGATTGGTTGTCATACCAAGGTTATAAATTCCAGTCTGTCCTATTGTTTACCCATAACTGGAGGAAGAATGATTGTATTCATATCTTTACCAAGGGCATTAGTTTTCCTTCTCCTAGACTGGTTGCCACACCAAGGTTATAGAGCTCAGTATGCCCGTCTATTTACCTATCACTGGAGGGAGAATAATTGGATTCATACCATTCCCAAGGGTATTAGTGTCATATGAAATGATTACAGCCTCGTCCAGGATTTGAACTCATTTCCCCTGGACCATTTTCAACGACGATAACCATTATACTACGGGTACCTCAAACTACCTTTTAAAGTAACATCACGCTCTTCTCCTTAGAAAGCTTAAATTTTGCGTTTCGACACGAGTTCAAATCAATAAAGATGTTTCTTCTTCTTTTACAAGGAATGTTTTTCTTCTTTTTCTTCAACAAAGAATACGCCTTCTTCTTCTTCTTCTTCTTCTTCTTCTTCTTCTTCTTCTTCTTCTTCTTCTTCTTCTTCTTCAAAGAATCTTCTTCTTCTTCTTCTTCTTCTTCTTCAAAGAATCTTCTTCTTCTTCTTCTTCTTCTTCTTCTTCTTCTTCTTCTTCTTCTTCTTCTTCAAAGAAGAATCTTCTTCTTCTTCTTCTTCTTCTTCTTCTTCTTCTTCTTCTTCTTCTTCTTCTTCTTCTACAAAGAAGAATCTTCTTCTTCTTCTTTTTCTTCTTCTTCTTCTTCTTCTTCTTCTTCTACAAAGAAGAATCTTCTTCTTCTTCTTCTTCTTCTTCTTCTTCTTCTTCTTCTTCTTCTTCTTCTACGAAGAATCTTTTTCTTCTTCTTTTTCCTCTTCTTCTTCTACAAAGAATCTTCTTCTTCTTTTACGAAGAATCTTTTTCTTCTTCTTCTTCTACAAAGAATCTTCTTCTTCTTCTTCTACAAAGAATCTTCTTCTTCTTCTTCTTCTTCTTCTTCTTCTTCTTCTTCTTCTTCTTCTTCTTCTTCAAAGAAGAATCTTCTTCTTCTTCTTCTTCTTCTTCTTCTTCTTCTTCTTCTTCTTCTTCTTCTTCTTCTTCTTCTTCTTCTTCTACAAAGAAGAATCTTCTTCTTCTTCTTCTTCTTCTTCTTCTTCTTCTTCTTCTTCTACAAAGAAGAATCTTCTTCTTCTTCTTCTTCTTCTTCTTCTTCTACGAAGAATCTTTTTCTTCTTCTTTTTCCTCTTCTTCTTCTACAAAGAATCTTCTTCTTCTTTTACGAAGAATCTTTTTCTTCTTCTTCTTCTTCTTCTTCTTCTTCTTCTTCTTCTTCTTCTTCTTCTTCTTCTTCTTCTTCTTCTTCAAAGAAGAATCTTCTTCTTCTTCTTCTTCTTCTTCTTCTTCTTCTTCTTCTTCTTCTTCTTCTTCTACAAAGAAGAATCTTCTTCTTCTTCTTTTTCTTCTTCTTCTTCTTCTTCTTCTACAAAGAAGAATCTTCTTCTTCTTCTTCTTCTTCTTCTTCTTCTTCTTCTACGAAGAATCTTTTTCTTCTTCTTTTTCCTCTTCTTCTTCTACAAAGAATCTTCTTCTTCTTTTACGAAGAATCTTTTTCTTCTTCTTCTTCTACAAAGAATCTTCTTCTTCTTCTTCTACAAAGAAGAATCTTCTTCTTCTTCTTCTTCTTCTTCTTCTTCTTCTTCTTCTTCTTCTTCTTCTTCTTCTTCTTCTTCTTCAAAGAATCTTCTTCTTCTTCTTCTTCTTCTTCTTCTTCTTCTTCTTCTTCAAAGAATCTTCTTCTTCTTCTTCTTCTTCTTCTTCTTCTTCAAAGAAGAAGAATCTTCTTCTTCTTCTTCTTCTTCTTCTTCTTCTACAAAGAAGAATCTTCTTCTTCTTCTTCTTCTTCTTCTTCTTCTTCTTCTTCTTCTTCTACGAAGAATCTTTTTCTTCTTCTTTTTCCTCTTCTTCTTCTACAAAGAATCTTCTTCTTCTTTTACGAAGAATCTTTTTCTTCTTCTTCTTCTACAAAGAATCTTCTTCTTCTTCTTCTACAAAGAAGAATCTTCTTCTTCTTCTTCTTCTTCTTCTTCTTCTTCTTCTTCTTCTACAAAGAAGAATCTTCTTCTTCTTCTTCTTCTTCTTCTTCTTCTTCTTCTTCTTCTTCTTCGAAGCTAATTAGTCAGACTTTGAGGACATTTAATTTTCTTTTAATTATTTCTTTTTTCAATCATTCATTGGTTTGAATTTGAATGTTGCCCCTTAGGATTTGACGTCTCTGACTTTTATGACTTTGAGGACACTTAATTCTTTTTTAATTTTCAAAATGCAATTATTAATAAAGATTCATGTCTATGTTTATGTCTTGTTTTTTGGTTTTCCAACTTTGAAATATATTCTCTTGTTTTCATCATCATCATCATCATCATCAAGTGGTATTGACAGCACGGAGTTCCCCGAGTCTATCTCGCTACTCGTCCCTATTATACATCGCTCCGAGTAGGTCTTCTAGACTGCATCAGGTGTCCGCATAGAACTGATGCATGTAAGTCATTGCTGGCCGGCCAACACTGGTGTGTCCATGTGTAGGAATCGGTTTGAGAATGTCGTTCATAAGTTCGTCCATGTTTCTTTAGCAGTGTACCACTTGTATTGTTCGTCTTACTTAGATGGATTGTGAAATGAGCGGTAAGTGCCCGTACAGTTGCTTTTTTGTAGAGTGTTGCTCCCAGGATTTGTTCAAAACAGTACGTAAACTTTTAAGACAAAGGTTTTGCTGATCGTGCAAAAGGACTGAATTAATTACTAAGTGTAGACGCGAAAACAAATTATGATAAAAATAAACTAAAAACAAAAGAATTATTAACTATCATAGCCAAATCATAGCAGCAGCAGCAGCAGCAGCACAACCATCCGCTCCACCGCCACCAGCACCATTCTAAACACCAAAAACAGAACCCCCACAACCACAACGTTTTCGTGGAATTAACAAATGCCCTTGTTTTTACTTCGATCGAGTAAAGTTCTCAGCGACTTCTGATTTAATAGTTAGTGGGGTGGGAGTTTGAGTGGGGGATTTGAACTCGTAGTCGATTGATCTTTAGTTAATCTATTTAACACGCTCATTTGTCATCCCTCATCCTGTTGTGGATTTCGTATTTATCCCGCCAGTCACGCAGTTAGAGATTAAATCAAAATCGCCACTGCTGCCATTACACAACAGGAAGAGAACGACGAACATCGCTTTCAATCAACTCCCCATTCTTCAAAGAATTCTTGTAATAGCAAAACAAAATTAAAAAAAAGTTGCTTTTGAAAATGGATGGAACCTATCTGTATCTTTATTTTTGTCCATTGTATCGCAGAAAAAACGGAAATAAAAAAGAGAAAGAAATGGGGACCAGGTTACATATTGCCAAAAATTACTTTGAAGGAGATTTTGTAAAAAAAAAATAAAAAAAAATGAAAAAGCAATCATAGAAAAAAGTGCTGGTAAAAACGAAACGGCAAAAGATGAAGATGAAGAGAAGAATTCATATTGACGATCGAAGCAACAAGAAAGAATGAACTTTAAAGATTACGGTGGAGCCAGTATGAAAAAAAAATCGCAATATTCAGTTACGTCTACTACGAAAACAGGCAGATATTTCCAGTATCCACATTAATAGATAATAACAACAACAGTAATCTTATTATAATGAAGATTATATGTAAGTCTTTCTGTAGCTGAAACTACGTTACCACCGATGTTACAATTCCCCCTGTAATTTACGTCGGATTTTCCATGATTTTACCTTTTCGTAAATCTCAATTATTGATTTGATTGTTTTATGTCTTAAAAAACTTTTAGCCTTATCTATATTTATTGGGTTTCCCTTCTAACCCAAATGTGGAACAAGGTTGTTTCATTGTGGAGGCAGCGCGCAAATCGAAACCCATGCGAGGCAGGTGTAACAAATTCTTGGCCCCGTCGGCATTCCTCAAATGAGGCGCCTCAGGCACCAAGCAATGGACTAAGTCCTGCAAAGCTGGTATGAATCTGAAAGTCTAGTGCAATGCGAATCTATGCTTGTCATTGTTTAACCACTCGGCACGAATGCCAGGCATCCCGGGGCCAGAAATCAAGATCTGACACAAGGTCTTTTTTTAATGAGGGGATTTAGAGGAGAGGGAGGTGGCACATGAGTCGAGACTCGGGCGCTGCTGGTCAAAAGATCACCTGATGCAATATTAGCCTATGCTAAGTCTTCTGGCACATATGCCAGGTGACCTTGCTGATCAAAGATTCACAAGACCCGAAGGTCTAGTTCAGTGTTTATCTATACTTGTCATTGTTTGGCTTCCCGGCACGAATGCCAGGTTGTCCTGTGCTAGACTAGAACTGCCAAAAGCTGTTGGGCTGATTTGAATTCTAATAAGAACCAATGATATTAATATATCCAACTCAATAGCCGTTTACAGTATGAACGGGATGATTAATTTGCATATTAATCGTAAAAGTTGTCTAAATTTCTGAGACGAAGCTTGATGGTTTTTATCATTAAGGTTTTTCGGACTATTGTCTTCATCTTTATTGTTATTTCCACAACGTTTCGGCTGATATGTCCTCCAGCCTTCTTCAGGTGTTTGTCGAACTCGGGAACCTTCACGGAACTTCGAACTACGTCCTTTATTGAATCCACAGGCGTCGCCTGTTCTGATTCCGTTAGCCATAACCGGGTACAAGTGTTAAGTATTTCTGTATTGTTACTCGCCTGCAGTCAGGATTGAACCTGCAGAACACATAGAGTAACGGTTACTGGTGTTGGTTCCCTATGCTTCTAAGGAGACAATCATCTGGTGGTTGCAATAAAGATGAAGACAATAGTCCGAAAACCCTTAATGATATAAATTAATCGTAAAACTTTGATTTTGATAAATAATTGCTGGATACTATTAACGGTAGCTATCTGAAACTAGATGACAAGTTCACCTACCAAGAAAGTAGTGTCTTATCAACCAAGACAGACATCAACATGCGACTAGCAAAGGCATGGACAGCTATCAATAGGCTATCGGTCATATAGAAGTCCGAACTGACCGATAAAATAAAACGCAGTTTCTTCCAAGCAGCGGTCGTGTCGATACTGCTATATGGATGGACTACATGGACGCTAACTAAACGAATGGAGAAAAAGATTGACGGCAACTACACAAGAATGCTGCGAGCAATATTGAACAAGTCCAGGAGGTAGCACCCCACAAGCGGCAGCTGTACGACCACCTACCACCCATCACGAAAATTATCCGGACAAGTGGGACACTGCTGGAGAAGGCACGAGCTCATAAAGGATGTACTCCTGTGGACCCCTTCATATGGACGAGCAAAGGCAGGACGACCAGCTCGAACCTACATACAGCAGCTCTGTGCCGATATAGGATGTAGCCTTGAAGACCTACCAGAAGCAATGGACGATATGGAGGGGTGGCGAGAGAGGGTCAGGGATATCTGTGCTGATGGCGTGACATGATGATGATGTTTATTTCAATTAATATGAAAAAAATTCGGCAAATCATAAAAGAAATCCATTAACAAAAATGAATTATTGTAATTCTATTCTTTATTGTCTAATACAGTCGAATAGTTAGATTAGGAAAATGTAGCAATGAAAGCCGGGAGTGATAGGAAGAGCTAGTGTTCTTCTTCGATTATATCCTTTCTTTTTTAAAAATCAGTTAATGATTTGATTTTAAATAATATCAAATGTTATTTTTCATCTAGTTCATCATTTTGCTTTGCATGTCATAAAAGTTAAAAGACTAATAAAAATGATTTAATTTTTAATTATTTAAATTCTTAAATCATTAATCGATTAAAATAAACAGATAGATAAAAATCAATTAATAAATCTATGAATGAAAATGACCCCCACAAAAAAAAAACAAGTTTTATTGATACTACTACTACTATATAGTTGTATTAGATGATAATTATTAATGGACACGTGCAGGAATCATGGAATTGAGTTGTTGTTGTTATTGTTGTACGTAGCCTCGTTTTGAAGTAGACTTTTACTAACCGTTTTAGCTGTTACAAAGCCCCACAAACAAAGTCAATGAAAATATACGAGAGAATTAAAACCCTAATACGAATTCTATGTGGTGCATGATAGTGGCTTGAACTAGCAACCACACTTTCCCATAATGCATTAGACTATCTTGTTAATAGTCTAACACTGAATAGTTCGGCAAGGAACGACTACAACACAAGAATAGTTAAACTGCAAACATTTAGTGTATACATATATGGTACACAACGATAACTGTCCCAAACGATACTAAATAAAAGGGCAATAGTTGCTCCAATAATAAGGTGATGAATGGTAGAAGTTACACTTTCGTGGGTCTGATGTAGTGCGAATTCTTGTAAAGGTAATTTGTATACACGCACTTCTCACATAGCAGAGGCTGAAGTAGACGTCCTATCACTAGGACATTCTTGGTCAAAAAGAAGGGGAACTCGCTTCTCAAACTGTCACATGATCAACAGTCACGTGATTGTCGGAAGCCATGAATCACAAGAAAGGGAGACAGTTACGTTTTGTTCCCAACACCCTTAAAAAGAAAGAAAAATATGGAGACTAACTCCCTAAATAAAGCAGCTGAGAAAGTTTAGAACAAAACGAAATAGGGTATTAAAAACTACTTGAATAATGTCAAAATAAACCTCCCCATGGCCAACACCCAACTTGTCCAAAACAAAACTCACGAGCGGTTACGAAGCTCGAGGCTCAAAGCTGAAATGAGTTTCAACCCAAGTTTTGTCTGGTTTCTTTATTCAATGGCATATCAACCTTGGTGGGTTATTTAATGCCAAAATCATCCTTGTAGAAGGACAGCAGTGATACTATTTAACCCATTGCTGGTGGGAGAGGCATAAAGAAGAGCGTATTAGTCCGAAAGTGAACGTAACAGAGCGGTTGGAATTCGAACTCACCAACTACAATGTCGCAGTTCAACACGTTAACCACAGGGACTTCCTCCCCCACCCAAATTTGGTCTACTAAAAAATCTATTTGGTAAGCGTTTATTTAAAACTGATGCTGACCCTTAATCCAAATTGTGTGATGATAAAACTAAAGAAATTGATCATAATATGTATTCACACAACTCCCTCACCACGAAAAATGTGTGACACAAGGTCAATTTTGAAGAAGATTTTAACAGGATTAAATTCAGAGTTTTCCCTCTCCTAGACCGGTTGTTCAGTCTGCCCTACTATTTTACTCATAGCAGGAAAGGGAATAGTTGGATTCATACCTTTCACAGGGGTATTAGCATAATGTGAAATACAAATAGCTTAGTCCTGGATTTGAACTCGTGTCATCGTGTCATCGTATCCATTTTCTTCAATCATAGCCATTATACAAGTGGTTCCTGACAGAACTGGACAATACCAACACAAGGAAATCTTAAAATACTTCAAGGTTCCATATTGTTGGGGTGTCCCCTATTGATGGACTCGTCCTCATGTGATATATACCAACTGAGCTCTCTTCAGCGCAGTCTCAGTCGCAGTCTCAGTGCTGTCGCAGTCTCAGAGGAGTCTCAGCGAGAGAGGTCTACGTGGACATTCTCGAAACCTATGTATGGCACTAGACCTTGCTGTCTAGTTCAAGCCATAACCCGGCATACGTGCCTGGACCCACATTTGGGTTCGTGAAACTGCTTGCCTCATCAGGCTCACCTTGCACCAAGTGAGCCGATGAGCAGCATAGTCCAGCAGGGTTCGAGTCTCGGCTCGTTCCCGACCCCCCTCCCCTTCATCCCCACTTTAATCGGCCTTCGGGCTTTTGACCTTGTGTCAAGTCCTGTCTGGTTGGAGGCAGCGACAAATAAACAGAGGAGTCTCAGCAAGCCTTTACCAAGAGCGGTAATATTCCTGATTGTTAAGCTGCGGAGGGGTTTCTCCCAGCAATCGTTTGTGTATGAACTATTTTCCTTCAATATATTTCTTATCACTTATTTCTGTGTCGTGTCATCATTTGAACCTCCCCTTGACCATAACAGATTTGCTAAAAACTGGTGCAGGCAATCTTGTGAGGCAAAAGATTTGACGATTTTGTGTGATTTCCAAATATAAATTAACAAGATGTAACAACTGAAAACAAAAACAATGCCAATAAATACCAGAAAATCGAAGAAAACGAAAAGAGAGACAAGTACTTTGATTTTACCAGTGAACCAAGAAATCTATGGAGCATGAAGGTGGCGGTGATACCAATTGTAAATAGTGCACTCGGAATAATCCCCAAAAGATTTATAAATGGAATAGATGACTTAGAAATCAGAGGACAAGTAATAATAATAATACGGTGATACCAGTTGAAGTTGGTACCCTTGAAACGACCCATAAAGAATTGGTAAAGGAACTAGAGACTAAGAAATCAGACAAGTAGAGACCATCCAGACTACAGCATTACAAGGATCTGCTAGAATACTGAGTAGAGTCCTGGAGACTTGAGGAAACTAACTGTTACTTAAACTCCAGTGAAAAACCATCTGCAAATGCTGGTGTGAAAAACTTTCAAAGAATTATGATAATAATTATAATAATAATAATAATAATAATGCAAATTAACCCAAAAAGAGTATAAAACTAGACACGACTGGGAGGAGAAGGTGAGTGACTGGGAATTGTGCAAGAAATTGAAGTTTGACCATACGAACAAATGGTATATGCACAACCCAGAATCTGTTCTAGAGAATGGGATGCACTAACATCTCTGGGGTTTTGAGATACAAACGGATCACCTGATTTCAGCCAGACGACCAGACCTTATAATAATCAACAAAGAAAAAAAAGAAAAAAAATAGAAATAGCAGAATTGTGGACTTTACAGTCCCAGCAGACCACAGAGTAAAATTGAAAGACTGCGAAAAGAAGGATAAATACCTCGACTATGCTAGGGAACTAAAAAACCGTGGAAAATGAAAGTGGCGTTAATACCAATTATGATTGATGCTCTTGCAACAGTCACTAAAGGATTGGTACAAGGACTGGAGGAATTAGAAATAACGGGACGAGTGGAGACTGTCCAAACTACAGCATTATTGAGATCAGCCAGAATACTGAGAAGAGTCCTGGAAACTTGAGGAAACTTACTGTCACTTAAACTCCAGTGAAAAATCATCAGCGAATGCTGGTGTGAAAAACTCTCAAAGGAGTAAATAATAATAATAACAATAATAATAACAATGATAATAATCTGGAGGACTTGGAAGTTGGCGGACGGGTAGAGACTATCCAAATGACAGCATTACTGAGAACGGCCAGAATACTGAGAAGAGTCCTGGAGACTTGAGGAGACTTGCTGTCAATCAAACTCCAGTGAAAAACCATCAGCTAATACTGATGTAGAAAATTCTCAAATGAGTAAATAATAATGATAATACTTGAGATGTAATAGAATTGGACAATACCTGTATTGAACCATCTCTAAATATACTCACTATCCTAAGAACTGAATCAGTCACAGAGGCAAAAGATTTTGCGATCTTGTGAGATTTCCAAAATACACAATCACAGAAATATAAATACCAACAGAATAGACATTGTAGTGAAAGATTTTTTAAGGAGAAAACATTGCTTGATCGATATGTTCGACTTGATCGAAACATTCCTCTGAAGGAATTGGAAAAGTTTTCCAAACAAAAAGATGTGCTGCCGGAAATTGGCAAAACAACAACAAAAAGAAACAACATAAGAAAGCAAAAATTGAAACACCAGTAGTTGTTGGAGCACGGAGATTCTAAACAGCCTAACTGGAAAGCCTAACAATAAAAGCCAAGCCATAAAAGACGAAAATTGTGTCGCTTTAGTTTTATTCACATATAACTTAACTGTTGTCCAGTTTAAGATTCTTCTTGTATTTATTGGTAGCTTATCATGGGGTAAGAACCCCCCCCTCAACGAGTGTCCTGAATAGGAATTTAGAGAATATGGAGTACACCTTCATTGCCATTACTCCCAGGTCCACGCTAACCCAAAGTGTAAGTATCTGTTGTGGTCCCATCTTTGACCATTTACTGTGTGCAAACAAATGATAGATGTTAAATTGAATTGTTAGTGCTACATAGCAATACTTGAAACAATGTAACTGTGTGCAAACAATAGTAATACTAAATTGTACCCAAGCAAATTAGAGCTGGCTTATTTAAGAATAAAATTGCCTACAAACTATTCACATACAAATCATATATGTATATATCCATTTAACTGTGTGTGAATAAATGACTGATGTAAAATTTAATTGTTAGTGTTTGATAGGAATACTTGAAACCATTGAACTGTGTGCAAACAAATGAAATCTGACTTGTTTAAAATGTTGCCGAAACTATTTGTTTACAAAGCACACACACACACACACACACACACACACACACACACACACACACACACACACACGTATATATATATATATATATATAGGATTGGCATAAAATAACCAACAATAGTTCATATGCCATAAAACCCAACTGACTTGGTCTACTCTGACCCGGAGTGGTATTACCTGTGAGGATCCCATTTATGGGTTACATAGAACTACTTAACCATTAAACCATGTGCAAGCAAATGACTGATGTTAAATTGAATTGTTAGTGTTTGATCACGATATTTGAAACCATTTGTGTGCAAACAAATTAGCTCTTTATTTTTAGAATTAAATTACCTACAAACTTGAAGTTTGCAAATCTTATATATATAATCATTTAACTGTGCGCAAAAAAAAAAAAAAAATGAGTACTGGCTCATAAAAATAATATTATCAATAAACTATGCATTTAAAAATCATATATATTTAATTCATATGCATAAACAGAATTTGGCATTAAATAACTTACAAATAAAATCCAACCAGCCAACCAACCAACATGGGATTGACTTCATATCTTTAGTAAATTCTTGTCATTAACAAACGAAGCCCAGGTAGTTTTGCATCACACACACACACACACACATATTTGCCCAGTCGGTTGGGGCTGCAGAATACACTGACTGCACCTCTGCAGGGAGTAATCCCCCCTCAATAAGTGTCCTGGATATGACACTAAACAATCTGATGGTGACACTCCAATAATGCTGGAGCTTTAGGGAATGTGGAGTACCCCTTCATTGCCATCGCTCCCAGGTTTACTCAGGCCCGGAGTGTCCGCACCTGATACGGTCCTATCAATGGGTAAAATAGAACTAAACTGTGTACTTATACTAAACTGAATTGCTTGAAATGGAACTGTTTATATGTATAAAATGGAATTGGCATTAATAATCTACCATGCTTGATGTGCCATAAAACCAAACCAAACGACACACACACACACACACACACACACACACACACACACACACACACACATATATATATATATATATATATATACATATATATATGACATTGCATGATTACTAAGTGAAAACGCCAAGAGAGAAGTGAAATCTAGCTTAACACCTTCGTAAAACAATGCCATAAGGACCAATTATATCAAGGCAAAAATAGGCGGAAGAATAGTAATTGTAGGTTATGTGATCCTATTTACCAACCCCTCCGCTCGGGCAGGATATGACACAAGGTCAATTTTTAAGCGGAGTTCAACAGGTTTGAATTCAGAGTTTTCCTTCTCCTAGACTAGTTGCCTCACCAAGGCTGAAGAACCTAGTCTGCCCTACTATTTACCCATAGCTGGAGGGAGATTAATTGGATTCATACCTTTCCCAAGGGTATTAGTGCTATGGGAAATGCAATCAGTCTCGTCCAGGATTTGAACTCGTGTCGCCGTGTCCAATTCCTAAGACGATAACCATTACACCACGGGCACCTCCAAATTGAAGGTTATGTGATGACCGATGAAACTGTCAATCAGATAAGCGAATGCAAAAAATAAGCGCAAAAGGAATACAAGACTAGACACGACTGAGTGGGAAAGGCAATCTGCTGGGAATTGTGCAAGAGATAAAAATTTGACAATTCAAGAAAATGAGACACATGATATTTTCTGGGATTCTGAGATACAAACGGGTCACCAAACCCCAACCAAAAGACCAAGCGTTGATTAATAAGAAAAAAATCTAATGGATTGTGCTCTCCAAGCGGACCACAAAATGAAAATAAAAGGAATCGAAAAGATGAATAGATACTTTGTGGATCATGTGGCTGGCGGTGATATTAATAGTAGTTGTGGCATTAGGAACGCATCCAAGGGACCACGAAAAGAGACATGAGAAACTGGAGATAGGAGGAAGAATCGAGACCACCCAAACAATAGCACTGTTGAGATCAGCTAGAATACTGAGAAGAGTCCTGGAGACGTGAGAAGACTTGCTGTCACTTAGACTCCAATGGAAAAAACACCAGTTAAAACCGGTGAGAAAAATTCTAATTGAGAAAGGCCGAATTAGCTGGGGTGGGGCTGTAGAATACACCGATTGCATTTCTGCTGAGGGGTAAGACTCCTCAACGAATGTCCTATGGCTTCGTCAATTGGGGATGTAGAATACACCAACTGCTTCTCTGCAAAGGGGTAAGACTCACCTAACGAGTGTCCTAGATATGACACTAAACAATCTGATGGTGAGGCTCAAGTAATGCTGGAGATTTGGGGAATGCGGAGTATCCCTTTATTACCATTGCTCCCAGTTCCACTCTGACCTGGAATGGTAGTATCTCATTGGGTCCTATCTATGGGTACAATAACACCAAGTAATTAACTATTAAACCCGCTTTTTATTAAAAAAACCAGTATGAAAATTATCTACACCATATATGATGTAAATCTTTGTTTTTGAGTGTTATATAATACATATTGTAAGGTTTTGAATTCACGAATACCTGGTTTTCAGGGGTCCACTTGGCACGAATGCTGAGTAGGTGTTATTGTGTTAACCGCCCAAAGGGGCCGTCTCCCAAGGCAATATCTGCAAATACTTGGGAATATGGGAAGCTGACACCATCAAACAAGTGGAGATGAAAAAAAGAATTAAAAAAGAATATCTCAGAAAGCTACTTGAGACAATACTCTATAGCAGGAACCTTATCAAAGGAATTAATACCTGGGCTGTCCTTCTCGTAAGATATTCGGGACCATTCTTGAAGTGCACCAGAGAAGAACTTAAACAAATGGATCAGAGAACAAGAAAACTAATGACCATGCATAAGACCTTACATACCAGAGATGACGTTGATATGTGTCAAGAAAAAAGGGAAGAAGAAGACTTGCCAGCATTGAAGACAGAGTTGACATATCAATACAATGATTCGATGACTATATAGACGAGCGCGGAGAAAGACTGATTAAAGCCACCAGAAACAATACCGATGACACGAGGATCAGCAGACCGGAAATTACCAGAAAAGAAAAATGGGAAGAAAAACAACTCTATGGACGTTTTAAGTGACAAGCAAATGACGTATCACACAAGAAAACGTGGACGTGGTTAAGAAAAGGAAACCTTAAAAGAGAAACAGGTTCTCTTCAAAAAGCAGCGCAAAACAATGCCATAAGGACCAACCATATCAATGCAAGAATAGATAAGACGCAACAAAACAGCAAATGTAGGTTATATGGTGATAGAGACGAAACCATCACAATGACGTAAGCAAATTATGCCGAAAATTCGCACAGAAAGAGTATAAGGCTAGGCAGGACTGAGTGGGCAAGGTGATCCACTGGGAGCTGCGCAAGAAATTGAAATTTAACCATACTACCAAATGGTATATTTACAACCCAGAGTCTATCCTGGAGATGAGGCGCTCAAACTCCACTGGGATTTTGAGATACAAACGAATCACCTAATCTAGGCCAGACGACCAGACATTGTAATAATCAATAACAACAACAAAGGTGATCTACTGGCAATTGTTCAAGAAATTGAAATCTGACTATACAACCAAATGGTATATGCACAACCCAGAACCCGTCCAAGAAAACGAGACGCACAAAATCCACTGGGATTTTAAGATATAAAAGGATCATCTAATTTCTGCTAGACGACCAGACCCAATGATAGTCCACCCCGCCAAAAAAAAAAAAAAAAACAAAAAAAAAACAAAACAAAAAAAAAACAAAAAAAAAACAAAACAAAACAAAAAACAAAAAAAGAAGCTGCCGAATAGTGGACTTTGCCGTTCCGGATGACCACAGAATAATATTAAAAGAAAGTGAAAAGAGACATAAATACCAAAACCTTGCCAGAGAACAAAAAAACAAACAAACAAAAAACAAAACTATGAAACATGAAGGCGACGGTGATACCAGTAGTAATTGGTGCACTTGGAACAATCCCCAAAAGGGTTGGCAAAGGGACAAGAAGATTTGGAAAGAAGTGGACAAGTGGAGATTATCTAGACTACAGCATTATCAAGATCGACCAGAATACTGAGAAGAGTCCTGGAGATTTGAGAAGACTTGCTGTCACGCAAACTCCAGTGAAAAACCATCAGCTAACGCTGGTATGAAAAACTCTCAAGCGAAAAAAAATAATCTTAGAAAAAAATTACCGCTTCAAGTGACTATTCTGAATACAAATATTTGGCGTAGTGGCTAATGTGCTGGACCGCGAGATTGTAATACGCAAGTTCGAACTCTAATCACGATATTACGTTCACTTTTAAACAAATACTGTAAAGGAAAGGCGTGAACCCTCTAATACATCAAGCGATAGGTTAAATAGAACCACTACTCTCCTTCTACAAAGATGGGTTTGGCATGAGATAATCCTACTTTTCAACAGACCTATTAGACCAATAGATGGGACCCTAACAGATTCTACCTTCAGGGTCATAGTGGACCTGGGACTAATGTCAGTGAAACGGTACATAGCCCTCCAAAACCGGAAATTCGCCAGTAGATACAGTTTAGTGTCATACCCAGTACACTTTTTTTGGGAGGTTACCTCCTGCAAGGATTACAGTCAGCATATCTTAAGCCTTGCCGACGGGGCTATATTATTCTAGGTATCGCCGTATTTTTTCTTTTTTTTTTTCTTCGACTATTGGTTGAGAAATAGACATATATTTAAATCCCGACCCGATCAGCAGTTTTAAAAATAGTTCAACGAAGTAAAAATCGATTGGTGCAATGATTATTGCGTACACGGTGTCTAACCAGCCCCCAACAGCCTCCCCTCCCTAAAAAAAACCCCTTGGCCGTCGGAGTATGAATAGGAAATTTCCTCTCTGAGAATACAAAAATATATCGACCAAAACTAACTCTTCACAAGTGAAGCACATCAGAAAAGTCTTACTCTCAGCATTAGGATCAATTCAGCCACTCCTTCTCGGCAATACTGATTGCTCCCCTGACCGGATGTAAATTGCTTTGGGGGAAGGAGGTGGGTAAAGGATCGAAAGGGCGAAGTTCAAATACGCGTAAAAGCAATCGACCGGAAGTTGATCGAAAAGCTCGCTTGCCTGAGTCCATATTTGGCTCGATAGTCTGCCTATCCCCAGGAATAAAGGGGGCGTGTTTGCTGACTTTGATTGACGTCTCAGGTTTTTAGGACAAAAGGCGTTAACCGCGGCTTCTGAGTGTCTGGGCAACAATGGTCACGTGGTTTCTTTCCCCCTCCCAAACACGCGAACTTTCAAGACTGACCTTTTTTCTCCTCTAACAATATGGCTAATAACGAGTGTAAATCATTCGATGAGTAAAAAAGAAAAAAGAAAAAAAGGAATTTACTCTTTCATTCCTTTTTTTCTTTTTCTTTTTTCATCTTTCTTTTTTTCATTCTTTTGGTTTTTTTCCTACCCACATTACAACACGCATTTGTCGGTGGGGATTAAAATAATCTGACTGTATCCCTTGCAGAGAGGTACGATCCTTTCCCGCAAAAATCAGATGTATTGGGTATGACACCAACCTGCATCTGATGATGAGGTTTCAGTCTGAGAGATTTGGGGAATGTGGAGGGTCCTTTCGTTGCCATTGCTCCCAGGTCTACCCTGTCCTAAACAGGTAGCACCTGACAGAGTCCTATCTATGTGTCAAATAGAACAAACTATGTGCAAACAAATGACTGATGTTAAATTATGATTGTTATATATTAATACTTGAAACCATTTGACTGTCTGCAAAAAAGAGCTCAGGCTTGTTTAAGAATTTTATTTACAAAATGTCATTACAAATCATATAAATATTTAATATATATGTATCAAGAAGATTTGGCATAAAATAACCAATAACGGTTGATATGCCATAAAACCCAAACAAACAAAATCCTACATATCTAATATATATGTATAAAAGAGGATTTGGCATTAAATAACCTTTAACGGTTGATATGCCATCAGTAAGTAAAAAAGTAAAGTTGGTGACCTTAGTCAAGACTGACCCGAAGGCTCCCCTCTCAATAGCTACTACATTGAGGTGTAGGGAAGGACGCTACTCCATTTCGAGGATTTCTTCACCTTACCCTTGATCCTCACCTTACAGTGCTGTGTGTTAAGCAAGGTAGCATCAAGTACCATTTTTTGAGTCTTTGGTATGACTCGACCCGGGATTGAACCCCGGACCATGGACAAACACTCAACTCATGACGCCAATGGACAGGTTATATGCCCTAAAACCCAACCCAACCAAACCAAACCCTATATATTTAATATATATGTATAAAGATGATTTGGCATTAAATAACCTACAATGGTTGATATGCCATAAAACCCAACCAAACCAAACCATATATATTTATTATATATGTATAAAGAGGATTTGGCATTAAATAACCTACAATGGTTGATATGCCATGAAACCCAACCAAACCAAATCATATATATATTATATATATATATAGGTATTAAGAGGATTTGGCATTAAATAACCGACAATGGTTGATATGGCATAAAACCAAATCAAACCAAATCCTATATATTTAATATATATATAAACAGGATTTGGCATTAAATAACCCTCCAGGGGTTGATAGGCCCCCCCCAAGAAAACAAAACAAACAAACAAACAAACAAAAGCAAACGATGATACAACGGCACATTTCTATAAGTATCAACTTTTCTGGTCAGAATAATATCAAATCCAATTAATTTGATATTGCCTCAAATATTTTAAATTATAAAAACTTATCCAAAAAATTTAGCAATTTAAATGTATCATTACCGATGGTCCCACCCTTGCTGAGAACAATGGAGCCTTATGTCTCACCATTAATCATGTTCACTCCTTCTTTGAAAATACTCGCAGGTATACTCTAAAGGACAAAAAGGCATGGGAGAAGGAATCACAATACTATGCCATCAAGCTTTGACCACAAGGCGCCTCTGGTGGTGTAATGGTTAGCAAGCTCGACTAGCAAACCTACACGAGTGAGTTCGAGTCTCATTGGGTGCCCCTTTCATATGGCCTTGTGCCACATCTAAGCAAAAAGCTTAGTAAATTTCCATCAAGCTTTGACCACACCTTTAGCAGCAGCTACTACTACCGTGCCTGTTCGCACCATATCGGCCTTACCAGTCACAAATGTGCTTGCTGTTGGCATAGACCACCTCCTTTTTGATGTTCGTTTGACGAAACCAAGCCATGATTTTTGAAAATATTTAATTTCACTCACAGCTGTAATATTTTCAAATCTTTTATTTATCATTTACATAACAATTTTGACCATTTTTTTTGTTGTTTTCCACTTTTTAAACGTTTTATGACGATCTACATTACGAATCACGTTTACATGACAATCTCATAGGCAGTTTTTATTTCCCTTTGGTACAAAAATGGAAGGCACGAGGCCTTATGGTTTTGTGGGGGGGGGGGAAGGGAGTGGTCATGCTATAACTAATTGTCTAATGGATTCTAGCAAGCCACATTCGCTGACCCATTCAACAGAAATTCATCCTTCACCAAACACACTACATCCACCAAAATATCGCATTTACTCTATGAGAAGACCGACTTAAAATCCTGAGATGAAATGAATGGTTTTATTGAACAAAACATGATTTATTTACAACCTCATAGCCAGTTGCTAGATTTCCTTATGATATTTTTCTAAAATTAAAAAAAAGGTTAAAATTACCATCTGATGAAGTCCGTACAGGGCGAAACGTCCTAATACATATGTAAACATTCAACCAACTTGGTTTTCGCGATTTATTTCTTTGTGTGATTAAAAGTATCAAAATGGAACGTTAAATTTCAAGAAGACTTGTTCAGAAAAAAATAGTTGTGCTAAAAAAAAAAAAAGAAGACTTTTGTGCTTGGTAGAGGCTATGTTATTGAGGACTTGAAAATTTGTCTTTGTATATTTGTCGTATCTGAGTACCAAAACTCACCGCTACAATTATTTGAGAGTGAGGAACACAATTCGGACACTCGTAGCAGGGGAAATGTATTATGGTTCTATATATTCCTCGTACCAAACAAACAATTCAGGACGAATTAAGAACAATATATTAATTTCCTGAGCAAGCTTAATACAATGAATACAGAAACAACATAAAATACCAAAAAAGTCCACATTATAGAGAAAAGTCCTATCATGTAGTTGAAGAGACTTCTGGTATAAGTAAAGGGATTTTGATAGAATAGAAGCTGTTGTCTGAAGACTCATGTCAAAGCATGGTATTGTGCACCATATTACAGCCCTCATTGTCGGTAAACACTCGCACTTGTGCGTACTTCTGGTAGTCAAGGTACGAACGAGAGAGAGAGAGAGAGAGAGAGAGAGAGAGTTTGACTTTACGCGCCCTTTATTTGCTACTTTGGAAACGCCACTTAGTGACCATTAGAAGTACTATTGGAAAAGCAAGATATGTGATCAGTTGATATCTCAGAGACCAGTCAGGGTTTTGGCGTCGAAGCCTCATTACTAAGAAACCCTAGCTTCCTCCCCACAATTTTTAGAGGATTTTCTGTCATACTGTGAAAATACCAAATGAAAAGAAAGACTCATGATATATTTCTTCTTGTATTCACAATTTTCCACTTCATGAGCCGCCCAAATGAGACGATAATTCAATATATGTGCCCCCCCCACACATACACACACACATACACATGCACATATAGATATTTACATGGTTAATGTATTGAATATACCATTTGAGGAAATGGTAAAGGCGAGTCCCCGGGATGTAGTGGCTAACGTGTTGGACTGCGACATGTTGGTAAACGAGTTCGAACTCCAGTCATGTTTTTACGTTCACTTTGGGACTAATACCCTTTGGAAAGGCATGTACCCCCTCATACACCCCCTTCTATGGGTAAAATAGTACTATTACTTTCCTTCTGTAAAGATAGTTTTTACATTAACAATTAAACTAAGATCCCCACCCCCCGCAAAAATAGAAAAAAAAAGATAGGCAAGAAAATCTGATGTTGAAATTATTTAATTTCCTGTTTTATAGTTCGCTCTTTATTATATAAGCATAAACTGCATCTGACGGTGAGGCTCCAGCCCTTAATATCTGGTAGGTGTGAAGTATCCTTTTATTGCTATTACTCCCAATCCAGCAATAACCCAGAGTGGTTGTACGTATTAGAGTTAGATATATAAGTCAAATAGCTTTGTTTGATAATTATTTATATCCGATAGGACCGTGTCTAAACAAAAACACAAAACAAAAGAAATAAACAAAACAAAAAACAACAAAAACAAAAAAAAAATCTCTCTGAAGAAACAACAACACAAAAAAGTACATAAGAATGTGTAATGAACACGATTCCTTAACCTCTAAGCATAAAATAACCCTAGATGGGTTAACATTCCGTTAAAATCAATGAATTATACGAGCGTTTTCAAACACAACTGGGAATGTTATTGTTTGGGTTTTATGGCATATCAACCTTTGTTGGTTATTCAATGCCAAATCCATTTTTATACAAATAAACAGTTTTATTTAAAACAATTCAGTTTAGCATAAGTACGCAGTTTAAATGTTAAAACAGTTCTATTTCAAGCAATTCAGTTTAGCATAAGCACACTGTTTAGTTCTATTCAAACCATAGATAGGACCCTATCAGGTGCTACCACTACTGGCCAGAGTGGACCTGGGAGCGATGGCAATGAAGGGGTGCTCTGCATTCCCTAGAGCTCCAGCATTACTGGAACTGCACCATCAAATTGTTTAGTGTTATATCCAGGAGACTCGTTGGGAGGGATCTTACCTCTCAGCTGAGAAGCAGTCGGTGTATTCTACAGCCCCAACCGACCGGGCAATGAAAATATTATTGATGTTGTTTTTATTTATTTGTTACGTGAACATCCGTAACAATTTTGTAACAAATATTTCTTAAACTTTTATTTAAAAAAATGCTCCTCTTCGTTCAAATAGGTAAGCCAACCAATTTTGGTTACATAACAGGACACAGTTTTGACATCTGTCGTATTATTGTAATATTTTATATATAAAATTTTCCTACCCCAAAACATCAAAATTGAAGAGATTACAGAAAAACTAAGCAATGTTGAACACTCCATCAACTTTACCTATGAAAAAGAATCTAATAACACCATAATCCCCCTGGATATCCTAATTATCAAATCTTAAAATAGTTTAACTTTTAAAGTCTACCACAAACCCACAAACAAAACCGATTACGTACATTTCTACTCCCACAACAACAAAATCAAAACAGGCCTTATAATAGGCTTTTACCTAAGAGCACTCAGAATATGTAGCCCACAATACCTTAATGAAGAATTTAAATACATCGAACATTCCCTCAAAAGCCTAAAATATCCAAAATTCTTCATATTAAGCGCTAGAAAAAAAAAAGATCTTAAGATACACTCATCAAATAAACCAAAGAAGACCAACCCCACTATCCCCATCACCCACAGACAGATCTCTCTATCCACTAACACACATAACATAACCCTCTCCGACAAACTAACCAAGTTAGGAATACCAATCATACAAATCACATCACAAACCATTAAAAACCTCACTAACATCAGAAAACGGACCAACAACGAAACCACTTCTCACGCAGGTATATACTCCATCCTATGCAAAGATTGGAACCAACATTATATCGGCAAAACCCAACACAATCTACAAGAGAGAATTTACGAACACATACGATCAATTAAAACAAATGACGATCAAAACACTCTTTTCTCGCACGTGTTAAAGCTTGAACACATTCAATTTTTCCCAACTCACCCTAATCAAACCCATACACTGTAAAAATTCCCAAAGGCTACTAGAATATGCGGTCATTCCAAAAACAAACCGTATAAGACAACGTCCAGGTTTTTATCAAATATCACCATACCTGGCGAACATCATACTGAAAGAAAACAAAATCAAAATAGAAAACCGATAGGAAAATTTTTTTTTTCACTTCTTGCCCCCATACTTTTGAGAATCCTTTCCTTTTGCTTTTCCTTATCACTTTACCTCTTAGCCCTTCCTCACCCCGATAACAATCCAGACACTACAATAGAGACAATTTTCTGCAACATCACATTATAGTCAATATCTTCCCATGAAACAAATTATGCTAAAACCCTTTCACTCAAATCCTTCCTTACTTTTTCTTATCAGTTCTCTAAAATCTATCTCCAATTTCAACACAAAAACCTCTTTAATGAAACCTGGTACATTTGACTTTAAATCCTTCCCAGCTTTCCTGCTACAACACTACCCCCTCCACAATCTTATCATCTCTCCTCACATGATTTTAAATAGAAAAGCTCAGAAAACAGTCTCTGTCTGAAGTTCGAGATGAAATAAAGCCGAACGAAATATCCCACATCTAAATTTGAGTTAAGCGTTTGATTTATGGAAATCAACTGATTTTCCACGTATATATATATATATATATATATATATATATATATATATATATATATATATGTGTGTGTGTGTGTGTGTGTGTGGTTTGGCAGCAGTCGTTCATTTAAGCATGTTTGATTAAATAATAAAGTGCTCGGAATAATTTTGGGAAATTCATGTACCAATTCCAACCTGAAACTAAGACATTTATCAGAAAACTTGAAGGGATTTAAAATAAATTATACAGACAAAATTTGTCTTTATTATTTAATGAAACATACACACATACATATATATATATATATATATATATATTTTTTTTTTTTATCTAATTGATCTGATGAAGTCCTGTTAATTTTTTTCGTGTTTTTGAAAATTTCAAAAATGCGTAACAGGATTGAAATAAATTTATAATCCTTTGTGATTGGTTTCGTTGTTTTTTCTTAATGAAATTATTGCTCTGTATAATTGGTACATTGAGCTCTTTACCAGGAAGATTTAAATATTCATTCACGAATAATTTCTTGTCCTGATGGAAGTATTCTCTCTCTCTCTCTCTATATATATATATTTAAGTTGTTGGTCGACTGTTGTCG
>OY757945.1:4026553-4074053 GCA_963585895.1 Sepioteuthis lessoniana | reverse complement strand
TAGCTTTTTGCTTAGATGTGGCACAAAGCCCAAACGAATGGGGCCAAACCCAATGAGACTCGAACTCACTCGTGTAGGTTTGCTAATCTAGCTTGCTAACCATTACGCTACCCGAGGAGCCCTAAGTAATTTACCAAACTTTTTGCTTAGATCTGGCACAAGGCTGTATGAATGAGGCACCTAATGAGACTTGAACTGACTTGTGAAGGTTTGTTAGTTGAGCCTGTGACTCTCTACATTACCCGAGGTGCCTTAAGTAATTTACCAAGCTTTTTGCTTAGATGTGGCACAAGACCGTATAAATGGGGCACCTAATGAGACACGAAATCACACGTGAAGATTTGCAAGTCTAGCTTGTTAACTATTCCACCACTCGAGACACAGTCAGTAAGTTTTATACCCAAGACATTCGTTGGTGTGGGAGTGGCTTTTACCTCACTGTACAGGATCAGTCGGCGTATTCTATTGTCCCTCCTCCCAGTCGAGAGGACGTAGAGTCTCTTCTATTAAACTTTAGAAAAAATTATTTCTATCTAAAGTTGGTTTTATTAGTTTTTATTATCTATTTATTATAAGTTGCTGTGTGTTTTCCACTAAACGTGACCTATGGAAGACCGCTTTGGTTTTGTTCGGAGATCTCAGTAACCTTCAGAAATACCGAAAAAATTAATCGATATTTCGAATAAATATTTGATTTCATTATTTTCCAGACATGTAATCGTAATATCTTTTTAAACCGGGTGACTTTTGAGATGAAATGAATTTCCATTTACCGCCTCTTCCTCTGACCGAGACAAAGTGTAGACAGGAAGGGAGAACCAATTATCGAGAATGAGTAAAGCACAGTGAAACGGGCGCCTTTTTACACCGACTGGGACAGTATAGAAGATGAGATACAGTTCCGCTCTGAAAACTTGTTGGAGTCGGATCTCATAGAATTTTTCTAGTTTCTGAAACTATTTCTCTGAATGTATGAGATAAGGTTTGATTATAATTTGTAGTATTACGATTCTTCAGACTATTATCCTCTTCCTTATTTATGTCTGTACAACGTTTCGACTGATGTGCCCTCCGGCCATCTTCAGGTATCTCTTTTCGAACTCGGGAGCCTTCTGGTCGTAATCGGGATTTGCCACGGAACTTCGAACCCAACCCTTTATTCGATCCACTGGGGTACTCTTCTCTCGTTTCGCTATTCATAGCTGGGTACAAGTGTTAAGCTGTGTTAATTATTATTCTATGTTACTGTCACCCTTAACCAGGATTGAACCTGCAAAAAAAAACAACAACAAAAAAAAACAACAAACAAAACTAGTCAAACTGGTTGATGTTCTAGGTATCAAAAGAACATTAAGTTTATAGGGCCCCAAAATTGACACTGGATTGTCCTGGTGGACACGTAGCGCAGTGGATATAAGCGTTGGGTTTAAACAGTTCTAAGTGGCAGTTATCTCTGGACTGCCGGGAGCACCTGCCGATCGTGACACTCAGATCGGTAATCTGAGTCCCACGTAGATTTAGATTTTTCATTATCCTTTTTCATGGGTTGTATCATGTGGCTATACAAGACCTAGGAGTTGATTATTATTCGTGCTCCTAACGCAGATGTGGCTATGTATTCTTTACAAGAACATATTTCTGCGGTTTGGTTTGATTTTTATGGCATGTCAACCATTGTAGGTTATTTAATTCCAGATCTATTTTATACATATAAACAGTTGTATTTTAAACAATTCAGTTTAGCGTAAGTACAGTTTTTTGTTTACACACAGTTAAATGTAAAAACAAATCTATTTTAAACAATTTAATTTAGCATAAGTACGCAGTTTAAATGTAAAAAAAATTCTATCTCAAACAATCCAGTTTACCATAAGTGTACAGTTTAGTTCTATTTGACCCATAGATAGGACCCTGTGAAGTTGTTATATAGTCATATGATAAATATGCTTATATACATACCGACGCAATAATAAAGGACAAGGGAGGACTTCTTTAGAAAAATATGTACCTCTCACTTTATTGTAAGGGTTCGAAAAGGTTATTCAAGGTTTTATGGTGAGAGGGAGTTGGAGACCGTACAGAACTGCAATATATTGACCCCCACTCTTATGGCCGTCAGCGTTGTGTCTTTCTCGTTCTCCAGGGCTGCTCAACCGGAGGCCCAGAGGCCCATTCTGCTGGATGATGGCTTTCTTTACTGCATCTTATCAGCAACTTCTTTGGATTCCAACTCATTGGGGGCCCCGAGGGCCCCTTCGGCCTGGCGTGGCTTTCCCTACCACATCTTATCAGCAACTTATCTCCAACTGATCTCTGTTTTTGTCTTGACCGAGATATATAGTAGTTCAACGTCCACTCAATCGCCTACTCGATCTTTGGAATGGCATGTTTGATCGTCATCAAGCGGAAATAACTGTCATGCAGTTCACAGGTCACTCTCTTCCGGTGCATCAGTCTATGAGTGTACCATGGGAATTTTAGCTTTTCCCATTTTGTTAGCCAATTTCCGCCCACGCAATTTCCTCTCATAACTGCCATTAGAATGTGTCACTTCCTTCCTGTGCATCACTTTGAATGGCATTTTTGGCCGGGTCGAAGGTCAAAATACAACAAGGTGTTACCATTTCAGGCCAGAGTGGACCAGGGAACAATGGCAAAGAAAGGGTACTCCGAATTCCCCAAAGCTCTAACATGTCTGGAACCTCATCATCGGATTGTTTAGAATCATATGCAGGACATTCATTGGGAGAGTCTTACCCCTCTGCAGAGATGCATTCGGTGTATTCTGCAACCTCAATCCAATGGGACAGAACTTCTGAGAGTAACAAGAAAAAAAAAAAAATCAAAAGATTCCTATACTTGAAAAAAAAAGTAAGTTTAAACTTCGTAAAGTCATCAACAGACTTTTTTTTGCTTTTTGTGTCCGCGTGGTATAATGATAAAAGCGATGGACTGTGGAATCGTAGTACGAGAGTTCGTACTCCAGTTGCGCTATTACGTTCACTTTCGGGCAAATACCCTTGGGAAAGGTATGAAACCCCTTATCCTCCCAGCTATGGGTTAAATAGTACAATGACTGTTCTTCTTGGAGAATAGCTTTGGCATTAAATAACCTACAATTGTTGATATGCCATTAAACAAAGAAACCAAACCAAACCTTTTTTTTTTTAATTTTACATTTTGATTCCGGGGAGCGGTCACTTTTGATATTTTAGGGGTATCGGAATTATTCATTTTTTTTTCATAAGATTCTAAATTTAAACGAAGATTATCTTTATATTTTACACTTTTTCGTTTGATAATACATACCGGCAAAAGATAATCGTGATAGTAAAGTCTTAAAGTTCACTTACAGACGCAGCTTTAAGCAGTTTTCAACAGAAAGTCTACATTAATTCTGATTATTATTATTTACTCCTTTAGAGTTTTTCACATCAGTGCTAGCTGATGGTTTTTCACTGGAGTTTGAGTGACAGCAAGCCTCCTCAAGTCTCCTGGACTCGTCTCAGGATTCTGGGCGTTCTCAGCAATGCTGTCATTTGGATAGTCTCTACCCGTCCGCCAACTTGCAAGTCCTCCAGGCCTTTTAATAAACCTTTAGTTATTGTGCCTAAAGCACCAATGACAATCGGCACAATCGTTACTTTCATGTTCCACAGCTTTTTCAATCCTCTAGCAAGGTCAAGGTACTTATCCTTCTTTTCATATTCTTTCAGATTTATTCTGTGATCCGCCGGGACAGCAAACTCGACAATTTGCAAATTCTCTTTTTTTGTTGTTGATTATTATAAGGTCTAGTCTTCTGGCCGGGATAAGGTGATCCGTTTGTATGTTAAAGTCCCATAGGAGTTTATGTGTATCATTTTCTAGGACAGGTGCTGAGTTGTGCATATACCATTTGTTCGTATGGTCAAACATCAACGTCTTGCACAATTCCCAGAAGATCACCTTGCTCACCCAGTCGTGCCTAGTCTTATATTCTTTCTGTGGTAATTTGCTGCATTCGCTTATTATATGATTGATCGTTTCATCTCTTTCACCACATAACCTACATTTACTGTTTTGTTGCATCTTATCTATTCTTGCTTTGATATGGTTGGTCCTTATGGCGTTATTTTGTGCTGCTAGTAGAAGAGATTCAGTTTCTCTCTTAAGGTTTTCATCTTTTAGTCACACGCACATTTTCTCTTGTGAGATGTCACTTGTTAGTCGTTTAAAACGTCCATAGAGTTGTTTTCTTCCCACTTTTGTTTTCTGATTATAGTCGTTCCGCTGGTCCTCGTGTCGTTAGTATTGTTTCTGGTAGCTGGAATCAGTTTTCCTCCGGGCTTTTTAATGTAATCTTCGAGTCGTTGTATCGATGTTTCCACGTTGTCTTCAATACAGGCAAGTCCTCTTCCCTCCTTTCTTCTTGACATATATAGTCTGAAAGGGAGGAAGATGGCTTGCCAGCATTACTTTTTGGAGAGTTTTCACACAGTTGAAGAATTTTCACTGGAGTTTGAGTGACAGTTAGTTTCCTCAAGTCTTCAGGACTCTACTCAGTATTCTAGCAAATTCTTGTAATGCTGTAGTCTGGATGGTCTCTACTTGTCTGATTTCTTAGTCTCTAGTTCCTTTACCTATTCTTTATGGGTCGTTTCAAGGGTACCAACTTCAACTGGTATCACCGTATTATTATTATTATTATTCCTGGTATGTTTTTAAAACTAGTTTTAACTTGTGGTTTTCCCTGAAGTCTAAGTGTTGCATTGTCATCTGCTGATTCATGTAGCATCATAACGACACCATAATTACGATGCAGTGACAAAGACAGACGCAGGAATAAACGACGCAGGAAGGAAGACTTCTTTAACAATATTTTACTTCTCACTTTATTGCGAGGGTTCGAAAGGGTTGTTCAAGGGTTGCATGTGAGAGGGAGCTGGAGATCGAACATAACTGCAATATTTTGACCCCGCTGTTATGACCGTCACGTTGAGTCCTTCTTGTTCTTTAGGGCTGCTCAACCGGAGGCCTAGGGTCCACTGCTGGATGCTGGCTTTCTTTATTGCATCTTATCAGCATCTTCTCTGGACCCCAAATTCCATCGGGGTTTCCGAGGGCCCCCTCGGTCGGGTGTGGCTTTCCCTACCACATCTGGTCTCTAGCTGTCAGGAATTCTACTGGCAACTGCTTCTTGGACTCGAACTCAACTGAGTTAAATAATAATTCAACACCTACACGATCGCCCACTGGATCTTTGAAATCGAATGTTTAATCGTCATCAAGCGGAAATAACTGTCATGCAGTTCAGAGGTCACTCTCTTCCGGTGCACCAGTCTGTATTGGCACAGTGGGACCTTCACCTTGTCCCATATTATAAGCCTTAATCCGCCCACGCGATCTCTTTCGATTACTGGCCATTGGAATGTGTCACTTCCTTCCGGTGCATCACCTCGGAATAGAATTTATTTGGGCCGGGTCGAAGGTCAAAACATAACATAAGTGACAGCAAGTCTCCTCAGGTCTCCAGAACTCTTCTCAGTATTTGAGCTGATTTTAACAATACTGTGTCTAGTTTCTTCAACTGATATCCAATTCCCAGTCTTTGGGGGTGCCTTCCAAGTGCCCCAGCAATGATTGGTATCACTGTCATTTTCTTGTTGCAATGCTTTTTCAGCCCTCCGACAAGATCCAAGTATTAATCTATCTTTTTGCTTTCTTTCATTTTCATTGTGGTCCACTGAAAGGGAAAAAAATTACCAGATAACAAGTTCTTTTCTTTTTGTTAATTAACACAAGGTCTGGTCGTCTGGCCGTTATTGGGTGATCCGTTTCTATCTGCTCTTACGAGTTTTACACACCAGTAGTAAACACGCTCTCCGGGATTCTTCTAGCTGATCTGAAGAAGTCTCTGTGGCGTAGTGGCTGACGGGCTGGACTGTGACTGCGTAGTATATGAGTTCGAACTCCTATCACGCTGTTATATTCATTTTCGGATGAGTACACGGGAAAACCG
This sequence comes from Sepioteuthis lessoniana, assembly GCA_963585895.1. NCBI lineage: Eukaryota > Metazoa > Mollusca > Cephalopoda > Myopsida > Loliginidae > Sepioteuthis > Sepioteuthis lessoniana. Next base: position 4,068,052 of record OY757945.1, on the reverse strand, counting down.
GCTTATTATCCTATTCGGTAGAGTGTTTGCCAATGGCCCGAGAGACCAGGGTTCAGTCCCAGGTTGCGTCATACGAAAGACTTAAAAAATAGTACTGGATATCTCCTTGCTTAACACTCAGCATTATAAGGTACGTATCAAGGGTAAAGTGGAGCAATCTGGGAGAAGGAGTAGCACCCTTCCCTACACCTCGGTGTTGTAGCTATTGAAAAGGGAGCCTTCGGGTCGCCCTCGATTACGATCGCCAACTTACACTTGGGAAAGGTACCAGTTTCCTTATTCCCCCAGCTATAAGGAGTTAAATTGTACAATCGCTTTCACATTGAATAACCCACGAAGGTTGAAATGCCATTAAACAAAGAAACCAAACCAAACCTTATACAAATTTATATGAATTACACAAATTGACACGAAGAAATGTCGAGAAAATAAAATAATCCATTTTTATAGACACTTTCTTTTCCCCTGCTACTTCAGCAAACACCCATTGCTATTTTAACAATACTTTTATTGAATTTAAAATCCTCAAGAATGTATTTACAACTGAAACGTTTAACGTCGACTTTTATAATAAATTCATCAAATTTTGGATTATTTTGTTTTTTTAATCTTTTCTTCATACAGTCGGATTTGATTTCCTTATTTACTTGCACAAATTAATATGTACTACTTACAATAATTGACATAGATTACTTATACTAATTGAGAGGGGAATTAGCATCTAGTAGTGGCTGATGTGCAAAACAGGGACATTTTAGTAAGTGAGTTCGAACTCTAGTTGCACTATCACGTTCATTTTGGAAAAGTTATGATTCCCCTTATTCCTCAAGTTAAATAGTATCGATGTTGTTCTTCAACAAGGATGGATTTGACACTAAATAACCCACGAAGGTTGCTATGCCTATACGCAAAGAATCTAAGCTAAACCGTAATGATATAAATATTTTATAAGATTCCGATGGTACATTTAAACTCACGACTAAAAGGGAAATGGCGCATAGAATATAATAGGTTGGCCTCATCTGCTTTCGTAAAAGCACTAAACGTATATCATGAAATTCTTCAATTGTGATAACAATGTGTACGGTAGTTGCTTTGGGGAGAGGATATCGTTTGTGATCATGTGGGTGTATGATGTCTTCTTCTTCTTCTTCTTCTTCTTCTTCTTCTTCTTCTTCTTCACGGCCAACAGAAACATTAACAGGCGGTGAGGGGGAGAAATGAGTTTGAACATTGCTCGCTTTAAATCATTCATTTCAGCGAAGATAAATCCGACTACTGAAGTAGGTGTGTGTGTGTGTGTGTGTGTGTGGGGTTGGCTTCACTTGTGCGAAGCTAATCGATTGGAGGGCTATCAAGGCTACAGATCGATATGCACACAGGGATGCACATATACAATCGTATATGTAAAACGCAACACAGATCAACAAGATTAACTTGGATTAACAAGATTAACATGGATTAACAAGATAAACCAGCACGAGAGAAACAAATGGAAGCGCTCGTTGTGTAATGGTTACCATTATAGAAAATAAACATAGTGTCCCGTGTTCAAATCCTAGACGAAGCTGTTTGCATTTTACATAGCGGTAATACTCTTGGGATACTTGTGAATCAATCTGTTCTCCCTCCAACAATGTATAAATAGTAGGACAGACTGGGTGCTTTAACCTTGGTATGGCAACCAGTCTAGAAGAAGGAAAATTCTGAAATTCAAACCTGTTAAACTCCACTTAAAAATTAACCTTCTGTTGCATCCTGGCCATACGGAGACGTTGAGTATATATATATATATATATATATATATATATATATATATATATACGAGGATCATTAAATAAGTTTCCAGACTTTTTTCGTATGGAGACTTTTATAGATAGTACACAAATGAAACTCCTTCGAAGTAATCTCCTCCGGTTACAATGCACTTGTACCGTTTCAACAACTTCCGAAAGTCCCCATGGAAGTCCTCTTGTGTGAGCATGTCAATGACCTTCGTCACAGACTCTTTCATCTCCTCAATTGTCTCATAACGACAGCCTCTGAGCTTAGGGAATAGCCAAAAGTCACAGGGAGCAAGGTCTGGACTATAGGAAGGGTGAGCAACTGTCTTGATGCCCATCTTGGTCAAATAGTCTGTGACAAGGATGGAGTTGTGGACTGGTGTATTGTCCAGGTAGAAATGCCACTGAATCGATTTGAAGAGTGCTGGTCTCTTCCCTACGAATCTCTCCCTGAACTCCCTTAAAAACTCAACATAGTAACTCTAACCCTAATTATTTGGCCAATCAACTCCGGTGTTCTGACTTCCTTACTCCTCCCACACCAATCATCATCCCTCAGACTCCGTGCCTTCCTTGAATCTCTTATGCCACTCAAAAACTGATGCTCGATTCATGCCAGATGGTCGAAAAGCAGTCTGAAGCATTCCATGCGTTTCTGTGGCATTTTTTTCCAACTTTAAAACACAATTTTATTGCATAGCGTTCTTCAAAAGTGTCAGATCGCATTTTTGAAATTCACCAGCTGTGACAATCAGGCTTTAGTAAGGTGTATTCTAATTCCTGCTGTAGCTGTTCATTTGAACCTGAAATCATAAGAATTGGCCAGTCATCTCATAAGATGTATAGCAATAACATAGTGAATTTTCAAGAGTCTACGATAATTTGAAATGCCTGTACAAAAAAGTCTGGAAACTTATTGAAGGCACCACGTATATACTTTTTATAATAAACAAAAAAGGGAACTTGCTGAAATGTAGACTTTGCTGTCTCGGTGGACCACAGAATGAAATTAAAAGAATATGAAAAGAGGGATAAGTATCTCGACCTTTCTAGAGAATTGAAAAAGCTGTGAAACATGAAAGTGACGATAATACAATATATATATATATATATATATATATATATATATATATATATATATAAAGGCCGGCCTTTAATTCTACCAACAAGGACAAGCTACCTATCTTAAAACAAAGGAATTTAATTTATAAATTTACTTGTCGATGCAATTCGACTTGTCAACATCTTGAAGTAAGGGTTAGGCAGCATATACCCAGATCTCTTTTGTCAGGCCGATTAACATCCGGGCATTCCCAAGCAATGGATTCGGCAATTGGTGAGCATCTGCTCACTATAAATACCTGCAGAACTCGTTATGAAGATGATTGTTTTTCTGTCCTGCACACAGGGCAAGAAATAAATTCCATCTCAAATTTCTAGAGGCGATTTATATCTCCATGAATCACCCCTCTCTGTGTAAGCAGTTAAACTGTCACACGCTTGATATATTTGGGGAACTTCTGGATACAGGGGTCACTTAGAATTTTTCCCACCTCTATCTGGCCATTCTACTTATATATCATAGATATATACCCCCGTTTCCGGTGTCTTCAATTTGAAAAGTACCGGACGAAAAGGGTCCTTCGTTGTTTTACAGTTTTACTTATAGTTCTCCGACTATAATCACCAATGGTGTCTCTACTTATTGTATTGTATACATTTTGCTGTACTCATAAATTATATATATATATATATATATATATATATATATATATATATATATATATAAGTATTCTTTGGTCCAGTTAAACCAGAGTTGGGAGTAATTCCATCAGGACAAGAAATTATTCATCAATGAATATTTGAAATTTTCCTGGTAAAGAGCTCAATGTAACAATAATACAGAGCAATAAATTCTTTAAGAATTATTTTTTATCAAAAAGATCTGAAGAAGTCCTGTTAATTTTTTTTCGTGTTTTTGGAAATTTCAAAAATGCGTAACAGGATGGAAATAAATTTATGGGCTTAATGGGGAGATAACTCTTCACCCCTCTTCTATCCCCTCCCACTCTTCTGTGTCTATTCTAGTTTTTTTTTTTTATCAAAAAGATCTGAAGAAGTCCTGTTAATTTTTTTTTCGTGTTTTTGGAAATTTCAAAAATGCATAACAGGATGGAAATAAATTTATAATCCTATGTGACCGGTTTCGTTGTTTTTCTTAAATATATATATATATATATATATGTGTGTGTGTGTGAGGTTATTGAAAAGCAACTCTTTCGCATTATCATGAAAAGCGAAAAAAAAACCTCATCCAACTGCGAGATGAAGTCTGGCCAGTTATCAGCACTGGGGAGAATATTGAAGATTTGATTTTCATGCGAGATGGCACATCTCCACATTTGTTATTGTTTTATTTCGAATGGCAGAATGCCTACTTTTCGAGAAGATGAATGGGGCGTCATGAAAAATGGAAAAACTGTTTAGTTTGGTTTCTTTGTTTAATGGCATATCGACCTTTCCGAGTTATTTAATGCCAAAGCCATTCTTGTAGATGAACAGAAGTGATGATATTTAACCTATAGCTGTGATCTAAATTTTGATTTTGATTTTTTTTGTTCAATGACATATCAACCTTCGTGGGTTATTTTATGCCAAAGACATCTTTGTAGAAGAATAGAAGTGATAATATTCAATCCATAGCTGTTGGGGGGTAGGATTTGGGGTTTTATATCTTTTACAAAGGTGTTAGGCCAAAAGTGAACGGAATAACGTGACTAGAGATCGAATTCACTTACAACATTGTTGCAGTTCCGAACGTTAACCACTACGACTCTATATCATATTTGAGTTATATAACTGTGTTTTAACCTGACTGATAAAATGAAACGCTGTTTCTTCCAGGCAGTGCTCGTGTCGATACTGCTATATGGATGCACAACATGGACGCTGACTAAACGTATGGAGAAAAAGCTTGACGGCAGCTACACAAGAATGCTGTGAGCGATTTTGAACAAGTTCTGGAGGCAACACCCACAAAACACCAACTGTACGGCCACCGAGCTCCCCTCACGAAAACTATCAAAGTTAGACGCACCACACATGCAGGACACTGCTGGAGAAGCAGGGACGAGCTCATAAGTGATGTAGCCCTGAGGACCTGCTAGAAGCGATGAACAATAGAGAGGAGTGGCGAGAGAGGGTCAGGGATATCCATGCTGGTGGCACAACAAGATGATGATGATGATGATGAACAGTTCTTAACTATTTTCCCGGGGCCTGTTCGGTCCGGAGCTTGGCCCTGGAAAAGGAACAATGGCAGACTTGGGGCCTTTAATTAGGCACCTAGTTTCGACTAGGCTACCTTCGGGTGGGCGAGCTGCATTTTTGTCTCATTTGTCCCCCATGCACGGCACTAGATCAAGCGTCTAGTTTAAGCCGTTAACTGGCATACGTGCCCGGACCCACATTTGGGTTCGTGAAACTGCTTGCCTCATCAGGCTCACATTGCACTAAGTGAGCCGATGAGCAGCACTGACAAGCAGGGTTCGAGTCTCGGCTCGTTTCCGACCTCCCCTCCCCTTTATCCCCACTATAATTGGCCTTCGGGCTTTTGACCTTGTGTCAAGTCGTGTCTGGTGGGAGGCAGCGACAAATACTTGGTTAACTTTGTCAATAAATAATCGTAAAGTTTGATGCCAATCGATTTTATATTGGGGTTGTTTATTTGATTACATTGATATTCTGTCATTTTATTGTTATATCAAATACAAATTGGAATTATTATTCAACAAAGGATGATTTTTTTTTCTAGGTGAATTTTTTTCCGCGTTCTGGACCACAAAATATTAAGGATCTCTTTCAATTTACGCACAATAAATCATCAAGTTCTGATGTAGACAAAGCCAACAGTATTAACTTGCTCTTAGCTTTACGCCTCGGCTTTTTTAAGGGTCCTATCTACGGGTTGAATAGAACTAAATCGGGCTTCCTTCAATATATTGATTTTTACATTTAAACTGCGTATTTATGCTAAACTGAATTGTTTAAAAAAGAACTGTTTTGACATTTAAACTTCGTACTTATGCTAAACTTAATTGTTTAACTAAACTGAATAGCTTGGAATAGAAATGTTTTTGACAATTAAACCGTACTTACATTTAAACAGCGAGCTCATGCTAAACTGAATTATTTGAAATGGAACTGTTTTTGACAAACCGTACTTACATTAAAACTGCGAGCTCATGCTAAACTGAATTGTTTGAAATGGAACTGTTTTTGACAAACCGTACTCACATTTAAACTGCGTGCTTGTGCTAAACTGAATTATTTGAAATGGAACTGTTTTTTGACAAACCGTACTTACATTTAAACTGCGTGCACATGCTAAACTGAATTATTTGAAATGTAGCTGTTTTTGACAAACCGTACTTACATTTGAATTGCGTGCTTATGCTAAACTGAATTATTTGAAATGGAACTGTTTTTTGACATTGAAACTGTACTTACACTAAACTGATTTGTTTAATATAGAACTGTTTTGACATTTAACTGTGTGTAAACAAAATCTGGACTTATACTAAACGGAATTAGCTGAATTAGAACTGATTGACTAAACTGAATAGCTTGAAATAGAAATGTTTTTGACAATTAAACTGTACTTAAATTTAAACTGCGGGCTTATGGTAAACTGAATTGTTTGAAATAGAACTATTTTCCTAAAAATGGATTTGGTGTTAAATAACCTACAAAGGTTGATGTGCCATAAAACACAAATAAACAAACAAACAAATCATCAAGTTCTGCTGATAGCACGGAGTTCACTGACTCCCACTCGCCATCCGCCCCTATGAATCTGGTCTCTACACACACCTGATGTATGTAAGTCTTTAATGGTTGGCCAACACTAGTGTGTCCCTGTGTAGGAGTCCATAAGAGAACGTTGCTTTAATTCTCCAGCAGTGTCCATGATTTCTAGTTCGTCTTACTAAGATGATTTGTGAGATGGGAGGTAAGTGACCATGCAGCAAGTGTTTCGTGTTTCGTGTGGAGCTGCTTCGAGGGATTTTTGAAAATAACATATAGTATTATCATGTAGATCCACCCATAGGTTTCGTTAGAGTATAAGTGGTGTGTCTATACAGTAGTACCAACACAGGCACACCTTGGAAGAAACCCAGCTTTATTTTATCGGAGATATCAGATTTCCATATCATTGATAACCTGTCAATAGCAATCCACGCTTTCATTATGCTTATATTAGCATCGCCATCAGTAGATGAGATATTGCAGTCGAGGTATGTGATAGTTGGATTTGTTTTGTTTTTTGGTTATAGGTTATCTAATGGCGAATATCGTTTATTCATATATATCAAATATGTACGATTCGTAAACACACTTTCTTGAAAACATTTTAAAATTAGCCTAAGCTCATTTTTGTCTTCACATAGATAAATGGTTTCAAGTATTTCTATGTAACAGTAACAATTTAACATATGTCATTTGTTTGTACACATTTGAATAGACATACATGATATGTAAGAGATTATTTTGTAGGTAATTTCATTTTTAAAAGAGAACTAATATGTTTGCACACTAGTATTGCTATTGTTTCCACACAGTCAAATGGTTCTAATTATTTCTATCTAACACTTATAATTCTATTCAATATTAATCATCTGTTTGCAGACAATGAAGTGGTTACAACTATGGCTATTTAACACTAATTATTCTATTCAACATTACTCATTCGTTTGCTCACCGTTTAATGGTTCCAAGTTTGACTCGGTATCACGAACAATCAATTAAAAATCAGTCATTTGTTGGCAAACGATTAAATTATTAAACAGTTCTATTTCTAGCAGTTCAATTCAGCCTAAGTCATTTGTTTGCATACAATTTAAATGTCAAACAGTTCTATTTGATCTATAGATAGGACCCTATCAGGTGCTACCATGCCGGGTCAGAGTGGACCTGGACGGAGCACTCCTCATTACACAAAGCTCCTGCATTACTGGAGCCTTACCATCGGATTGTTTAATGTCATATATAGGACACTCGTTAGGGGGGGTATTACCCCACTGCAGAGACTTGGTTGTAGGTATGTGAAATGGGCTACTGATTTCATAGGCTTTTTCTTTTTTAACCCCTTCGATTTCCCAAAAATTAATACTTGAAAATTGTGATAAAAACTTTAAAAAAAATGTTTGCTGAATAAAAGTAACCAAAATTATACTCTGAACAGGAAGGTTAGTGAGTTGGTTGAGTTAATGGCATATCAACCCTCGTGGGTTATTTAATGTCAAGTACTGTTTACACACACACACACACACACACACACATATATATATATATATATATATGATTTGAGAACAAGTAGTTTGTATGTTACATTTTAGATGAGGCAGGGCTCATTTGTTTGCACACAGTTAAATGGTTTTAAAAACTTCCATTGATTATTTGATAGCTCACAGTTAAACGGTTATAAATATTGGCACATAACACTAACAATTTAATTTAACGGTAGTCATATATCTGCACATATTTATGCAAATAAGATTTGTAAGTAATTTCATTTTCTAAAAAGTGAGAGCAATTTTGTTTGCACATAGTTAAATGGTTTCAAGTATTGCTATTTAACACTACTAATTCTATTCAACACTATTCCTTGCTTTACCTACAGTCAAATGGTGCCAATTATTGCTATTTAATACCAATAATTCAGTTTTTGCTCACAGTTAAATGGTTTCAAGTATTCTAATGAAATACGAATAATTCTATTTAGTATTAATCATTTCTTTGCAAACATTTAAGTGGCTTGAAGTATTTTTATCTAAGTCCAATAATTTTTGTTGTACACAGTTAAATAGTTAAACAGTTTTCCTATCCGAGGTCGCGGTTAATTACCTGAAGAGGGCCCGAGGTGAAATTTGACTGAAACGTAGTGAGAAAAACAACAAAAACTACCAAGATGAGGACAAAAGTCCGCAATAAAATAATTACTCAGATCGAGAAGCCTAATCTCAAAAAGGAATCCCAATAAAGACAATTAAACAGTTTTATTTGATCCATAGAAGGGATTCGGTACAACAAGGAAATGTTACAAGTTTGATGTGAATGAAAAGATGGTTCCAAGAAAAAAAAAATCAGTGAAAAAAAAGGGACAACAACTAACAATATCCATTTTTATGTCGTATTAAGACAAGATACAGGGGTGTCCTTGTGGTGTAAGGGTTAAAGCGGTGGACTGCGGAATCGTAGTAAGCGAGTTCGTACTCCAGTCGCGCTATTACGTTCACTTTCGGACAAATACCCTTGGGAAAGGTATGAACTCTTTTATCCCCCAGCTATAGGTTAAATAGTACCACTACTGTTCTTCTAGAAGGGTGGATTTGGCATTAAATAACCCAAGAAGATTGATATGCCATTAAACAAACCAGACAAGATATTTAGTGATAGCAGAATTATGAAAATAGAAAAAAAAAGCCACGTCGACTAATGTGCAAAGCAATACGTAAGTAAAAGGGTGATCCGAAGGCTCCCTTTTTAACAGCTACTACACCGAGGAGTGAGGGAGGGCGCTACTCTATTCCCTGGATTGCTCCACTTTACCCTTATAATGCCGAGTGCTAAGCAAGGCGGCATCAAGTACCATTTTTTGAGTCTTTGGTATGACTCGACCTGGGATTGAACCCAGGTCTCCCGGGCCATTGACGAACACTCTACTCATTAGGCCAATGGTACCTTCTCAACGAAAACCTGGTGTGCTGACGCAGAGAAAACTTGAAAGGAGAAACAGAATCTCTTTTAATAGCAGCAGTCCCCCACACAAAAAAATTTGTTGAATCCAAATCTCGGATTGTTTTGCATGGACTTTAAACAAACGAAATTATTTTGGCTTTGGTCCCACATTAGTCAGGTTATTTTATATTGACCTTAGTTCCGTGACTACCACATACCATTCCGACTAGTTGGTTTATCAACTCCCACCGTGGCCACGTTGTGCTTGAAAGATCTACAGAAGAGGGATGACATAATCTATCCGGAACTTCTTCTAACAGTCGGGGTAGTTTGTTGGAACAAGTTGCCTGGGTGTTGGCAATAAAAACTCTCTGTTAACAATTAATAACTATTTATTGAAACATAATGTTGTAACAATATATATATATATATATATATGGGAATTGTATCGCTTTTTGTTGATTTTGAGAAACAGACGAATGAGGTATCTGGCTGATGTGGCTTTTCAATGCTACTCAATTTTTCGAAGAGTGACGTTTTTGCTTGAGAGGCTTTAGTTCTTGGAAATATCTCTTTTCTTATTCTTCTGTCTTCGGTATGGACATCGGATATATTCTCTAACCCTAAAAACATAGTTTTATAGAGGATTCCCCTGGGAACAAACATTTCCGATTGGTTTACCAATTATAGATCATTTCGTATTCTTCTACAACTTTCTGACGGTCAGCCAATCAAATATGCTGATCAGCGTCTGTGTGAACAATATCACTTTCACGTATCAGATTTTAATTGGTTACCCAATCAAACCACAATATTGAGGGTTGGTTAATTAAGGGTCCCAGCCTAAACCATAAGGTGGGGATTATCTCTTTTCACATTAACCAGAACAAAAATCAAAACTCTGATTAATCTATCCAAAGCCCAGGTGGACAATTGGTTTCTTTGTTTAATGGCATATCAACCTTTGTTGGTTATTTAATGCCAAAGCTATTCTCCCAGAAGAATTGGTAGTGGTTCTATTTAACGCATAGCTGGGAGGATAAGGGGGTTCATACTTTTCCCATAGGTATTTGCCCGAAAGTGAACGTAATAGCGCGACTGGAGTACGAACTCGCTTACTACGATTCCGCAGTCCATCGCTTTAACCCTTACACCACGAGGACCCCCCCCCCCACTCACAGGTGGGAAAGAGTTAGTTGGGATTTTAAATGGATCAATGTACCAACAAACTCCTACGTCCTTGAGAGCCGGCTTACTTCTTGTTTTGACAATTTGAAAGTTCGGTCAATGCAAGTCCTTCACTGACCTTTTGAATTGATTTTTGAATTTCTTTTAAAGACAATAACTTGCTTTATATTTTCATAAAAGGAAACTTACATTTCTCCCCAAAGTGTATCTTGCTCTCCATAAGTTTTCGCACCAGCGAATACTTCATATTGTCATATAGTTTCTCTGTTTTAATGGCATATAAACCTTCGTCGCCTTTGTTGAAGAAGAGCAGTGATACTATTTAACTCATAGCTAGGGGATAAAGAGATTTATAACTTTCCCAAGGGTATTAACACATCACTCAATAAGTCCTGGGCCTGACATATAAGTGGCACCACTAATAAAAAATCCATATGATTTTTATAAAGTACTAACCTTCAAATGGCACGTGTCAGAATTTGAACCTAATCGCATTATTAGTTTACAAATTACAGTTATTTAAGAGAAGCTACTGTTGCAAATTTTTAAAATGATGGAAAAATCTGAATTTCATGTATTGATAAAGCATTGCTTTCTGATGTGGAAAAATGCTGTTCAAGCAAAACAATGGCTTAATAAGTGTTATTTGGACTTTGGTCTGTTGGAAACAATGGTTAAGAGGTGGCATGCTGACTTTAAACATGGTCATACAGACACAAATGATGCTGAATGCTCAGGTCAGCCAAATTCGGAAGTTGTCCCGGAAAACACCAAAAAACTCCACAAACTCGTTTTGGCCGATCGTAAATTGAAGTTGCGTGAGATAGCAGAGAAGTTAAAAATATCAGAAGACAGTGTATTCACCATTTTTCATGAGAAAGCTATGTTCAAAGTGGGTGCCGCGTTTACCCACAGTCGATCAAAAGCAACAATGCATCGACGATTCAGAGCATTTTTTGCAACTGTTTCAACACAACAAAATGGAGTTTTTGCATAAATGGGATCATGGATGAAACACGGATCCACCACTTCACTCCAGAGTCAAATCGGCCGTCAGCTGAGTGGACAGTAGCAGAGGAAAGACGTCCAAAGTGACCAAAAATGTAAACATCAGTAGGCAAGGTTTTGACCTCCATATTTTGGGATACGCAAGGTATTTTGTTCATCAGTTATCTTGAAAAAGGAAGAACCATCAATCACGAATATTATATAGATATAATATATATATATTATATATATATATATATATAACTGGAATTCGAACTCGCTTACTTCGGGTCGCCAGTTTTGCATTTTAGACAATACGCCATCAAAACGAAAAATGTAATGACAACGATGTAAGAATTGCAAACTAAAAATATTCTTAGACATGCAATTTCCTCTTGTTAGTAGAGCTGGTAAGAGTCCAAAGAATCTTGAATGCAAAAAAAAAAAAAAAAAGAAAAAAAGAAAAATGAACTTGTCTTAAATATTTTCTCGAAAGGTTGTGACAAAGCTTGGTGATATTCAAATAAATCCAAAACAAATTTCAAAAATAAAAAAAATGATGGTAAAAATGACAATATTCAGGTTTATAAACATCGTATACAATTTTAATAATCATAATCTTTAGAATCTCACACACTAAAGCAGCAACATCCCACTAGACTGGGGGTATTGTAGAATACACTGACTGCATTTCTGCTGGGGGGGGGGGTAAAACTACTCCAACGAGTATCCTGTGGATCAATCGGTTGGGGCTGTAGAATATAGCGACTGCATCTCTACAGAGGAGTAAAACCTCCCAAACGAGTATCCTGGATATGACCCTAAACAATCTGATGATAAGTCTCCAGTCTTGGAACAAGGGGGAATGTATAGTACCCTATATTTGTCTCTGCCTCCCACCATACAGGACTTGACATAAGGTCAATGGCCCGAAGGTCGGCTTAAAGTGGGGATTAAGGGGAGAGGAAGGTCGGGCATGAGCTGAGGCACGAACCCAGCTAGACTATGCTGATCATCGACCCACTTAGTGCAATTCGGGGCTAATGAGCCTAGCTGGTCTTGGACACAAATCTGGATCCAGGCACGTATGCCTGCTTATATTTTAAACTGAGCAGCAAGGTCCAGTGCTATACAAAGGGAACAAAAGGTGTCAATCTTGCATCTCGCTGACCCGAAGGTGGTCCAACCAAAGCCGAGGCCTTTTCGGCCTCAAGTCTGCACAGATACCAGACAGTCCGCTGAACAGTCGGCCAAAAATACTGTGCAGTACCCCTTCATTGCAATTACTCTCAGATCCACTTTGACTCGGTGTGGTAGTACCTGATAGGGTCCTATCTATGAGTCAAATAGAACTGACATTTAAACTGTGTGTAAAAAAATGACTGATTATTAATTGAATTATTAGTGATACATAGCAATACTTGGAACTGTGTGTAAATCAATGAATAGTATTCAACAGAATCATTAGTGTTGAATAGCAATACCTGTAACCACTTCACTGAGTGAAAATAAATGATTAATAGTAAATAGAATTATTGTGTTAAAAATGCTGGAAGCCACTTATCTGTGTGCAAAAAAGAAAAAAAAAAGAAAAAAGCTCAGGTTTAAAAAAAAATGTCATCAACAGAATATGTTTACAAATCATATAATTAATATATATATATATATATATATATGAAGAGGATTTGGTATGAAATAACCTAGATGGGTTGATATGCCATAAAACTAAACCAAATAATATATATTTAATATATACGTATAAAGATGATTTAGCATTGAATAACCTACAAGGGTTGGTATGCCATAAAACCCAACCAAACTAAATCATATATATTTAATATATACGTATAAAGAGGATTTGGCATTAAATAACCTACAAGGGTTGATATGCCATGAAATCCAATCCAGAAAACCTCACGATTTGAGTCATACGCCGGCCGTGTTTCTCGCTGCACGGTTCAGTTCGTGTGGCTTGGTGATGTGGTCTTGTTCCCGCCGGTCAAAGCCGCTTGACATGGATACCGGGAAGCCGGCATTCATGTCACACGAGACCGGCTCATTTCGAACTTCAGTGGAACCAGTTCCCATGGCCGCAATCAATGAGCATCCAGTATTTTCAATGCAGTCTGACACAACGTTTTAATAATTGGATGTTCGACGTGCATTTTAATAATTGGATGTTCGACGTGCATTTTCTGTTTTCTTTTTTACGATGTCCCAGGTGTGGGCAACAAATGATAATCAAATACAGTGGCAAGGTTTTAGATAAGTAATCTTTGCTCGATGTAGGAGTGCACGCGGCGTAATGGATAAAGTGCTGACTTGAGTTCTCGAATAAAATGATTTCGTATTTCAGTTGTATATTTCCATTCGATTTCGGGCTAATACCCTTGTGAAAGATAAAGAACCTCCTAATTCCCCCAGATCTGGATTAGATAGCAACACAACTGTTCTTCCACGAGGTTGGCTTTGGCATGAAAAATTAACATGTCATTAAAAGACTAAACCAAACTTTTACTCTACGGTTGGTGACAAATTTGATCGATGTAAATAGATTAGGAATTGGAATCTTTCTTGTGACAAAAACTTTTCTGTGGTTGCAGATCTTTTCTTTGGAACCACAATTATGCTAAGCGCTAAAAAAGTTCACTGATAAGACAACACAGAAAAAAAGATACCTGAAAAGAAAACGAAAAGCACGTCACGTTAAACATTTCGTAGAGTCTATAATATAATCAGGTTTCCAATTATTCCAAAGAGCGTTTCTCTAAAGCACTGACTGGAAAGATAAACCCACTAAATCGACTGCGGGAATATATATATATATATATATATATATATATATGCATGTGTGTGTGCGTGTGTGTGAGAGTGGGTGGCGTTTACAAGAAAATTATGTTGATAAAGTTATAAATGGAATCATTTCAAATGAATTTTAAAGAGTAAAAATTTTTTTCATGTTTTTTTTTTTCATAGTTAAAATGCATTTTTAGAATAAAAATCATTTCCAATGCAATTTATTGTAAAAATCCTTTCCAATGCATTTTTAGAGTAAAAATCATTTCCAATGCATTTTTATAATAAAAATCAGTTCCAATGCATTTTTATAGTAAAAATATTTTTCAATGCATTTTTAGAGTAAAAATCATTTCCAATGCATTTTTATAATAAAAATCATTTCCAATGCATTTTTTTCATTATCATTATCGAGCCGCGCTGACAGCAAAGATTTTCATGACTCTTTATTTCCATTCGTTCCTATATCAACGCCCTCATCAGGTATCCTAAACGACATCCTGTGTCCGCAGAGAGCTGATGTAAATAAATTCTTGCCGGTCAGCCAACACTGGCACGTCCACACATAGGGTCAACAGAAGAACGTCACGTAGGATTTCGTCCTTGCTTCTCTAACAGTGTCCTGCATGCCTTGTTCGTCTTACTGGTTTGTGAGATAGGGGTAAGTGGCCGTACAACTGTTAAGCAACACCCCCCGAAGCATTTTTAAAGTAAACATAATTTCCAGTGCCTTTTTATCGTAAAATCATTGCTAATACATTTTTATCGTAAACTTGCAGCATAGTATTTTACGGTTTTATGAAAATTAACAATGCCTAAAAAAGCAGAGGATATTATATTTCTAGCTTGAGTGGCTCTAGACAAATATAGCACTGAGATGCGATTTTAGCAACATGTGAAAATCCCAGATAACCACGAATAACTGATAATGCAGCATTTCACCTATCTAGGGAGCAGTGTCTCATCAACCGAGACTGACATCGACACGTCTGGCAAAGGCATGGACAGCTATCGATAGGCTATCGGTCGTATGGAAGTCAGACCTGACCGATAAAATGAAGTGCAGTTTCTTCCAAGCGGCAGTGGTATTGATACTGCTATATGGATGCACCACGTGGACGCTAACAAAAGGTATGGAGAAAAAACTTGACGGCAATTACACGAGAATGCTGCGCGCAATATTGAACAAGTCTTGGAGACAGCACCCCACAAAACAGCAACTGTTCGGCCACCTACCACCCGTCACGAAAACTATCAAAATTAGACGAACCAGACATGAGGGATACTGTTGGAGAAGTAGGGACGAGCTCATAAGTGATGTACTCCTGTGGACCCCATCGCAGGGATGAGCAAAGGCAGGACGTCCAGCTCGAACATACATACAGCAGCTCTGTGCCGATACTGGATGTAGCCCAGAAGACCTGCCGGAAGCAATGGACGATTGGGAGGCGTGGTGAGAGAGGGTAAGAAATATCCGTGCTGATAGCGCGACATGATGATGATGATGTGGTGTTTACAAGCGACGCTGGATAATTTGACAACTGCCATCTTTAGACCAGCGGTTGAACTTCTCAACATTGAAAGATTTTCTAAATTTAGTTGTGTTTCTTTGTTGTATGGCATATCAACCTTCATGGGTTAATTTATGCCAAAGTCATTCTTGTAGAACAGTTGTGGTACGATTTAACATATGCCGGGGTGATAAGTGAGTTCATGCCTTTTTCAAGGGTATTAGTCCGAAAGTGAATGTAGTAGCATGACTGGAGTTCGAAATTGCTAACTTCAATGTCGCTGGCCAACACGTTAACTACAATACCACGGATACTTCTCCGTTTATAGGTTTTCATTTGGTATTTCTAAAAGCTTTCAACTTGAACGTATGTATGTGGGAGAATCTTCTTACTTTCTGATACTCACAAAAACCCATCTCTATCCGCAAATGCGTGATAGTTCGCCTTTCTCATGAACGGCCAAAGGACGTCATCGATTGCAAATAATTGGCCGTTGGCATTAGATGCCCAAGTGACTCGTAGACTTGAGCCAATGCCAACAGATAGATGACCCAGTGTCACATTTACTACCAAGAAGACCTAAGACCATTTAAATTCTAATCCCCAGGCTCGATAATAAGCAAACACTGAAGATGATTTTATGTTTAAGGAAGGTTAACTTAGTGGAGGTTACCATCAAGTATGTCAGGTTCGGTTCGGTTTCTTTGTTTAATGGCATATCAATATTCATGAGTTATTTAAAGCCAAATCCATCCATGTAGAAGAAGAGTAGCGGTACTATTTATCCCAGAGATGGGAGAGGGGATTGAGAAGGAGCTCATGCCTTCCCCAAGGGGCATTAGTCTGAAAGTGAATGTAATAGCGCGACTGGTGCTCGAACTTGCTTACCACGATGTTGCAGTCCAGCATGTTACGCACTACGCCACGGAGACACCCCTAGAACAGAATCAACAGTGTTCAATTTTCGTCCGTGACTGTTTATCACTAATAGTCTTGGGCGAGGCATGAACCTACCCTTTCTCTTTCACCAAGTTTTCTTATAAAATATCGCGTCACTGACATGTTACGATGTGTAATAGAGGAAAAAAACCCCTTAAAAACCATTTTAATTGCTCATGGTGACTCATGTTCTGTAATGGGTAAGAAGCTAGGCTCTTGGACTGTTGTTAGTGAGTACGATTCGCACTGAGTGTTCCATACATCTAGTCTTATATCAAACTGAGCTAAGACTAGTAAATGACAACTACTTAACCAATCCAGATAGTAGTAACTATGAAAAGCTGTTACACCCATAATCGACCTTGACACCGATCAAGAGAGGTCGAATGAAGAAGATAGCTTACTGAAATGGATTATGATGGCTCTTTGCATAAATACTTAAAAAAAACGAATCCCTCCTTCCTTCTTTCCTTCATCTCTCTCTCTCTCTGTCTCTCTCTCTGTCTCTGTCTTTCTCTCTCTGCTTCGCCAATGGCCTAGGAGACCAAGGTTCAATCCCAGGTCGAGTCATATGAAAGACTCAAAAATGGTACTTGATGCCACTTTGCTTAACACTCAGCATTATAAGGTAGGAATCAAGAGTAAAGTGGAGCAATCTCGAGAAGGGAGTAGCATCCTCCCTTACACCTCGGTGTAGAAGCTATTGAAAAGAGAGCCTTCGGATTACCCACGATTACGGTTGTCAACTTACTTTTCTATTGATTTTTCTCTTTCTTTCTTTCTTTCTTTCTTAAACATTCAGCCCCTATATATTTTGTTCAGCTGAATCAATTTGTATTTACTTATTGCCAATATCTTAAGGGAAAGGCAAGAATTAAATTCTCCCTACGCCATATCTCATCACCAGATATCTTGACAAAACTTTCTCGCGCAGTAAAGAAAACCGTCCATAAGTGGGCACTTAAGGAAACTACTCTCCCCCATAATTAACCATCATCGGATGATAAATTTAAGATGTTGTTACACTCTTTGTCAACCTTGACGCAAAGGAGACAATTCATATCTTTGGCGAGTTCACTATTCAAAAGATTATTTTTTACCTTTTTTCTCTTTAACACACACACTCTCCCTCTCCCTCCCTCTCTCTCTCTCTCTCTCTCTCTCTCTTTGTTCCTCTTCGTCATTGTATTTTTTTTAGTCTCTCTTTTTCTCTTCCACACTAATCTTCTTTCTTTTTTTCTCTCTATCTTCGTTTTTGTATAACCCTTTATCTATGTTTGTCAATATATTTCTATCAATTTGCTTTTCTCTCTTACTCCCCTTCTCCTCCTCTTTCTCTCTCTCTCTCTCTCTCTATCTTCGTCATTATACCTCTGTTAGTCTACCTCTCCCCCTCCCTTCCTCCCCCATCTCTCTCTTCATATCTATCTATCTATGTCCATCATTGTATTTCTTTTAGTCTGTTTTTCTCTTTCTCACTCTTTCTCTTTCTTTCCTTTCTTTCCTCACCCCTCTCTCTCTTAGTCATTGTATTCATCTTTTTCTTTCTCTTATTGTCTTTGTATTTCTGTTAGTCTATATTTCTCTCACTCTATCTTTTCATCTCTATCTTCGTCACTATCTATCTATCTATCTATCACAGTTCATTATCTATCTATCTATCTATCTATCTATCTATCTATCTATCTATCTATCTATCTCAGTTCATTATCTATCTATCTATCTATCTATCTATCTATCTATCTATCTATCTCAGTTCATTATCTATCTATCTATCTATCTATCTATCTATCTATCTATCTCAGTTCATTATCTATCTATCTATCTATCTATCTATCTATCTATCTATCTATCTATCTATCTATCTCAGTTCATTATCTATCTATCTATCTATCTATCTATCTATCTATCTATCTATCTATCTATCTATCTATCTATCTATCTTTGTCAATGTTTTTCTATTTGTGCATCTATCTTTTCTCCTCTCTCATCTTGCTCTCTCTCTCGTATTTGTATTTGTCTTTTTCTTTCTCTCTTTGTCATTGTATTTCCATTTGCCTCTTTCTCTCCCCACTCCCTTTGCAATAACCTTAATATCATTTTTTTTACCTTCTCTCTATTATCTCCCTCTCTATTTCTATTTCTTTTAAAATACCCTCCCTTCTCAAGTCTCTCATTCCCCCCCCTTCTCTTGTCTCCAATCCTCTTATGTATGCCTATGTATTAATCTGCCCCCCTCTCTCTCTCTATATATATATACATGTTTTTTACAGTACAGAATTTAATAATGGCAATAAAAAGACCAAAGGTTTTATTCATGATGAAAATTAAAACTTAAAAGATGGAAAGCTAGAAAACTTGTTTCGTTCCTCGCTCAACAGAGCTAAATCAGGGAAAATATAGGATATAAAACGAGAATGTCTGTCGGACAAAATATAAATTGTCTCCAATACTTTTAAATAGAAAGAAGAACGTGACTTCATCAATATAGAGAATAAGTCAACACTAAATTTCTCAGCGCAATTATGGTTATTATAAGGTGTTTTGCAATAGATGACCTTTATGTATTATCAAGAATATAAGTCAGGCTAACATTAAAATTCCGTATTTTCGTAGAACTTGCTGTTAAATTCGGGCATCTCGCTTTTGGTTCTTCCTATGTTGTGCAAATTGCTACTACATTTGAATAAATGAATAAGAGAACTATTATGATGGGGATGGCGGGGGGTGATGGATCAGTTGTCATCAAAATTACGCAAAAATGAAAATGACACTGAAATCTCACTCTTATACTTACCAAAATTACATGAAAATATCTTGAAATATTATAGATTAAATTTATTCACCTAAATTGCCATTGGTTTTGTAATGGTTGGAAGTAAAAAAGGCTTTTTCTAAAAATGTCCATTTTGGAGAAAACAGATTCCATAAATTTTATAGATAGACCTAAGTCAGACTAATCAATACTAAACCCTGATTCAAACATTCTGCAGTTAACGGACACACTCCATCTGACTCATAACGGATAGGAATTAACCAATAGAATTAGAGAAGACAAAAGTTAACTTCAGCAACAACTTACAAGAAGAGGGATGTTTTATAAATAGACCGATAGTTTGAAGCGAATCAGAAAATGTCGAGAGAAGAAACGGCGCAGTCAAAGGAAAATAACTTATCTGACTTATAGACACCATGGTGTTAAAAAACTTAAGAAACCAGCTCTACTAAAAGAAAGAAATACAAAATATCTGAGTGAGTAATTTCCTTTTCTTCACGTACAAGCACTTTTGCCCTCAAAGAACTGTCATAGAAAGTAATTGCAAATGAAGGATTCTCTGTCCACCATGACACACTTTAGAAAAATATTGTCACCCAATGTTATTTTGTGGGTAGTGTTCACCAATGGTCCGGGAGACCTGAGTTCAATCCCAGGTCGAGTCATACCAAAGACTCTAAAAATGGTACTTGATACCTCCTTGCTTAACACTCAGCAATATAAGGTACGTATCAAGGGTAAGGTGGAGCAATGTGCCCGTGGTGTAATGGTTATCGTCGTAGGAAATGGACACGGCGATACGAGTTCAAATCCTGGACGAGGCTGATGGCATTTCACATAGCACTAATACTTTTGAGAAAGGTATGAATTCAATTATTCTCCCTACAGCTATTGGTAAATAGTCGGGCAGACTGGTTTCTTCAGCCTTGGTGAGGCAACTTGTCTAGGAGAAGGAAAACTCTGAATTCAAACCTGTTAAACTCCGCTTAAAATTTGACCTTGTGCCCGAGCGGAGGGGTTGGTAAATATGATAAAGTGGAGCAATCCTGGAAAAGGAGTAGCGCCCTCCCCTAGACCCTCTGGTCGCCCTCGACTACTGTCACCAACTTTACTTCTTACTTCTCTTGTTTGTTGATTTTTGTCCATCTCATATTCGAGGCCACATACCAAGTATCAGTTTAAACTGCAGCCTCCAGACGACTTCGGAACCTCCAACAAACCTTTCCGACGATCTCCTTGTTTAAATTGGTAAATGCTGCCATTATCTTTGTCTTCAGTCCATCTTTAGTTTTATACAGTGTTTTATTGTTCTCTCGCTCATCCGCTCCCCACACATAATAATCAAGGGGATTGCATTCTGGGGAGTTTGGCTGCCAGGTGTTAGGGATGAGGTGACCGCAGAAATTTTCTCATGAGTTTTTCAGCAGTCATCCTCTCGATCTAGGAGAGTACTACCTCCCCCGGGCACCTGATATAGGCCTCCGTGTTGAAAAAATGAAAAGGGGGATAACGTCACCATCGGTAGTGAACATTCCAAACAGTATGATGCGGACTAAGTATTTAGTTTTCATCATTATTGGTAATTTACTCATCGCACGTACACACACACACACACACACACACACACACACACTACTATATATATATATATATATATATATATATATATATATCATCAGTCCCCCCTCTTTATATATCTGTCTTTCGTGTTCTTTTTTCTCAATTTAGTATGTCCAGAGAACGACCTTCTAGGAGAATGGCTTTGGCTTTAAATAACCTACAAAGGTTGATATGCCATTAAACAAAGAAACCAAGAAACCAAAATCAGAGAACGTCATTAAACTGCATCTGATGATGAGACTCTAGTCATGGAGTTTGACAACTGTTGAGTACGCCTTCATAACTATTACTCCCAGGTCCACTCTGACCTGGAGCGGTAGTGCCTGTTAGGGTACAATCTATGAGCCAAATAGAATCTTTTACTTGGAAATATTATTGTCTGAGATTTGAAACCAAACAGCTGTGTTGAAGTTGTTCGTATTGCATAGGAATACTTGATAAATAGAATTATTAATTATTATTACTTAAAACCATATTACTATATGAAAACGGATGATTAATTATTATTAAATGTGTGCAAACAAATGATTAATATTGAATAGATAGTGATACTATTTACCAACCCCTCCGCTCGGGCAGGTTCATTTTTAAGCGGAGTTTAACAGGTTTGAATTCAGAGTTTTCCTTCTCCTAGACTAGTTGCCTCACAAAGGCTGAAGAACCCAGTCTTCCCTACTATTTACCCATATCTGAAGGGAGAATAATTGGATTCATACCTTTCCCAAGGGTATTAGTGCTATGTGAAATGCAATCAGCCTCGTCCAGGTATTTATATTTACAGACAATTAAATGACTTCAAGCATTCCTGTTGAATAGATAGTGATAAACAGGAATGCTTGAAGTCATTTAATTGTCTAGAATCAAAATCCGATAGATAGATGGATGAAGGGATGCATCCTCCCCTTCCCTAAAAAGGGTGACCTCGGATTAGCCAAAAACTACCGAGGCATAACACTTAACATCCATAGCAGCCAAAATCTACAATGCCCTACTATGAAACCGCATAGAGCCCAAAATAGACAACATACTTAGGAAAAACCAAAATGGCTTCCGAAGAAATAGATCCACGACCTCACAAATATTAACCACCCGTAGAATCCTTGAAGGTGTACGGGCAAAAACCTACAAGCGACATTAATATTTGTCGACTTTACCAAGGCCTTCGATTCCATTCACAGAGGAAAGATGGAACAAATCCTACTAGCATACGGCCTACCTAAAGAAACCGTAGCAGCAATAACGATTCTCTATAGAAACACCAAAGTAAAAGTACGATCACCAGATGGAGACACAGAATACTTCGACATTGTAGCAGGAGTACTACAAGGGGACACGCTAGCTCCATACCTCTTTATCATTTGTCTAGACTACGTACTTAGAACATCGATTGACAAAATCAGAGAGAACGGCTTCGAGCTGACAAAGAAAAGAAGCAGAAGGTACCCCGCAAAAACAATTACCGACGCCGACTACGCCGATGACATAGCGATACTGGCAAATACACCCAACCAAGCCGAAACACTGCTGCATAGTTTGGAACGAGCAGCCGCAGGCATAGGCCTCTATGTCAATGCACACAAAACGGAATATATGTGCTATAATCAAACGGGGAACATCTCCACTCTAGACGGAACCCCTCTTAAACTAGTAGACAAATTCACTTACCTAGGAAGCAGCGTCGCATCAACTGAAAAGGACATCGACACGAGGTTAACGAAATCATGGACAGCTATCAATAGGCTATCGATTATATGGAAATCTGACCTAACCGATAAAATGAAACGCAGCTTCTTCCAGGAGGCGGTCGCATCGATACTGTTATATGGAGGCACTACATGGACGCTAACAAAACGGCTGGAGAAGAAGCTAGACGGCAATTACACACGAACGCTGCGAGCAATCTTGAACAAGTCCTGGTGGCAACACCCCACAAGACACCAACTGTACGGCCACCTGCCTCCTATCACGAAAACTATTCAAGTTAGACGAACCAGACATGCAGGACACTGCTGGAGAAGCAGGGACGAACTCATAAATGATGTACTCCTATGGACCCCCACACATGGCCGTGCAAAAGCAGGACGACCTGCACGAACATACATTCAGCAACTATGTGAGGATACGAGATGTTGTCCAGAAGACCTGCCTGAGGCGATGAACGATAGGGAAAAGTGGCGAGAGAGGGTCAGGGATATCCGTGATACCAGCACGACATGATGATGATGATGAATTGTCTGGAAAAAATGGTTTTTGACTCGTTTAAAAACAGCGATACCAGAAAACTATTCGCATACAAATCTTATATGCATCAATAAAAACTGGATTTGGAATTAGATAACCAACAAGGGTTGATATGTCATAAAACACAACCAAACCAAATCTACCTATCATGAAAAAAAAAAAAAAGTTGAATTACACGTATACATTGGGTAGGAGGCAAATTCTTGGCTGTGAGTCAAAACGACTCACCATTTTTAATAGATGCTCAATCTACGTATAAAGAATCGAAAGATCAAAAAAATTCCATGAATAATTCAAGAACTTCTTCTACTCATTGAATTTGTCAAATTTGATATTAACTGAATACGATATCATTAATATACTTTTTATAACTTCGGTTTCGTTTAAAACGAAATCAAAACGAAGGGCAGATAACTCATGTATAACAGATTTGTTCACCTTGTTTGTTTAGTGGTATATCAACAGCTTATGGGTTATTTAATGCCGGATTTTCATTCTTTTGGAAAAGTTTCATTTTAATCAACACCGTTTATATTTTTGATATTCCATTACACTATCTTAAAGGTTGAAGCTATTGATTACAAATTTAATTAATAAGGTTTGATTTAACATGAAGGATATTTTCTCTAAAAATACATTGAAAATAATTTTTACTTTAAAAATTCATTGAAAATGATTTTTACTCAAAAAATGCATTGAAAATGATTTTTTTTCGATAAAATTGCATAGGAAATGATTGTTACTATAAAAATACATTGGAAATGATTTTTACTATAAAAATGCATTGGAAATGATTTTTACTATAACAATGCATTGGAAATGACTTTTACTATAAAAATGCATTGGAAATGATTTTTACTATAAAAATGCATTGGAAATGACTTTTACAATAAAAATGCATTGGAAATGATTTTTACTATAAAAATGCATTGGAAATGATTTTTATTATGAAAATGCACTGGAAAATGATTTTTACTATAAAAATACATTGGAAATGATTTTCACTCTAAAAATGCATTGGCCAATGGTTTCTGTCTGTATCAATGCATTAGTCTGATTTTTACACTGAAAATGCATTTGAAATGATTTTTACTATAAAAATGCATTGGAAATGATTTTTATTATAAAAATGCATTGGAAATGATTTTTACTATAAAAATGCATTGGAAATGATTTTTACTATGAAAATGCATTGGAAATGATTTTTAGTATAAAAATGCATTGGAAATGATTTTTATTATAAAAATGGATTGGAAATGATTTTTACTATAAAAATGCATTGGAAATGATTTTTACTATAAAAATGCATTGGAAAATGATTTTTACTATAAAAATGCATTGGAAAAGGATTTTTACTATAAAAATTCCATTGGAAATGATTTTTACTATAAAAATGCATTGGAAATGATTTTTACTATAAAAATGCGTTGGTAATGATTTTTACTATGAAAATGCATTGGCCAATAATTTTTACACTTAAAATGCAAGGGTCAATGATTTCTACTATAAAAAATGCATGTCAGATTTAGAAGCTTGACATTATTCTACAGTGGACAGACAAAGAAACTTTTTCAAATTATGTATATATTACATACACACCAAGACACACACACGCGGGCGCCCGCACGCGCACTTGTAATCCTAATCACAAGGTCGTTGTTTCCTTTTCCTTGAAACTTCATTGAAGCAGACGATATGGAGACAAGAAAAGGCATATATAGGACTTCAAGGCAGACTCTTAAGTTTACGTCAAATCTGATTAGCCATAAAGAAATAATCCTGACGTCTCGCTTTGTTGGAGAAGAAGAAGAAGAAGAAGAAGAAGAAGAAAAAAAAGAAAAAAGCGTGTAAAGAATAAAATCTATCCGACACAAAAACTTCTTAAGTCGAAGGTGCTTGTTTTTATTATCATTCCTAAATAATAATAATAATAATAATAATAATAATAATAACGGAGCTACTCAAGTGCTCCCTCTAGGTTTGCGGGAAAAGAGAAATAGTAATTTTTGGTGCTTTTTTGATGAAATTTGCACTGTTTATTAAGTCGAACAACAGAAAAAACTGCCAAAATATTCATGATAAATTTTTAAAGGTCAAACACTTAACAATTATAGTCCATAGGTTAAAAACGCAATATATATATATATATATATATATATATATATATATATATATATATATATATATATTTATATACATTATATTACATGATACAGTCTGTGACCATGTAATATTATATATATATATATATATTTTATACATACATAAACATTATATTACATGGTACAGTCTGTGACCAGGTAATATATATATATATATATATAAATGCTCTATCATTGATATTGAGCACTATTAAACAATACACCAACATTTGGTCCTCCATTAACTCACCAAGTGAGCTAGTAAGAATCATAAAACGCTTATATATATATATATATATATATATATATATATGGAAGTAAATAATGGAGTTTAATCCGACAATATAGAAAAAAAATTGATAACCAGGTAATCCAAGCAGAAGGAGAGATTTGAGAAACAAAGTCGACATTATAGCGTTTAGTTTCTAATGAATCATCATCAGGACTGGGATATTTAAAAATACTAAAATACAAAAAACCTTCGGAAAATCTGAACATCAAGAAATAGTTTGCCGTTTCTTTATATACGGATTTTCTTTGGGTTTTTGTTTCTGGTATTTTTAAACGTCCATTGTTGATTTAACATCACTAATATCCTCCCTCCCAGTCCTAATGATGATTCTTTGCAACCGAAACGCTATAATGTCGACTTTGCTTCTCAATAAATCTCTCTTTCTGCTTGGATTACCTTGTTATCAAATTTCTCTCTCTCTCTCTCTCTCTCTCTCTCTATATATATATATATATATATATATATATATATATAACGAGTGAGAATCCATTGAAAGAATATTTCATAATTTTTTTCTCTCCATTGTGTGATGGCTATCTGAAGAGGTTTGTTTCTCGTATGGAGTGGTCAGCTGAAATGAATTCATAATGGCCGAAATGACAGTTTGTAAAGTTTTTACAATTATATATATATATATATATATATATATAAAAGTTTCACACATTATATATATATATATATATAATGTGTGAAACTTTTTCCTGCATCAGAATATTCGATAACAAAAGGAAATATATAATAAGACGGAGTCTGATAATCGCATAGGTGAGAAACTGATCAAGTGCGATGAAGTCTGTGTCTACGCTACCCTAACTTAGATATAATATGCTCTATCATGGATTTATAAATATGCCAAAATTACACACAGCAGTTGTGTGTGCATGTGTGTGTGTGTGCGGCGTGTATGATTTAAACAGGATGAGAAATGGCCTTTATCTCTCTATGCTAGCCAATGAATTGTAGACTGAAGTGATGTTATTCTCCTAGACTGGCCATCTCACCAGGAATAAATAGTTCAGTATATATAAGCTATTTTAACTAAAGTAGAGAAAAGAAATAATTGCTACTTTTCCCAAATATATTAGAATTAATTAAACACCGCCTCAGTTAGGATTTGAATACGGCTTGCCTAATCCAATTCCATGCTGTTAACTGTTAGGCCGTCACTTCGTGTGTGTAAGCCTTGTATATATATATATATATATATATATTAATGTTTATATCTAATCTATAATTCTGTTAGTGTGAAAAAAAAAAACCCAGATTGTACAATTTGCAAATTCTACAAACTGATATCTGTGTAACGATACCGCCCTCGCCCCCCATACGCATTCATCCTCTTCTAACCATTCCACTTCTCGGCCGGCCGGTGATCAACTAGTGGTCCGAGGAGGGTAACGCACATTTCTTGCCACTACAAGAATACGATCGGGGGGACAGGAGAAAATAAAACAAACGAACAAACACGAACAGTGCTTGGGGTTAACTCAGAGCAGAAGGAGAGTATGCAACACAACATGCATGTGCAGACTAACGCTAGCGTGGGTTACTAGCGAAAATTCCACAAAGCAACTGGAATGCCGACATCTCTTGACTCGATCTTCTTCGCTGGACCCTATCTTCTCTGCTGGTCTCACCGCTCCGGTGTCCCGTGTTGACTGCCCCTGTCCGTGGTTCCACGCCAACTGCCTGTCAGCTCCTTTCTCCAACCAACCCTCTTTCGCGTCCCCTTACCACTTCCGGATACGGCGAGATTTCAGGTCCAAAAATCCTTTGTCTGGTTTCGCGCCAAAACAGACAAAGGAATCGTCTGCTTGGCGGGCCACCTATATCGTGTTACATCTGGGCAAAAAATTTGGTAAAAAAAGAAAAGACGAAAAACACTTGGAAAATAATTAAGTATCACGTATGTCTAGTCACCCCCCACCAAAAAAACCCCCACCTAAGCTAAAACGTAATAAAGTGCTCAATATATGAGATAAAGCTAATATTATAAAAATAATTCGTACATAGCCAGGGAGCGAGACCCCACACCTATACAAAATTTTTTAAAAATTCCCTTTAATCTTTTTTTTCTTTTTTTCCTTTCCCTTCCTTCTCTTTTTCTCTTCCTTTCCCTTCCTTCTCTTTTTCTCTTCCTTTCCCTTCCTTCTCTTTTTCTCTTCCTTTCCCTTCCTTCTCTTTTTCTCTTCCTTTCCCTTCCTTCTCTTTTTCTCTTCCTTTCCTTTTCTTCTCTTTTTCTCTTCCTTTCCCTTCCTTCTCTTTTTCTCTTCCTTTCCCTTCCTTCTCTTTTTCTCTTCCTTTCCTTTCCTTCTCTTTTTCTCTTCCTTTCCCTTCCTTCTCTTTTTCTCTTCCTTTCCCTTCCTTCTCTTTTTCTCTTCCTTTCCTTTCCTTCTCTTTTTCTCTTCCTTTCCCTTCCTTCTCTTTTTCTCTTCCTTTCCCTTCCTTCTCTTTTTCTCTTCCTTTCCCTTCCTTCTCTTTTTCTCTTCCTTTCCCTTCCTTCTCTTTTTCTCTTCCTTTCCCTTCCTTCTCTTTTTCTCTTCCTTTCCTTTTCTCTACATTAAACAATTTTTATCAATTCATTTTTCCACTTATTAACCAATTTTTCCTATGTCTGCGAATATAATATACTTCAGATCATTGGTTAAGTAATTCCTTTGGTCTATTATATTTAGTATGGCTAATTTTTCCTCCATACATAGTCTACAATATCTACCCACCTTATATTTACTACAACTTTGCACGATTTCCCATTTCAATATAGGATCTATATTTTTGAATAAGCTAATTTTTGCATGGGTGAGGCGTCTTTTTAACCAATAAAATGTATTTTAGTAATCCTGAAGAGCCGTTTGGTGAAACCTAGGTAGAATCGCTCTGGGCCATGTAGGAATTATTATCTATCTATCTATCTATCTATCAACTAATCGTACTTATAGGTGGTGAATTCAATAAGTTTCCAGACTTTTTTTGTACAGGAATTTAAAATTGTCGTAGGCACTTGAAAATTTAGTATGTTATTGCTATGCATCTTATGAGATGACTGGCCAATTTTTATGATTTCAGCTTCGAATGAACAGCTACAACAGGAATTGGAATACACCCTACTAAAGCCTGATTGTCACAGATGGTGAATTTCAAAAATGCAATCCGGACGTCAGGACATTTTAGAAAAAAGATATACAATAAAATTCTATTTTAAACTTGGAAAAAATGCCACAGAAACGCATGGAATGCTTCAGACTGCTTTTTGAGCATCTTGCATGAATCGAGCATCAGTTTTTGAGTGGCATAAGAGACTCAAGGAAGGCAGGGAGTCTGTGAGGGGTGATGAGAGGTGTGGGAGGAGTAAGGAAGTCAGAACATCAGAGTTGATTGGCCAAAGGTTTAGGGTTAGGGTTACTATGTTGAAGTTTTAAGAGAGTTTAGGAAGAGATTCCGTCTGAAGAGGCCAGCACTCTTCAAATCGGGTCAGTGGCATTTCCACCAGGACAATACTCCAGTCCACAACTCCATCCTTGTCCCAGACTATTTGACCAAAATGGACATCAAGACAGTTCCTTACCGTCCCTATAGTCGAGACCTTGCTCCCTGTGACTTTTGGTTGAGGAGATGAAAGAGGCTGTGACAAAGGTCATTGACATGCTCACACAAGAGGACATCTATGGGGCCTTCCAGAAGTTGTTGGAATGGTACAACGAGTGCATTGCAGCTGGAGGAGATTACTTCGAAGGGGACTGGAGTCTCATGTGTGTTCAATCAATAAAAGTGCCCACACGGAAAAAAGTCTGGAAACTTATTTAATGATCCTCGTATGTATTACATAGAGAGTTTCTAGATGGTCACCGATGTTCATCAGCTGGATACTATAACTTAGCTTTGGTTTCTTTGTACATGGCATATCAACCTTCATGGGTAATTTAATGTCAAAACCCTCCATGTAGAAAGACAATAGTGGTACTATTTAACTTATGGCTGGGTGGATAAGGGGGATCATTCATTTCCCAAGGGCATTTGTTCGAAAGTGAATGTAATAACGTAACTGGGGTTTGAACACATTTACTACAATGTCCACCCTCTAGTGGGGATTGAACTCACTAATAAGAGTTTGTGAGATTAGACTTCTTATCATTATTCTACAATTGATAGTATATGTATATATATTTTACCCTCCACATGGGCAAGATGTGACACATGATCAATTTTTAAGCGGAGTTTAACAGTTTTGAATTCAATTTTCCTTCTCCTAGACCGGCTGCCATACCAGTCTGCCCTTCTATTTCTATTTAGCAGGGAATGGGAGGATACTTGAATTCACACCTTTCCCAAGGGTATTAGTGATATGGGAAATCCAAACAGTCTCGCCCAGGATTTGAACTCGTGTCGTCGCATCCATTTCCTACAACTTTAACCATTGCACTACGATGGATTCTATATATCAGAGAGAGGAAGATTCATTTGGTTTGGTTCCTTTGTTTAATGACATATCAAACATCTTGTTTATTTAATGCTAAAGCCATCCTTTTAGAAGGTCATAGATATTGATATCACTGAGGAGGAACAATCCAGACAATATATATATATATATATATATATATATATATATATCAGTGGCGACTCTAGCCTATTTTTCCTACTCGTGCCCCCCCGCCCTCTGTCAACTTCAGTTCCCAACCCGTGGTCCCTGGACCCAAAGTAAGTCATCATAGTTGCTATTGCGTGATTCTCCATTGTATAGCACAGATTGACAAACGTACCTTGCATGGTGTTTTTTTTCAAGATACTATATAATTTGTAGTCTTGTTAATACAGTAGATAAGATAATTTTTTTTTCCTTTCAAAAGTATAGAAGAAAAGAGAAGATGTTCATTACTATGACGAGAAAAATATGTTTATTAGAATAAAGAAATTGATGACAATATACACAGACACAGCTAGTAGTTTCAATTTCGCTTAAAATAAAAATTATTTGTTGAAAATGTATTCAAATAAACAAATTTTAGTTACAGAATGTAATATATGCAACATTCATTAAAGAAATAGAGATCTGTTAGTGAAAAAACGAATTAAAACACGCCGTTTAACCAACATTTACCATAGCGATGATGATGACGTTGGCGACGGCTATAATCTGCTACCCCCCCTCTCTATCTTTCTCTCTCTCTCGGTCCCTTTCCCTCTTCCCAAGACAGTTGTCAGTTGTGCTAATTTTTTTGAGCACGGTATTCTGGCTTGCATTTTCTATTGGCTACAGCCAAAAGCGAGATTTCGCTAACATTACTCGTATTATAAGGGTCTAGTGCTCGCCACGGATTACGCATGTTCAACATTATAGCCGATTTTATGGGATGTTCAATGGATCTGACGGTGGCCGGACAAAGACCATCTGTTCAAAACAGCATCGTTGTATTATTCCCAGATATATTTATGAACTTTTGGCTACTTAGTTATCGAAACTTGAATAGATACGTAATTTAATTGAGATCAGACTAAGTATGTTTGCTTGAAATTAATGGATGATTTTTAATCCATTTTGAATAACATTGACCGAGTTATTGGTCGTGCCGGGCACGAGTAGTAAAAGTCCCATCTCCGCCCCTGATATATATATATATATATGTATTGTCTGGATTGTTCATCCTCTGTGATATCAATATCTATGACCCTGGGTATCATGCTGTACACATTCATCCGACAGAGTAAAAATTTAATCCACTATTAAGTCACCAAATGAACTAGTGATTAAATCACTAATATATATATATATATATATATAGTGACACGCATAAGTATTAGATACATGTTATTTTCTGCTATAACTCTAGTTTATGTTCGCTATTTTGCCTGATATTTGGTAAATAATATCTCGTAAAGTTGTTTTAGTTGTATGTGGAAGGAAAATTAAAAACTCATGGTTGTATCCTTTTTTTTTTTTTATCAAATTTCAGGCAAAATGGCGAAAATAAACTAGAGTTATAACAGAAAATAACATGTATCCAATACTTATGTGTGTCACAATGTATATATATATATATATATATATCTTAGTTGCTCAAAGAAAAACTCGCTTCACGTAAACGCCATCGACAAAGATATTTCTTTACGCAGCCACTTAGCCATGATTAAATAGTTGGAGAGACTAAGTTCTTTAGGCTTAGTAGGTAACCAATCTGGGAGAAGGAAAAGATTCTGATTTGAAAACTTAAGGAGTGTTCTTTGGATACTTGTGGTGGTCGTGATCGTCTTGACCACCACGTTGTGTTTGATGCCCTACTCTTTTTTACTATCGCTGACCCTACACGAAGACATTTGGGGTCGGGAAGGAAAAATAGCAAGCTAATTTTGTTTACACTTCTTACATTACTTCTTAATCCTAGGTCAATTCCTTTTTATAGTAAAAATCATTTCTTATGCATTTTCATTGTAAAAATCATTTCCAATTCCTTTTTATAGTAAAATTCATTTCCAATTCATTTTTATAGTAAAAATCATTTCCAATGTATTTTTATAGCAAAAATAATTTCCATTTTTATAGTAAAAATCATTTCTTATGCATTTTCATTGTAAAAATCATTTCCAATGTATTTTTATAGTAAAAATCATTTCCTATGAATTTTTATAGCAAAAATAATTTCCAATGTATTTTTATAGTAAAAATCATTTCCAATGCATTATATATATATATATATATATATATATATTAAAATGAATAGAACCACAAAGACATTTATTTCTTAGATTATTGTAGTTGTTTCTAATGTCTTCCGTGACGATATGGATGAGACGCAAGAAAAACGTATAAGAGTAAAATAAATAATCCAAAAAATCTCTTTGTGGACTTGTTTTAAAATATTCACTTTTTTCCCTTTTTGGACACACCCAAAAAAGAAAAATATTATACATATATATATATATATAAAACAAGATTTGGCATTAAATAACTCACAAATGTTGATATGCCATTAAATACCAACCAACCAACCGTTGCTTTGATGGTCACCATCTCTTAGTGAAGTTCCTGTATTTATAGTTTCATAATGATAGTTATTTTATTTGGTATTCCGAGGTCACGCCTTATTTCGTCCTTTTTTTTTCTATCACTCGACTGTAGATCCACAAGACCCTCGTCAAAAGAAACAAGACAAGATTTGGACTTTTATGTGGGTGTAAAAATGGTGATGAACACGATCCTTACTATCACGAGGCTTCCTTGCGTATGTCTGTTCACACAATTTCTTTATTTCGTTCGGTCATTTTGTAACATATTGACCTCGGCCATGGTGTCAAGATAGGAAATGCACCTGTGTAAATAACAGGTGCATCCGGTCGAGGAATATCAGGATATAACCTTGACTGTGGACGGGTTGAATTGAGTGCGATTTGTGACGCCCACAAGAAGGTGAACGTTAAACAATTATATAACCCAGGTGAAGACTGGAGATCAGTCAGTTGGAGATAAGATGCTGTAGAGAAAACCAGCACCCTAATGCCCCCAATTGAGCAGTTGAGGTTCAGTTAGTTGGAGAAAAGTTGCTGGAATGAGGATCATGTCCCAGAGAGGCTGGACCCCCAGGCCCTCGGATCAGCAGCCCAGGAGAACGGGAAAGAAACGCTGTTATGGCCATCAGATAGGGGGACAATATGTTGCAGTTCTGTTCAGCCTCCAACTCACCTCTCACACAGTAAAACCTTTCGAACCCTTTTAAATAAAGTGAGAGGTATATTTTTCTAAAGAACTATGTCGCTCGTCTTTATTGTGTCGTCGTTATGATTCTGCATGCAGATGTGTATGTTTTATGTGGCTATACAACAATTTGACCTGTCTTTCTACCAGTGAATAGAGGAAGTTTTGCTTGCCCTCATATTAAGTCACTCTGTTGCTTGGATGATCATTCTCTGTGCCTTCAATTAGTAAAATTGTTTCTGTTCGAATGGTTGACAAGTCTGGTATTGTCTTTGGACACCACATGACCAAACCACTCCAATGTTTAATTCTTGATAATTACCCAGTCAGCTGGGGCTGTAGAATACACCGACTGCTTCTCTGCAGAGGGGTAAGACCCCCCCCCCCAACGAGTGTCCTGGATATGACACTAAACAATCTGATGGTGAGGTTTCAGCAATGCTGGAGCTTTGGGGAATGCGGAGTACCCCTTCATTGCCATCGCTCCCATGTCCACTCTGGTCGGAGTGGTAGCACCTGATAGGGCCCTATCTATGGGTTAAATAGAACTAACAGCATACTTATGCTAAACTGAATTGTTTGAGTAAACTGAATAGCTTGAAATAGAAATGTTTTTGACAATTAAACCGTTCTTACATTTAAACAGCGTGCTTATGCTGAACTGAATTATTTGAAATAGAAATGTTTTTCGACATTAAAACTGTATTTACACTTAACTGAATTGTTACATATAACTGCTTGAATAATTTGAAATGGAAATGTTTTTGATAATTAAACTTTGTACTTATGCTAAACTGAATTGTTTTAAATAAAACTGATTATTTACATAAAAATGGATCTGGCGTTAAATAACCTACAAAGGTTGATATACCATAAAACCCAACAAACAAACAAACAAACAAATTCTTGATAATCTTCGTAACTTTATTTGGTATTCCAAGACAAGTTCTTAAATCGTCCATTTTGATGTCACTCAAGTGAGAAATTCCCATTACTGTCCAGAGGCAACCATTCTTAAATAAATTAAGTTTTCTATTGACTTTTCACCTTCAAACGTATCAACTATATATATGACCATTAGAAATATCAATACGTTATATATTCAATATCCTATCACCATCATATCGTGCTGCTCACACAGATTTCCCTAACTCTCTCTCTCTCTCTCTCTCTCTCTCTCTCTCTCTCTCTCTCTCATCCATCGCTTCCAGCAGGTCTTCTAGACAACATCCCGTGTCCGTACAGAGCTGTTGTAGATAGATTCTAGTTGGTCTTCCTACATTGTGTGTCCGTGTGAAGGAGAACGTCGCTTATGAGTTCGTCCTTACTTCTCCAGCTGCGTCCTGCATGTCTTGTTCTTCTTGTTTGGATGGTTTTAGAGATAGGAGGTAGGTGCCCGTACAGCTGCTGTTTTGTGGGATGTTGCTACCACGATTGGTGTAATATGGCTCGTAGCCTCCTTTTGCAATTGCCGGATGATGTGCTGCCATTTTGAATAGCTTCAAAACAAATATCTTTGCAAGATTAAAATCATTTTTGCTACAAACCAATTTCAAACAAGTTGTCCGCCTGTCTCAGTCGGCATTAGAATCTTTGATATTATCAGCCACACACACACACACACACACACACACACGAACAAATAAACAAGCGCACACAGAACTTAGATGAATCATTTGAGTTCGATGTCATATTAGATTTCCCGCATAAGATATTATAATAAACAGAAAAGGAATTATTTCTAGTTAAAATTTTGTCAGTTAAGTTGAAATAAAAAAATATTTTTTTTAAATGGGGAGTAAAACACATTTGAAATTTTAATTTTAATTTTTAAAAATTATTTCATCCAAAAATCTCTTCACCTGAATATTATTAGAATTGTTTGTTTTGTTGTTTAATGGTATATCAACCTTTTCGGGTTATTTAATGCCAATTCCATCCTTCTAGAAGAACAGTAGTGATACTATTTAACCCATAGCTGGTAAGATAAGGGGGTTCATGCCTTTCCCGAGGGCATTTGCCCAAAAGTGAACGTAATAGAGCGACTGGAGTTTGAACTCGCTTACTACGATTCAGCAGTCCAGCGTTTTAACCATTAACACCACGTGGACCCCCCCGCATATTATTAGAAAGGTTTCGTTTGTTTTTAAGTCTGATTCTCCTGGGGTTGAAATAACAAGCAATCTTGTTTTATATTCTTATATCATTAAAAAGACTATCAACCAATTTGAGGGCGCCTCAGGTAGTATAATGGTTAACAAGCTTGACTAGCAAACCTACAAGAGCGAGTTTCAATCTCTTTGGGTTCCCCATTTATTCAGCCTTGTGCCATACCTAAGCAAAACACTTAGTAATTTACCACTATCAATAGAATTGATCTAAATCAACATTTGAAGGCCTGAAAAGAAAACAAAGTTATAAAACCTAGTGAGATAAAATAATTATTTATAATTGTTTGCTGTCAGGATGTTGAATCCCACCAAATTAAAAGATTAATTAATTGTTCTTAGAGAATTTTGATTGCTTTGTGATTGATAGACTTGAAAGAAGAACTGTTTGGGCTGAGCTCAAAAAGATCGAGTCCCAGAGTTGTCACTGGTCATATTGCTTTTTGTTAATCAAGTCAATTGTACGAGAATTCCATAAATGAATTATCGATTGATTGATTTTTACGACATTTTAACCCGAGGTTAGGGAATCACGATCACCGTTCGTTAATATTTACGTCTTTAATATTGTTGTTTCTTAAGAAGTCTTTAAAAGTCTTTTTATTTGCAGTCTAATCGAAAACAAATTATTTTCAAACTGATCTATTTGGCACTTAGATGGGACTCTAACAGGTACTACCATTCCAAGTTAAAGTGGACCTGGGAGTAATGACAACGAAGGGGCACTCCATACTTCAGAGATCTCTAGAACTCTAGCCTCACCATCAAATGTAGTTTAAAAATGCGTGTCATGGGCATAATACTAAATGACTAGCAACGCAGTGATACTTTACACACACTAGTTCTCGAGAACTGTAGCCTCACCACTGTTTAAAAAGGGATTGATGGATATGACAAGATACCAAAACTTTTCTGGCTATTGTTGGAAACTGCACTGATATTGATGTCCTAAAACAATCAAACTCCATTTCTGAATTCTTGAGTCTTTAATTCAGTTGAAGAATTTCTTCTGGTTCTTTTTGAGATAATCCGTATTCCTCAGATCTTAGAAGTGAATTGATAATCCGTTGTTTGTACTCACATCTCAAATCCGTAAACAATTTTTTCTTCATTTGTTCCGAATATTCAGAAATGAATTCTTTGATTCATAAGATCTTCATTTGCTCGCTTCCTACAACGAAAATTGTATCTTTTCTTTGAACGAATTCTTTCTCTCTGTGAATTCTTTAGACTAAGCGTTGTTTAGTTGTAGTGCATGGCCGGAAGTATAGGTCACCTAGTGAGACTTGAACTCCCTAACAATGGACTACTAAGGTAGCTTGCTGACCATTCCATCACGCGAAGTGTTCTTCTTTTTTCTTCGCATATTCAGAATCAGAAATAATACATCACAGGAATAAACTAATTTTCACCACCAAATCTTTTTATGTAACATTTTACCGAATTTTGTGTTATCGTCAAAAACAAAGTTTGGAGGTGGGGGGATGTGGTATTCGCCTTTGCCAATGGCCCGGGAGACCTGGGTTCAATCCCAGGTCGAGTCATACCAAAGACTTTAAAAATGGTACTTGATACCACCTTGCTTAACACTCAGCATTATAAGGTACGGTTCAAGGGTAAAGTGGAGCAATCCTGGGAATGAAGTAGCGCCCTCCCCTACACCTTGGTGTAGTAGCTATCCAAAAGGGAGCCTTCGGGTCACCCTCGACTATGGTCGCTAACTTTACTTTTTTTTACTAGTTTTAAAAAAAATCTTGCTACACACCGTGACATGCTAGGGTGTCGCAAATCTTAGTTGAAAAGTACCTGCCTCTTCGAGCGTTTCAAATTGAGTGTAGCGACTTTGATATAAGACAGTTAAAAACACAAAGAAGAAGAAAAGTCACATCAAATTTTCCATTTATGTTTGATTTTAACGGCATATCAAACTGTCAAGGGTTATTTGAAATCTAGAGGTGAGAGAATCGTGTTCATTTTACGTTCCTACTTACATTTTTTTTTATGTTGTTTCTTAAGATGTAAATTTAAAAAAAAATTATTTTTTACTTATTTCTTTATTTATTTATACAATTCTTGCGAATAGTGATAATTTCCAAACAGATTTATTTGACCCCATAAATAGGAACCTAACAGGTACTACCATTCCAAGTCAGAGTGGACCTGGAAGTAATTGCAATGAAGGAGTACTCTATACTCCCAAGATCCACAGAATTAGAGCCTCTCTATCAGATATTGTCGTAACCCGGACCCCAGCTTTTTGGAGAGGCGGGTAAAATCTCTTTACAGGGGATAAAGTATGCATATTCCAAGACTTATCGACTGGTCTAAACAATGGATTGAATGTTTTTAGTCGTGTCTAACAACTTAGAGGTGACTGTTGTTTCCTGTATCAAAAATTTATTGATTTGATTTGATTTCTTCCTTAAAATAGAACAGAAAACGCATAGCCACACACCTAATTTTCCATGTATATTTTTGTTGAAATTATTTCATTTTTATTAGCCTACACAGATGCCATGTAGGTCCCACAGAGTAAATGTCGTATTATGGCGGATATCCGGAAAGGAAGAATGAGATTTTTGCTGAAAGGAATAATGTAATGATGTATGGATCGTTATTGAAATTAGTTAAAAATAAAATAGAATAATGACCTCTGTCGTTTGCAGCCTTGTGCCAAATACCGATAAATGTCCATAAATAAAATTGACGGGCATTTTAACAAAAATAACAGTGTTCTTAGGAGACATGCTGTCACTTAACCCCCGGTAAAACAAAATAATAATTATTTGGCTGAAAGAAATACCGTGACATGAATCGGTCGAGATTGAAACAAGTTAAAACTTAGATAAAATAATTGCGTCTTATTTGTTATTAGTTTATTTACAGCCAAAGGAAAAAAAGTGGACATTGTCTCTCTATGTTGATTCCATAATTTTTACCAGGGTTTGTAATGTGTATATGAAAAAAATTTTAAAGGAAGTCATAAATTTTGATTTAGACGTTTTGAGGTTTCTTCTGAAAAATATTCTCTCGTTATCATTGATGGCCTTGTGCCAAATTCAGGTAAATGTACACAAATAAAATTGACGGGCATTTAGAAAAATAGTAGCGTTCTAGGGAGACTTGCTGTTACTTAACCCCCCGAAGAAAGACAAAGAAAGACAAAAAAAAAATCTAAATCTTCTTAATTGAATTCTGCAAAGGATTGGCTTTTGCAGAGATTCCACGACTGAGAAATAATCATAGAAAGTGATTAAATGGTGATTGATTTTTGATGTCTATGTGCAGATCAATATTTTAACAGAAAATCAATGATCGATTCCTCTTCGAAAAATGTGTCGTGTAGCAAATGAAATATCGCTGTTTCATCACTTTTCCCTTTTGATTGAGAAAAACATTCACAAAAACTAATATATATTTTCATTCCCGTATAGAACAATGAAATTTTCACACAGTGTGGAAATCAAATACAAAGTGTCTAATCTTGAAATTTTAAGTGGATACAGACACAAGAAATAGTGATTGAAATAAAATTAAAATTCAATAAAAACAAAAAATTTACAACTGTCGGAACTAATTTTGTCAATGGGTGTTTGCTTTCGACTGCATCCGGGTTTTTCTTTATAAGAAGGCATGAAACTAACGTTGTTTGAATCTTTTTTTTTTAGATTAGCTATTGCTGAGTGAAGTCCCCCAGTGAATTTAGCGATTAAAAGTTTTCTTTCTTACTCGTTGTTTCTCTCTTATCACAATTTTCATTTAACTTGTAACTTGTCCATAGTTTTAATCCAAGACAATTTAAGTAGTCTATTTTCCACCCCCAAAACTTAAAACGATCTATCTATCTATCTATCTATCTATCTATCTCAGACTGTTCATATATATATCTATATCTGTTCATATATATGTCTATGTCAGTCTGTTCATATCTATCTATCTATCTATCTATCTATCTATCTATCTATCTATCTATCTCAGTCTGTTCATATCTATCTATCTATCTATCTATCTATCTTTTTCAGCTTTTCTCTCTTTCGTATTGGCTGTATCTAACCCTAACCTCACTTCTACTTGTTTTGTAACATGGCACCTTGTTACGCCGAGGGCACAACAGATGACTAAATTGTAGCTCGCCGAAACGATTGATAGGGGATTATAGTGATCGACCTACAGTGGGCAACAGTACAAAAGACTCAAACTTTTTGAAGAAGCAAATCAAAAAGTGACGGTGATCTTCTGGCGAAGGAAGTGAAACAACAGCAACAACCGTTTCTTTAAACTCAGGACCCCCTTTGTATATTTTTGAAAGAGAATTTCGAATAACTTCCCTTTTGATATGATTGTATCTAAAAATTCCAGAAAATTTGGGTGTCTAATTTTCCAGGGCAGATTCTTATATCTGCATATACTATTGTCTTGTATGATCAAAGTTTTGTCATTTGCACGATTCTCAGTGGATCACCTTTCCCATCCAGTCAAACCTACTCTTCGACTCCCTCTGTGCCAGCTTGCTACATTCACTTATTTAATTTTCAGCTTTACTTTCGGTTTTTACAATCTTTCACTGGGTCTTTGCCTGGAAAAGTAGTGATTATATGCATTCTACGAATTTATATTTTGCTGGCTCGTTTGGGTGATAACTTTAAGTCACATTGATAGTACTCTCCCAAGGAGATGAGCAGTTCTGCAAAGTGCAGTCTTTTGTATTATCATTGCTATTATAATTCCTTGCAGGTTTTTCACACCCGCGTTAGCTGATGGTATTTCACGGGAGTCTGAGTGACAGTAAGTCTCCTCAAGTTTCCAGGACTCTTCTCAGTATTTTAGTCGATCTTAGTATAGTTTAGATGGTGTCTGTTCGTCCTCCAATTTCTAACTCTTCCACTGACTGGTTTTCTGGTCAGGATTTGGTGAACTGTTTGTATCTTAAAATTCCAGAGAATTTTATGCGTCTCATTCTTTAGGAAAAATTCTGGTTTTTGTATATACTATTTTGTAGAATGATCAAATTTCCATTTTTTGCACAATTCCCAGTGGATAATCTTTCCTACCCAGTCTTGTCTAAACTTATACTCCCTTTGTGCTCTTCTTTCTTTCTTGATATATATAGTATGCCGAAGTAATTTATCGGATGTAAGGTCCTCTACACCGTCATTAGTTTTCTTGTCTTCGGATCAATTTGATGATATTCTTACCTCGTCCACATCAAGAATGGTCCCGAGTAGGGGGGACAACCAGGTGTTTATCTCTCTGATGAGATTGCTTCTGCAGAACTTGATTTTGAAAATTTCTCTCGTTCTTCTGAGATCATCATCATAATCATCATGTCGCGCCATTAGCACGGATATCGCTGACCCTCTCGCACCAGTCCTCCCTATCGTCCATCGTTTCTGGTAGGTCTTCGGAGCTACGCCCCGTATCGGCACAGAGCTACTGTATGTAGGTTCTAGCTGATCGTCCTGCCTTTTCTCGTCCATGTGAAGGGGTTCACCGGAGTACATCACTTATGAGCTCGTCCCTACTTTTCCAGAAGTGTTCCGCGTGTCTGGTTCGTCTAATTTTGATAGTTTTCGTGATGGGTGGTTGGTGGCCGTACAGCTGGTGCTTTGTGGGGTGCTGCCTCCAGGACTTG
>OY757945.1:4011553-4019053 GCA_963585895.1 Sepioteuthis lessoniana | reverse complement strand
CTGAAGCCGCAAATACTTTTAACTTATAAATATATTTCTCTCACTTTATATAGTGACACTTTCAAACAAGATCTTTTCCACCAATAATATATATCTCTTTGGAATAAGCTAATAATAAAGACTATATTTCATTCACGAATTTTAACTATCTCTTTGCCCAGTCAGCTGGGACTGTAGAATACACTGACTGCACCTCTGCAGAGGGGTAAGACACCCCCCAATGAGTGTCCTCGATATGACACTAAACAATCTGATGGTGAGGTTCCATTAATACTGCGGTTTTGGGGAATACGGAGTACCCCTTCATTGCCATTGCTCTCAGGTCCACTCTGGCCCGGCGTGGTAGCACCTGATAGGGTCCTATCTATGGGTTAAATAGAACTAACGGAAAGAAAAGAAGAAAGTGAAAATGAAAAAGAAAAGAAAAAAGAAAGGAAAGAAAAGAAAAACGAAAAAGAAAAAATGAAAAAGAAAATGAAAAAGAAAAGAAAAAGGGACAAAGAAGAAAAAAGAAAAAAAATGAAAAAAGAAAAAAGAAAAGGAAAAGAAAAAAAGGAAAAAGAAAAAATGAAAAAGAAAAATGAAAAAGAAAAGAAAAACGAAAAAGTAGAGGGAAAAAAGTAAAAATGAAAAAAAAGAAAAAGAAAATTAAAAAGAAAAAGAAAATATAAAGAAAAAAGGAAGAAAAAGGAAAAAAGGAAAAAATGCAAAAAAGAAAGAAGAAAAAAAAAAGAAAAAAAGAAAGAGAAATGAAAAAAGAAATATGAAATCGAAAAGAAAAACGAAAAAGAAAAGGAAGAAAAGTAAAAATGAAAAAGAAAATAATAGAAAAAGAAAAATGAGAAAGAAAACGAAAAAGAAAAGAAAAAAGGAAAAATAGAAAAAAAGAAAAAAATGAAAAAAGAAAAAAGAAAAAGAAAAGAAAAAAGGAAAAAGAAAAAAAGAAAAAAGGAAAAAGAAAAGAAAAAGAAAAATGAAAAAGAAAAGGAAAAAGAAAAGAAAAAAGGGAAAAAAAGGAAAAAAGGAAAAAATGAAAAAAGCAAAAAGAAAAAGAAAAAAAAACGAATAAGAAAAAAAGAAAAACGGAAAAAGAAATGAAAAAAGAAAAATGAGAAAGAAAAGAAAAACGAAAAAGAAAAGGAAGAAAAGTAAAAATGAAAAAGAAGAAAAAGAAAAGAAAAACGAAAAAGAAAAGGAAGAAAAGTAAAAATTAAAAAGAAAAAAATCGAAAAGAAAAACGAAAAAGAAAAGGAAGAAAAGTAAAAATTAAAAAGAAAAAAAGAAAAGAAAACCGAAAAAGAAAAGGAAGAAAAGTAAAAATTAAAAAGAAAAAAAGAAAAGAAAACCGAAAAAGAAAAGGAAGAAAAGTAAAAATTAAAAAGAAAAAAAAAAAAGTAAAACGAAAAAGAAAAGGAAGAAAAGTAAAAATTAAAAAGAAAAAAAGAAAAGAAAAACGAAAAAGAAAAGGAGGAAAAGTAAAAATGAAAAAGAAAAAAAGAAAAAAAAACGAAAAAAGAAAAGGAAGAAAAGTAAAAATGAAAAAGAAAAAAGAAAAGAAAAACGAAAAAGAAAAGGAAGAAAAGTAAAAATTAAAAAGAAAAAAATCGAAAAGTAAAACGAAAAAGAAAAGGAAGAAGAGTAAAAATGAAAAAAAAAAAGAAAAAGAAAAATGAAAAAGAAAAAAAAAAGGTAATCTACGAAAAGGAATGAAAAATGAAAAATGAAAGATTTTATTCAAGTCAAACAAAAAAGATTAAAACATAAAAAGAAAAAAAAAAAATTCTCCTTTGACCAAATCTGATCGAATTGATTAAACGTCCAGTTTATCTTCCCTTCAAATCCCAGAATGCAATCGACTTAAATTGATTAATCCCTTAATCTGACAGTAGAACAATTAATCTAATAAACATTCTGTGTTTAACCTGATTAATTCGCCACGTGGATCGATGTTAAGCAATGGGGCGAGGGAGGGGTCAGATCAATTTGCCGCCTTGAACTTTCTCTTGTAATCGAAAAAGTTCAAACAATAAATTAGATAAATATAACACTTCACTAAAAAAAAAAAAAAAAAGAAAAAAAAAAAAAGAAAGACAATAATCCATTTTTAATTTCGCTGGATTTTTCTTTCGTTGACAAATCGAAAATGAATGTCGACCCATCATCCATTTTTGTTCGATACTCGACTAACATCCACAATCGGAATCGCATAAAAAACCTCTTAGATTCGTCTTGAACAAAAAAAGCTCACATGCCATTTTGTGTTCTAAGAAGGCGAATCGAAAGACAATCGCGTGTGACGTGTATATTAACCAAACACCCTCTGACAAAGGCAACATGTGACAGAAGGTCAATTTTGAGCGGAGTAAAGCTGGTTTGAATTCAGAGGTTTCCTTTCAGAACACAAGCTATCAGAGGTTTCCTTTTCAGAACACAAGCTATCAGAGGTTTCCTTTTCAGAACACAAGCTATCCAACAATTTATCCATAGACGCAGGAAGAAAAAAATGGATTCACTAAGGGCATTAGCCCGAAGTGAAAGGCAAACAACTTCGTCCTGGATTTGAACTCGAATCACTGGTTCCATCACCGTTACGCTAAGAGCATCTAATGTGAAGTAAAGGTTAATGCCGTAATTTGTGAGTTCGATTTTTGAGCTAAACTAAGCTTAGCTTAGGAAATTATTATCAATACGGCTACACCCGACAAAATGTTTAAAATATTTATAATAAAATCTAAAGTTTAAACTTTTGATAAATAATTTTCGTCAATTTATTTGGGCAGTGTGTCCGCTAATGGGTTCAATCCCAAGTCGAGTCATACTAAAGGCTCAAAAAATGGAACTTGATACACCCAGCCTTATAAGGTGCGTATCAAGGGTAAAGTGGAGCAATCTAAGAAAAAGAGGTGAGCCCTCTTTCACACCCCGGTGTTGTAGCTAATGAAAAGGGAGCCTTCTCCAGCTGTGAGTAAATAGTAGGGCAGACTAGGTTCTTTAGCTATTGTTAGGTGACTAGTCT
Organism: Sepioteuthis lessoniana; assembly: GCA_963585895.1. Taxonomy (NCBI): domain Eukaryota; kingdom Metazoa; phylum Mollusca; class Cephalopoda; order Myopsida; family Loliginidae; genus Sepioteuthis; species Sepioteuthis lessoniana. The sequence continues at coordinate 4,016,037 of OY757945.1, read as the reverse complement.
GGGAGAAGGAAAACTCTGAAATCAAACTGGTTAAATTCCCTCTAAGAAATTCACCTTTTGTCATATCCTTCCCGTAACAGACAGGTTTGATAAATACAAATTTAGTACTGCTAAGTAAATATTTAACAAATCAAGGTTGCAAACGTCGATTTTCAAAACAGATCGGCCCATCCCACTTGAAATAAAAATGTCCCTCTTCTATTCCCATCGAGATTGACCTTGTGCCAAGCTAAACTAAATATCAAGAAGTATAATGTAATCATCATAGCGGAGCGAAGCTCTCGGCAAATATTTCTTTTGAAAATTCCGTTTGAACTTCAAGCAATGTCCACACAGACAAGGTTTCATTTAGAAGTAGACAAGACGTTAGAATCGGTAAGATCTCCGAAGACTTTCTAGTGGCTCTTTCGATAATGTTATTTGTATTTCAAGTGAAATAAAGGAAAGAATTTGTGATATGTTGTTAGTTAGGCAAACAAAAAACGAGATATTATACGAGGTGTGTTCAAAAAGTATCGAGACTGAAGCTGTATTTACCAAGTCGGAAATAAACAATGAATAAAACGTTGATTTTCTTCAAATAGTTTCTTCTGGATTCGTATTTTCTTTAATGTTCTCCACATTCTCAAATATTCGATCAATTTTCTACCTATAAAGAGAGAGAGTCCCAGTGTTGTGATGGTTTATTGCTGGACTGTGAGCTCAAAGAAAACGGGTTCGAACTCCAATTGCGTTATTACATTCACTTTCGGAATAATACCCTTGGGAAAGGCATGAACTCCCTTATCCTCTCGGTTATAGGTTAAATAGTACCACAACTGTTCTTCTATAAGGATGGCTCTGGCATTAAATAACCCACGTAGGTTAATCTGTCCTTAAATCAAGAACCCAGACCTACCCGCCTTGGAAAAAGCATGTCCATGTATATATATATGTGTGTGTGTGTGTGTGTGTTCCCAACTTTGGAGTTGAGCACTCTCGCGAAAGAATTAACGGTTGCCATTTGCGTATTGCAAAGCTCTTCTAACAAATTGAACACTCCGGTCTCCGTTAACGTAAATGTAAACAAAACGAAAATCAATACATATACGTTAAGATTCCCTCACTGACGTTGAGACTTCTGATAGCTGTGAGGTTATATTATCAGACTGACGTGAAATTAGCCGGGTTTCAATCCCAGCTCGCGTGTGTGGTTCATATATTCCATGTGTGTTCACATTAACCTTCTTGGGTTATCTAATGCCAAATCCACCCTACAGAACAGTAGTAGGACGATTTAACCCATAGCTGGGAGGATAAGTGGTTTCAAAACCTTTCGCTAGGGTATTTGTCCGAAAGTGAATCTAATAAACGCGACTGGAGTTCGAACTCACTTACTATGATTCCGCAGTCCATCGCTTCAACCATTCCGCCACGAGGACACTCCGCCTGATGAGCTGTGATACAACAAAACAGTCTGTGGATGGCTATTTATATATACGAGGGTCATTCGGTGCATAAAAGGAATCAAAATGATTTTCCCCCACAAAATCTGCATTGTCTGGAATTGGTTTATAATAGACATTTTTTTAATGTCTCAAAAATATTTGTTTTGTGGCTATACAAAATGGCGACGAATCAAACAGAGTGTTCCAGGTTTGAACAGAGATCTCTAATCAAATCTTTAGTGGCTGAGAAGTGCAAAGTATGTGGAATACAAAAGAATGAGTGATGTGTTCGGAAAAGCATGTTTTGATAAAAAAAAATCAACAAATGAGCTAAACACGACCAGACTGATTCGAAGAGACAGTCCAAAGAATGAAAACACACTGACTCTCCGATAAAGAAAAATTCCTGACGTAGCGGTCAGTAAAGAAGGTCATGCTGACAGTGTTCATGAAAGAACCCATCCCTATTGATTTTCTTAAAAGAAGGTGCAACTGTAAACGACGCTTCTTGCTGCCAACTCTTCAGGCAAAATTCAGCTTATTGATATTCGTATCTATTTTATTTTCTAAAAATTTTATCATACGTGCAAAAACATGTGCGATACATTGTTCTCATCAGTCACCAGCTCGGAATGATGCCACAGTTTCGATGGCTAAGGTGGTACTGCCACTCTTGGCGCCACCAGCAGCTTTTGCCACCGAAAAGAGTATGAAGACAAAGAGAGCGAAAGTTCCTCTTTGTTGCTTAAGTTTATATGATGTAAAATGTGTTTGCGTTCAGATATCTTCTTGAAAATCGTTATCAACGATCAGTCATATAACGTATGCATTTTACTTGCGCACGTTAGGTCGTGGTATCGCGCACTTTTTATTTATGTCGATCTGGTCGTTTTTCCTTTTTTTCTTTCCTAGAATGTATGATTTTATATAAAAAACAAAAACAAACTATCTGCTGTCTAATGGGACCGTTAAGATTGGTTGTAAAGGTAAGTAAAAGTTTTGGGTCAAGATCTGTTCAAATAGCTTTCTGATTACCTTTGGGCCACTGGATTTTTGGTTTGCTTAGAATTTCTCAGGGGCATTGTCGCTCAACAATGGGATCCTGAACGTTGTGGGTGTAGTCCAGATTGATAACCCCATCAATCGATTCACATTCTCCAATAGGAAAATTACGTTGTTTGCACCAGTGAGCTTTATCGATCCATAAACCTCGCAAACCGTCAAACCGTCTAGCGCAATCACACGTTGTGGCCGGGTCCTGTTCAAGGTTGTTTTCTATAAAATCAATCTGACGTATCTATCTATCTGTGAGTTATTTACATCAGCTTAGATTTGTCATAAAGTAACTAGTAACACCTGGTGAGGATCAAGCTCACTATTTGATATTAAGTGATCTGCGATATTAGCTTTTTACTATTGCATCAAAATGACCTGCCCGACTTATTTAGATTAGTTTTGGCCCAAGGTCACAAGCATGGGGCGCCTAGTGAGAACTGAACGCGCGACTCAGGTGTGGATCTAGCTTTGTAACTAGTACATCACAATGGAGTTGCCTGAGTCAATCACTATTAAAGCTGACTTAGTTTACTTATCACTCAAGACCCACTTCAAATGACGAAACAGAATCACCTTATTTTCTCTGATTTTATAAGTGAGTCTAAGAGTTTTGTAATATTTTGGTAACGCATGGCACAATTTTGGCGACTCTGGATACTTTTGTCGAGGTCATGAAGGTGACAAAACACAGTAGACAGTTAGACACCGAGCTCGCCTGATACTCTGCAACTGCTACTCGCCTGATTTGTCTCTATGGCTTGGAACACGGCCTCTAAAGAAATCCACACTTTTGGTCCAACTCCAGTGAAATTTCTTGACTCATCTGCTCACTGTGATCAACTGCACCTTTACCTTTGACACCACAAATGTGTCTTTGATTGCTTTCCTCGATATTTTGGCCGGGTTCGAACACGTAAAGCAGAAGATTTATCGGTGCTGCTTTCAAATCACACCCGCAGTGGAACAAAACATAACATGGTTGGTTGGTTGGTTGGTTGTGTGAGATTTTTATGGCATATCAACACTTGGTTATTTAATGTCAAATCCTGTTTATACATATATATCAAATATATAGGATTTGGTTTGGTTGGGTTTTATGGCATATCAACCATTGTAGGTTATTTTAGGCCAAATCCTCTTTTATACATATATATCAAATATATAGGATTTGGTTTGCTTGGGTTTTATGGCATATCAACCATTGTAAGTTATTTAATACCAAATCCTCTTTATACGTATATATATTAGATATATAGGATTTAGTTTGGTTGGGTCTTATGGCATATCAACCTTTGTAGGTTATTTAATACCAAATCCTCTTTATACATATATATTAAATATATAGGATTTGGCTTAGTTGGGTTTTATGGCATATCAACCATTGTAGGTTATTTAATGCCAAATCCTCTTTATACATATATATTAAATATATATGATTTGGTTGGGTTGGATTTTATGGCATATCAACCATTGTAGGTTATTTAATGCCAAATCCTCTTTAAACGTATATATACTAAATGTATAGGATTTGGTTTGGTTGTTTTTTATGGCATATCAACCATTGTAGGTTATTTAATGCCAAATCCTCTTTATACGTATATATATTAAATATATAGGATTTGGTTTGGTTATGTTTTATGGCATATCAACCATTGTTGGTTATCTAATGCCAAATCCTCTTTATACGTAAATATATTAAATATATAGGATTTGGTTTGGTTGGGTTTTATGGCACATTAACCATTGTAGGTTATTTAATGCCAAATCCTCTTTATACGTATATATATTAAATATATAGGATTTGGTTTGGTTATGTTTTATGGCATATCAACCATTGTAGGTTATTTAATGCCAAATCCTCTTTATACGTATATATATTAAATATATAGGATTTGGTTTGGTTGGGTTTTATGGCATATCAACCATTGTAGGTTATTTAATACCAAATCCTCTTTATACATATATATTAAATATATAGGATTTGGTTTGGTTGGCTTTTAT
>OY757945.1:3806553-4006553 GCA_963585895.1 Sepioteuthis lessoniana | reverse complement strand
TCGGGCTCGGTATGGGTCGATAGAAGTAGGTAATATGATTTTTTACATATGAATGTTCAAGATCTTCAATAAAAGCGGACTGGTTGAGGTACAAAAATAATCGGGATGGGGAAGATCTTGAGTGCTAACTAACTATCACCGGTATCATCGAACTGTTACAATCACGTGATATAGGCACCGCGAAGTATGAAATATTGCAAAAACGTTTATTGATTGGCTGATTGAAAAGTAACTTGCTATTTTGAAATAATTTACCTTCTCGTGAGAATTATTTAAATCAATAAATTATTACAATTCTAAAATAAGGTGTTCAATCAATAGGATGTTCAATCACACTGGAGACAGTATAATAGCTTTGAACAAGAGAAGTAAATATCTAAAAAAATCTATGCTTGAAGTTTTAAAAAAAAAAACATTATTTCCCCCCTCCCACAAAATATCCACCCAAGAACTCTTTTGCCCATGTACAATGCGTGCAAAGTTCTTACAGGGCGGCCCACAAAAGACTGACATGTTTTAAAATGGATGAAGTTTATTGCTTGGTGCCAGAGGCGTCCCATTCGAGGAATGCCGACGAGGCCAAGCATTTTTGCCTCTGCCTCGCACGTGTTTTCACCTGTGCTAGGTCCCCACTATAAAAGGGTCTTGTGCCATATACCAATATAGTGGGATGATCGTTAAATACCCTCCCCATTTTCAAGCGAGACTAACTAGCAGTATATCTCTGTTAACACGTCCTTGTACGTCTTGTAAAATAAACCCTTTTTATTGTAAGTTACGATTTGAGCTATTACGATGTGCGCAGCCGTACAAATAATCATCTACTAAAGTTTGGCACAAGGTCAATGAAACTCACTAATAATAGTCTGCAAGCCTAGTTCATTAATCTTTACACTACTCATTTACTAATGTTTGGCACAAGTCCAGGGTAAGAATTGAGATCACCAATAATAGCCGGCAAGCCTTGCTCATTAACCTTAACACTACTCGAGGAATTACCCTTCCATTAGGTAGGACAACGGTTGGGTAATTCTGGCCTTCCATAGGGCGCTCGGGTGGTGTAATGGTTAGCACAGTAGACTAGCAAACCTGCACGAGTGAGTTCGATTCTCATTGGGTGCCCTATTCATGCAACCTTGTGCTACATCTAAGCAAAATGCTTAGTAAATTACAATTCTGGCCGTCCATGTTCAAAGACCAATTGAAATTGTTTGCCTATAATTTAAAACCTGATATTTCAAAACTTTTTTCGAAAAAAAAGAAAAGGAAATAAAAATCACAAAAACGTTGTTAAAAGTTTAGTGAAGTTTTTTCAGTTTTTAAAGTAGCATTTCTTAATTAATCAAATTTTGACAAAAGTTATTAACTAAAAGTTTAAATCTAGATTTTGTTGTAAATATTTTAAACATTTTATCGAAATTTGGCCGTATTAATAATAATTTTAATAATAAATAAGTTAGCTTAGTTTGGCACAAGGCCAAGATATAAATCGAACTCACTGGCTTGCTCGTTAACCCTTACCTCACATAAGGCACTTCGTGTCCGGTAGCTGAGATCGACACCCCTTTCCTCACATGAGGCACTTCGTGTCTGGTAGCTGAGATCGACACCCCTTTCCTCACATGAGGCACTTCGTGTCGGGTGGCTGAGATCGACACTCCTTTCTTCACATGAGGCACTTCGTGTCGGATGGCTGAGATCGACACTCCTCTCCTCACATGAGGCACTTCGTGTCGGGTGGCTGAGATCGACACTCCTTTCTTCACATGAGGCACTTCGTGTCGGATGGCTGAGATCGACACTCCTTTCTTCACATGAGGCACTTCGTGTCGGATGGCTGAGATCGACACTCCTTTCTTCACATGAGGCACTTCGTGTCGGGTGGCTGAGATCGACACTCCTCTCCTCACATGAGGCACTTCGTGTCGGGTGGCTGAGATCGACACCCCTTTCCTCACATGAGGCACTTCGTGTCGGGTGGCTGAGATCGACACCCCTTTCCTCACATGAGGCACTTCGTGTCGGGTGGCTGAGATCGACACTCCTTTCTTCACATGAGGCACTTCGTGTCGGGTGGCTGAGATCGACACTCCTTACTTCACACGAGGCACTTGTTTAACTTAATGTTGTAGAGAAGAGATGATACCCCTCTGTAAATAATGGACTATTCTTTTTGAATATGAGCATTGACAAAGTTGACCCGGAGGCCTCATTCCTCACGAGACTAGCAAGTAGTATACTTCTGTTAACACGTCTTTTTACCTCTTGTAAAATAAACCTTTTTATTGGAAGTTATTATGCGAATAATTATTCCAGTATTCGAATTTTTTTTTCATCATACAACGTGTGAAAGCGCGTGCGATACACTGCCCATATGAACCGCCAACCAGGGGTGATAACACAGTTTCGGTTGCTCAAGGCGGTACTGCCACTCCTGGCACTACCAAGCAGCTTTTGCCACCGGACAGGGTATTTAAAAGAGTTATATATATATATATATATATATATATATACGCCAGATCAATTAGGAGCAGAGATTACATTGGACGTTCATTTTAATTTTTAGTGTGCAGTTTGTGATTTAAAAAAAAACGCGTCTACTTTCTGCCGTTGATGTTATTACGCGTTTACAGTAACCGTTTCTTGATATTACGTAATCACACGGGAATGGTGGCTCCAAGTGCATTTCATTCATGCTGAAAACTTTTCGCTTCGACCAAATCCAACTTGATGCATATTGCGCCGTAGTCTGAAGACGTTTTTAGGCAACTTTCAAACTGCGGCCAGTGATTCCTATTTTTGAAAGAAACGAAATGACTGAGTGTCCAAGAAAACCACGATAACCAACCTCAATAGGAATCACATGGCATATCCAACCCTTTTCCACGCAGTCGGCACGCAGTGACTCGTATCAGTTTTTCTTCCGCTCGTGTGCCTCCTCCCGGTTTTCTTCCCAGAGGACAGTCAGTTCTATGAGGAGGACACTCTTCTTTGAATCGGACCATGCTACAATGCCTGGCCGCTTTTCTGTTTGAATAATGTGAATTGGAAATTGTAGAGGTGTTTTGAGATCCGCTGAAACTTTCCAATCACTAGCTCCATTTAGTAGCTTCCTATTTTGATTTTTTTGTTTTCTCACAGGGCATTCACCTTCCTTGAGAAACTGAATTATGGGTTCCTTGGCTGTAAAAGGTTGCTGGTTTGCTATCTCACATTGTGTTCTTAATGACTCAATGACTACCTCTAACATCTTGTTATGTCGCCATGTGTACATTTGAAGCGATTGTGGACATGCAGATAGTACACGGCGAAAGGTACCCCGATCACTTTTACACTACAAGCACAGGTCTGAATCGGTATATCCCCATAATTTTAGGTTGGTCGCATTTGGTAAGAGATCATATGTAGAGCGAAGAAGGAATGATATCGCCAGTGGTTCCATTGCAATTAAGGATTTCCGCGATAATTCAATTGGTTCGATATCATTCTATTTTGTCCAAGCACATTGTTTGGCCTGAGTAACAGCACTGGCTTTTCTTTGCTCCTCCTCAAACATCCTGACCTCTTCGCTCATCATGTCTCTTTTTTCCCTTTGGTCCCACTTTGTAGAATACCTTGTTGCTCGTGCTGCCCAGCACAGCTCGATTGGTTTGAGTGACGCCTATGATGTCTTTGATTCGTAGGCTGCATTCCGCCTCCTGGGCGACCTTAACGGCCGACCACTGCGTATCTGATTTTATTTCTGGATACGCCTTCTGAATGATCACGTCGGCAGAGTCCTTCATCATCATGTGAAGGCGTACTTTCCAAATTTTGAATTCTTCTACTAGTGAGGATATTAGGAGCTGTAGGTTTCCAGAGTTGGTATATAAAACCACTTTCGAAAAACAAGGAGGGACTCCGAGCCACTTACGCAGGTATTTGTTGCTATACTGTTGGATTTGTTCAACACGAGATATCGCAGTCTCGTACATCTGTAAGGACCACAAAAGACGGGGTAGCAGACAAAGTTGGTAAAACCAAGCCTTCATCTTTCCGGGTAGACAAGTTTTGTCAATTGATTTAAGCCCCTTCAAGGCTTCTTTCTGTACCTCTGTACTCCTATGACGATCAGTCAACGGGATTGAATAAAGACGTCCCAGGCTCTTTACAGGCTTCTCCCTGACTGTTGGTATCTTATCACCCCCAATTTCGAAATGGATCTCACTGACAGATCCTTCGACTAACGATAGGCTTCGTTTTTTCTTTGGCTTAGCCTTCATTCTCTTTGTAGTAAACCATCGGCAGCGATTTTGGACGGGACGAGAATGGTGATGTCGTCTATAAAAGCTCTGAAAGGAGGAAGAGTCAGATGTTCATTTTCATCACTTCTTTTGACGTATTTGCTGCACCTCGTAATATGAGTTCCATGGCTAGAACGAAAAGAAGTGGGGAAATCACACAGCCCATCATGATGCCGATCTCAAGTGCTTGCCACTTGGTGGTATAATCTTTAACGGTAAATTTCATGTAGGCTGAATTGAAGTATTTCATAATGTTTTCCCCAACCTTGCTAGGGAAGTTGAAAAATTCGAGGGCCATTCGGATTACGTGGTGCGGAACTGAACCGTACGCATTAGCAAGATCAAGCCAGATTACATGTTGTGTTTTGTCCCTTTTGGCTGAGAGTATCGAGTTCCATATCATTTGTGAAAGTTCAAGACATCCGGGGAAGCCATGTATCCCAGCCTTCTGGACAGATGTATTTACATAATGATTGCTCATCAGAAAGCTTGTCATACAGCGAGTAAGAACTCCAAAATATATTTTCCCCACTACATTTAGGAGGGATATTGAACGAAAATTTGTGATACCTCTTGACTGCATTCCCTTTGGTATCCAAATACCATCAGCCAGACACAATTCCTGTGGTACAATAGCCTTCTTCCAAACCCGCTGAAGGAGGACAGTGAGTTTCCTGAGGACACATGGGCAGTTTTTATATAACTTGTACGATATTCTATTCATGCCCGGGGCACTACATGCGCGGGCCTTAAGGACGAAATCTCGGACTTCCTTCAGTTTTATCCCGCTATCATCAAACATTACCGTTGGATCTTGGGGTTTTGGTAAATCTCTTAGAGGAGGTATTGGGATACCGTTTAAATCATCTGAGTATGTCATCCTCAAGTGATTCTCGAGTTCCTCCTTTGGTACATCAAGCTTGCCACTCTTTGATTTCACGAAAAGTTTTTTGCGAAAGCATAAGGATTTGAGTAGAATGATCTCCGAGTCTGACGCCTTTTCTTTCGATGTTTTCTCTGATTTTCAGCTCTGGAGATCACCAAAATCCTTTTTTGAATATCATTTAGGGTATTCTGAAGTTCCAACCTCTCCTGAATCGGGGCTTCTTTTAATCGGTGCTTCAACATTCTCTGTTCCGATCCTAACTTTCCCTTCTGTATTTGTCGTTTATTCAGTCTATTCCAGTTATCATTCGAATATTATTCCAGTAACCAACACTAGTAGTATTACAATAATTTTTGAGATAATATAAGACATCAAAGGAAATAGAAAAAGTCGAGTTACAGCGGGAAAGAATTAAGTAAAATAATAGAATTTTACTATTCAACGGACAGATTCACAATTTCACTTGAAAGAAAATAATGTGTCAGCCATTTTAATATGACGAATCCTACAAGTACAAAGATGATAAAGAGCTTAGTGGAAATTTACTAAGCTTTTTTGCTTAGATGTGGCACAAGGCCATATGAAAGGGGCACCCAATGAGACAATTTACTAAGCTTTTTGCTTAGATGTGGCACAAGGTCATATGAAAGGGGCACCCAATGAGACTCGAACTCACTCGTGTAGGTTTGCTAGTCGAGCTTGCTAACCATTACACCACCAGAGGCGCCATTACACCACCAGAGGCGCCTAATTTACGAAGCTCTTTGCTTCGATGCGGCACAAGGCCGAATGAATGGGGCACCCAATGAGACTCGAACTCACTTTTGCAGGTTTGCTAGTCAAGCTTGCTAACCATTACACCATCCGAGGTGCCCGATGATAAAGAGCTTAGTGAATAATTCTAAAACTCGTGGCACAGTGACAGAACACCCACAAAGCGGCCATTTCTAAAGTGTCTGCGTAGAGGCAGCAACGAAAGATTTTTTTTTCTTTTTTTCATGCGTCAGTCTTTTATGGGCCAGCCGGTACTGTTGCCGAATTTGCTTTTAGACGGAGAAAATAATTTAAACACCAATCTGCGTCAGAGCGAAATCGAAGGAATTCTGTGTATTAGTAAGCAAACAGATGCCATTTTTATAACTTTGCTTTATAAAAATGCCAAATTATCAGGCAACCATTGCAAAATTATTAAATTAATAGAAAAAGAACCAAATATTGCCTGGGATAAAAATAATATATGAAAGAACATTTTGTTAAATAGAAATTTATTCTGTCTGCTCTCTGTACGAATGGCTCTTGTCTAAGTAATTTTCGTAAAAATGACTCTCCACGAGATTTGGGGTGGGGTGAATCCTGCAATTGGCAAGATAATTTTCTTTCTTGACGAATTAGTTTTATTTGCTTTCTGGACCTTCACATGTCTTGGAATTAGCAAGAATATTCATGAAACAAGAAAAATTCTTATAAAATATCTCTCAAACTGTGAAGAAATGATTCCAAGACTGATGCATCATATAGAAAATCAGGTAAAAGAAGGTTCTAGTGTAATAACACAATGGAAAGTGTTTCGAATTAAGTGCATTGACAGAAAGAAATAATCCTGAACACTAAAATTATATTAAGAGAGATTGATCCCTCAAGAGGAAGGTGTATAAAAATGGATATCAGTTTGCAACCAAAGAAGTGTTCGCAGATTCTACACTCTGATCAGCGACAAAAGTGTCAATCCCTATGTGGATCCATCATTTTTATATTATCTACCGCTTTGTATATAAGAGCCATCAGATATTTTTTGGGTCAAAATGAAAGTTCTTATAATTTATCAGAAGAGACAGTCAGTGTCTTCAAATCCCCGTCGGCAGGCGAAGAAAACTATATTTGAAGGGATCGATCAATGTCACGTATCCAAATTATTTCGATGCTAAATTCTCTGCCATGTTGTAAACTGCTTCACACCTGAAAATATTCAACCACCTTCGATGAATTGACATTTGAAGACGAAATGATTGGAATAAGCAAGAAAATATTTAAAAAGTGATTTTAATGTTTTTACTAGCAAGTTGATGGACAAGAGGGATGGGGTGTGGGTTGGATAATTAAAAAATCATCATCATCTACGACAAAAATCATCATCATCATCATCATCATCATCTGTGTTACGTAATAGATTCATGAAATCTATCATTGAAATCTAGTATAGTAATCTAAATAAGTTATAAACCGTTAAACGGTGGAAAGATACCGTGAGTCAACTTAGTTTGATTGACAGACAGTGACCATCGAGACCAATTTGACAATTTGGCTGTGATTAGATAATCCCAGTCAGGTGACGGAGGGGTTGTAGAAGTTTAGAAAATAGCTTGTACAGTTAATCAGCTGGTGAGGACAGTCCGAAGGGAACGTATGAGTTCCATTATATTCGTCTCTCTTTGCAAAGGTCGCAATGGTAGTGTCGTAAGAAATAAAATATGTGCACATAAAAATGTTGTCTGCATTGTTATTTCTGCAACGAAGAACTAATACAATTGGGATTACGGCAACGAAGAAGACCGTGAGAGAAGACACAGAGATGAGACGCCAGACGACAACAACAACAACAAAGATGGCAACCGACGATAGACGACAAGACGCAGTGACAAGCTAGAAAGACGAGGGCGCTAAGATAGAAGAGTGAATCCGAGTAAGAAGAAAACTTATATAGAATATGTCTAAGGTGCCAACGACAGACGATTTATGTTTAGTACTGAAATTGAAAATAACCGTCGCCTCACCAGGAGATGCAATTTAGAGTCTTACTCGAGACACCTTTTTTTTGGTAGGGGTTTCACCCGTCTCTAGAGGATGTAGTTGGCGTATTCTAAATCCTGTGACCGTTATAGATTACCCAAAGAGCATAACATCAGCTACAAGAAATCTAGACAGAAGACAAAACCTGAAAACTTATCACTGTCTGTCTACTTTTTTGTCAAAGGCTTGGCTGAAAAAATTAAAAATATATGTTGTCGATATGATACCAGGACCACATTTAGGAGTGGCTCAACTTTATGTAAACATTGAAAAGGGTACAACTTTAAACAGTGTTTTCTATTGCCAAGCCTTTTGGCAATATTTCACCTTATTTATTAAATGACCTTCGTATACAAAAAGTGAATATTTTTGATATTTGAATAAAGCAAAAAGAAAGAAAGAAAGAAAGAAAGAAAGAAATCCCTTTTGTTTAAAGCAATATGCTCGTGAAATATGTGCTTAGATTCTATTTATTGCGAATCGAAGTTATTAACTTGAAAGTGACTGTACTGAATGACCTCCACTCAGGCTGAGACACAATTTGGAGAAAATTAGCCTTTTGACGTTTCTACTTGACATTACTCTCTTTCTTCTCTCTACTCTTTCTGATTTCCTCTTCCTCCTCTTCCTCATTTTCTCATCACCTTTGCTACTACCTTATTTCTTTTCCTCTTCTCTCCTGCAAATTCTACCTCCTCCTCCTCCTCCTCCTCTTTTTCTACTTCGACTTTTTCTTCCGTCTTTCGGTTTTTTCCTCCTCTTTCTTTTCTTCTTCCCACCTTTTCTTCTCTCTTGCTCTTTTCCCTATCCTTTATCACTTTCCCCACCCTTTCTTTCTTTCTTTCTTTCTTTCTTTCTTTCTTTCTTCTAGTCCCCAATTTTTTCCTTCTTCCTTCTTCCTCTTCTTTGCAAATCTTTTCCTCTCCTTTTCAAATTCTTCTGATATTATTTTATATTATTTGCGACTTCCCGCTTTGATTATTTCTTCCCTTAGGTGACATTTTAAAAGGTTTCCATTATTGAAATCAAAATCTCTATCACCACCGCCGCCATTGTTACTATTACTTTTCACTCTGAGAGTTTTTCACCAAAGTCGTAACTAGTATCCTTCACTGATGTTCAAGTGACAACAAGTCTCTCCAGTACTCATTTCTTTCTCACCATAGCCAATAAGTACTATGGTCCCAATCATATTTACCAACCGCTCCGCTCGGGCAGGATATGACACAAGGTCAATTTTTAAGCGGAGTTTAACAGGTTGGAATTCAGAGTTTTCCTTCTCTTAGACTAGTTGCCTCACCAAGGCTGAAGAACCTAGTCTGCCCTACTATTTACCCATAGCTGGAGGGAGAATAATTGGATACATACCTTTCCCAAGTGTATTAGTGCTATGTGAAACGCTATGTCTCGTCCAGGATTTGAACTCGTGTCGCCGTGTCCATTTCCTACGACGATAACCATTACACCACGGGCACCTCCAAACTATGGTCCCAATGGTCGTAAGTTTTCAACTTTTTCATTTTTATTTTGTTTATCCATTTTTTTTGTTGTTGCTTGTATCATTAATAAAACGTCAGTCGTTTGAACAGTCCTTAATCGATCACTTTCCTCACCCAGTCGTGGATTCCTTCTGAGTCAGTTCCCTAAATTCTTTTATCATAGAGTTTATTGTCTCCTCCCGTCTCTGTACTTGTTTTTTTCTCCTGAGGGTTATTTATTTTAGCTTGGATACAATTGGTTTTTATGACGTTGTTTCTCTTTTTAAGTCTTCTCTGCGTAGCCTTGTCCATGTCATCTATCTTTCCACAATACACTTGATAGCTTTCGGAGTTATCTATCACAGCTTCTAAATTTATTATTGTTTAACTCGTTGGAAGTTTTTCACACCAGCTCTTATCGTTTTAATTTTTTTAATTTGAGTTTGAGTGACAGCAAGTCTCCTCAAGTCTTCAGGATTCTTCTCAGTATTCTAACCGATCTTAATATTGTAGTTTGGATGGTCTCTACTCGTCCTTTTATTTCCAAGTACTCCTGTCCTTGTACCGATTCTTTGGTGACTCTACCTAGCGCATCAGTTACAATTGGTATCACCGTCACTTTCTTGTTCCATAGTTTTTACAGTACTCCAGCAAGGTTTATTATTATTATTATTCATTAGAGTTTTCACTTCAGCGTCACTGGAGATTGAGTGACAGCAAGTCTCCTCAAGTCTCCAGGACTCTTCTCAGTATTCTGGCCGTTTTCAATAATGCTGTTGTTTGGATGGTCTCCACTCGGTCGCCCACTTCCAAATATTCCAGGCCCTTTTATAATTCTTTAGTTACCGTGCCAAAAGCACCAATCATAACTGGTATAATTGTCACCTTCATGTTCCATAGTTTTTTCAATTCTCTAGCAAGGTCGAGGTACTTATCTCTCTTTTCACATTCTTTCAGTTTTATTCTGTGGCCTGCCGGGACAGCAAAGTCGACAATTTTGCAAATTTTCTTTTTTTTTTGTTGTTGTTGATTATTATAAGGTCTGGTCTTCTGGCCGGGATTAGGTGATCCGTTATTATATCAAAGTCCCATAGGAGTTTGTGCGTGTCATTTTCTAGGGACAGGTGCTGGGTTGTGCATATACCATTTGTTGGCATGGTCAAATTCAAATTTCTTGCACGTTTCCCTGTGGATCACCTTGCCGACCCAGTCGTGTCTAGCCTTGTACTCCTTCTGTGCTAATTTGCTGCATTCGCTTATTATATGATTGATGGTTTCATCTCTGTTACCGCAGAGTCTGGATTTGCTATTTTGTTGTGTCTTATCTATCCTCGCTTTGATATGATTGATTCTTATGGTGCTGTTTTGTGCTGCCATTAGGAGAGATTCTGTTTCTCTCTTAAAGTTTCCTTTTCTTAGCCATGTCCAGGTTTTGTCGTGTGAGATGTCTATTAGTCGTTTAAAACGCCCATGGGGTTGTTTTCCTTCCCATTTTTGTTTCCTAGTTTTTGTCATTCTGTTATCTATCGTGTTGTCAGTATTGTTTCTGATGGCCGTAATCAGTCCTCTTTCGTGTTTTTCTATGTTGTCTTCGAGTCGTTGTATGGATGTGTCAACGCTGTTTTCGGTGCTGGCAAATCCTCTTTCTCCCTCTTTTCTTGGTACATACAGTCTGTCCACGTCGTCTCTGGGATGTAATGCCTTGTGCATGTTCGTTAGTTTTCTAGTTCTTTGGTCCATTTATCTAAGTTCATCTCTGGTCCACTTGAGAAAGGGTCCCGAGTATCTAACGAGGGGTACAGCCCAAGTATTTATTCCTTTGATAAGGTTTCTGATATTTAGTTTTGTCTCAAGTTATTATTATTATTATTATCATTATTATTCCATGCGATTTTTTACACCAGCATTTGCTGATGGTCTTTCATTGGAGTCTGAGTGACATCAAGTTTCACTAAGTCTCCAGGACTCTTCTCAGTATTCTGTCCGATCTCAGTAATGTTGTAGTTGAGATGGTCTCTGCTCGTCCTCCGATTTCTAACTCTTGCAGTTCCCTTATCAAGCCTTTAGGGATCGTTCTGAGCACACCAGTTACAATTGGTATCGCTGTTTCTCTCATGTTCAATAGCTTTTTTGTGTTTTTCAGGCAAGGTCTTGGTACTTATCTCTCTTTTCGTTTGCACTGTATGGTCTGCTGAAACGGCAAAATCCAATTTTCGTTACTCTCTCTCTCTTTCTCTCTCTCTCTTTCTCTCTCTCTTGTCAACTATCATACAGTTTTTTTCCTTTTTTTTCTGAGATTAGGGGATCTGTTTGTATCTCAAAATCCCAGAGAATTTCATGTATCTCATTCTCCAGAACAGATTCAGGTTTTTGCAAATACTATTTGGTTGAATGACCAAATTTCAATTTTTTGCACAATTCTCGGTGGATTACCTTTCCCACCCAGTCATGTCTAGTTTTGTACTCTTTTTGTGCTAGTTTGTTGCATTTGCTTATTATATGATTGATCGTTTCCTCTCTATCACCACAGAACCTACATTTACAATTCTGTCGTGTCTTATCTATTCTCGCTTTATCATTGTTGGTCGTTATGATGTTGTGTTATGAAATAGCCGAGGGATTTCGGTTCATGCCTTGGAGTTTAGTTAGGCTGAGAACCTTTCGGCTCAGCACATGGGTTGGTTGGGTGTAAGATTGAAGCAGGTGTTAGCGCGGGTGCGCGCGAGCGGATGGAGGTGTCACTCAGATGTCATAACAGTCCGAGACGATACTGGGTGACAAGGTGCGGGTGACGTCACGCACCGGAAGCACGCGGAAGTTTGTGTGAGAAATTGAAGAAAATAAGAGTCGGGTTTTGGACACCGAACGAGAAGGATCGATTTTGGAACTCGCAGGCGCGAGGCGAACTTGCGCCCTATGGGGGGGCCGCTCGAGTTGGGGGCCAAATGAATAAGACAGCATAGAAGATTGTGTCTCTCCTCCTTATGTCGAAACCTTTAACTCAAAGTTAATAAAAAGGTTTCGTACCAGAACAAGAAGTAGTTACGTGTTTTTGAGATTCCTGTTCTTTATATATTCTATCGTTATGAACATTACATGTCCATTTCGCACATACCGTTAATTGCGAATATGGTACAGTTGTTTTGAGTCGCTATAATTTTCATACATGTCGGCCTTTCATCCCGTCTCATTTGTCGGCTTTACCGACGTTCGACGATTTCTAAAGTTTGATTTTTTAATTTTTTATTATTTAGAAGTATTTCAAAATAATGACTGATAAGAACCAGGATAAAGTGGTAAATAGCCAAAGAGAGAACATTTTTCCCTGACTACATTTTAACGTGTTCTTCGATCTTTTATTTAAAAGGTTTGGTTGATTCAGAAATGTACTGACTGCTTATTTTTTCTCGAAAACTCTACTCTGACCTGGAATGGTAGTACCTGATAGGGTCCCATCTATAGGTGGAGTAGAACTGCTTGACCAAATCGTATAATAATGCTTAATTGGATACTTTATTACATTTATTTGGTTCGACATGAACATATTGAAATAGATAGATAGATAGATAGATAGATAGATAGATAATAAACTGAGATAGATAGATAGATAGAAAAGAAAATACTGAGATAGGTCAATAGATAGACAGGAACATAGTGACTAAGACTAGTAGATAGGTAGATAAATGGGAACTGACAGGGATATATACATATATATATATATATATATATATATATATATATATATATATATATATATAGATAGATAGATAGATAGAATTACATATATATATATATATATATAGATAGATAGATAGATAGACGGAATATATATATATATATATATATATATATATATATATATATATATGCGTGGTGCCTTCAATAAGTTTTCAAACTTCTTTTGTACTGGCATTTAAAATTGTCGTAGACTCTAGAGATGTGCTGACAGCTTATTTTTTTTCTCTAAACAAAGTATATAGGGCTTTGATTTTTTGTCACTGAGTTTGCCGGGGTTCAATCCCAGGTCGAGTCATACTCAAGACTCAAAAAATGGTACTTTATGCCACCTTGCTTAACACTCAGCATTATAAGGTAAGGATCGAGGATAAAGTGGCGTAATCCAGGGAAAGGAGTAGCGCCCTCCCCTACACATTGGTGTAGTAGCTATTGAAAAGGGAGCCTTCGGTTCACCCTCGACTAACGTCGCCAGTTTACTTATATATATATATAAATATATATATATATCAGGGGCGGAGACGGGACTAGTGCTACTCATGCCCGGCACGACCAATAACTCGGTCAATGTTATTCAAAATGGATTAAAAATCATCCATTAATTTTAAGCAAACATACTTAATCTGATCTCAATTAAATTACGTATCTATTCAAGTTTCGATAGCTAAGTAGCCAAAAGTTCATAAATATATCTGGGAATAATACAACGATGCTGTTTTGAACGGATGGTCTTTGTCCGGCCACCGTCAGATTCATTGAACATCCCATAAAATCGGCTATAATGTTGAACGCCCGATCCGTGCCAGGCACTAGACCCTTATAATAACAGTAATGTTAGAGAAATATGCTTTTGGCTGTAGCCAATAGCAAGACAAACCCTAACACTGTGCTCAAAAATCTTAGCACGTTGTGACTGCTGATGTATTGGGAAGAGGGAGGGAGAGAGAGAGAGAGAGAGAGAGAGAGAGAGAGAGAGGGGGGATAGCAGATTAGAGCCGTCGCCGACGTCATCATCATCGCTATGGTAAATGTTTGTTAAACGGCGTGTTTTATTTCGTTTTTTCACTAACAGATCTCTATTTCTTTAATGAATGTTGCATATATTACATTCTGTAACTAAAATTTGTTTATTTGAATACATTTTCAACAAATAATTTTTATTTTAAGCGAAATTGAAACTACTAGCTGTGTCTGTGTATATTGTCATCAGTTTCTTTATTCTAATAAACATATTTTTCTCGTCATAGTAATGAACATCTTCTCTTTTCTTCTATACTTTTGAAAGGAAAAAAATTATCTTATCTACTGTATTAACAAGACTACTAATTATATAGTATCTTGATTGTTTACAAAAAAAAACCCCACCATGCAAGGTACGTTTGTCAATCTGTGCTATACAATGGAGAATCACGCAATAGCAACTATGATGACTTACTTTGGGTCCACGGACCATGGGTTGGGAACTGAAGTTGACAGATGGCGGCGGGGGGGGAGCACACGAGTAGCAAAAATAGGCTAGAGTCGCCACTGATATATATATATATAATGTTATAGAAATAAGTAAAATAAGGCACAAACAACACAAGAGACGGGGGCTGTAGAATGCACCGACTGGATCTCTGTAGAGGGGTAAGACCCCCCTCCCTCAAACTCGTCTCCTAGATATAACCTTAAATTCATCAGATGGTGAAGCTCCATGTATAGAGCTTTGGGGAATGTGGAGTACCCCTTCATCGCCATTTCTCCTAGGTCTACTCTGACCTGGAATGGCAGTGCCTGATAAGGTCCCATCTATGAGTCAAGTAGAACTGCTTGACCATTTAACATCGTGCAAATGAATGTTTGATGTTAAATTGAATTGTTAGTGTTACCTAGCAATACTTGAAACCATTTAACAAATGAATAATGTTGAATAGAATTATTAGATACGAATAGCAATACTTAATACGGTTTAACTATGTGAAAAAATTAAATTATTGGCACTATTTGACTGTGTACAAATAAATGAATTGTTGAAAAGAATTATTAGTGTTGAATAACAATACTCGAAACCATTTAACTATGTGCAAACAAATTATTAAACTAAATAGAATTATTACAGTTACATAGACAAACTTGAGATTGTAAGCAAAGAAAAGAGCTTTGGCTCGTTTGGAAATGCTACCAACTAACTATTTGTATACAAATCATATCTATTTGATATATATGTATGAAGAGGATTTGGCATTAAATAACCTACAATGGTTGATGTGCCATTAAACCCAACCAAACCAAATCATATATATTTAATATATATGTATAAAGAGGATTTAGCATTAAATAACCTACAATGGTTGATATGCCATAAAACCCAACCCAACCAAATCGTATATATTTAATATATATATATATAAAGAGGATTTGGCATTAAATAACCTACAATGGTTGATATGCCATAAAACCCAACCAAATCAAGGCACAAAATAGCAACTTCCAAGAAAGAAAATTTGAGTTTTTTTTACTTGGAGTATTATTGGACAGATTTCAACCGAGAATATATTTCGCCCAGGAACCCAGTTGCTTAAACGGTCAAATCGTATAATAATGCTTAATTGGATACCTTATTACATCTATTTGGTTAGACATGAACATATTGAGATAGATAGATAGATAGATAATAAACTGAGATAGATAGATAGAAAAGAAAATACTGAGATAGGTCAATAGATAGACAGGAACATAGTGACTAAGACTGGTAGAAACTGACAGGGATATATATATATATATATATATATATATATAGTCACCCACGGACAGACTGTTTCGTTCTATCAGAACTCTTCAGTGTGGCTAGACACGCAGGACGCTCAAAGCCGGGATCGAAACCCGTCCAACTTTACGTTAGACTGTGTTTCAGACCACTCGTCCACCAAGCCGACCACGCTGGCTAAGATAGATAGATAGATAAAATTATATATATATAGATAAAATTATATATATATATATATATATATAATCTACTTTTTACATATATATTGAATAAATGATTTGTAAACACATTTTATTGATGCACACAGTTACATGATCAAACAGTTCTATTTCAAACAATTCAATCAAGCATAAGTCAACGAAGATGGATGCTTGTTGAGATAACAGGAACAAAGAAAACGTATATAACGAAAGATTCATAAACGTTATACACATTTTTTGCGCCTGTCATCCCGACAAGCATCCATCCCTGTGTGAATAACATTTCTCATGATATCAAAGTCCTGATGAAGGTTATCAAAACCGAAACGTTTAACGTTGGCTTTACATCAAAATAAATTCATCTAATTTGGATTATTCTTTTTTTCTACTTTCTTCATACTATCGGATTTATATCCTTATTTACTTATATATATATATATATATATTGATAGATATAAATAGACTGAGATAGATAAAGAGAGAGAGAGAGAGATATGCATGAACAGAGAGAAAAAAGGGAGATAGGTTGATGCTATTTACCAACCCCTCCGCTCGGGCAGGATATGACACAAGGTCAATTTTTAAGCGGAATTTAACAGGTTTGAATTCAAAGTTTTCCTTCTCCTAGACTAGTTGCCTAACCAAGGCTGAAGAACGTAGTCTGTCCTACTATTTACCCATAGGTGGAGGGAGAATAATTGGATTCATACCTTTCCCAAGGGTATAAGTGCTATGTGAAATGCAATCAGTCTCGTCCAGGATTTGAACTCGTATCGCCGTGTTCATTTCCTACGGCGATAACGACTACACCACGGGCACCACGGGAGATAGGTTGATAAAAACAGATAAATAGATAGTGTTATGATATATAGTAATCGACGTTAGGCGCTAAGCCTCGTTTTGGTAATGGTCCTTTTATTTCTTGTAATAAATACAAGAAGGCACGAGGCCTTGTGGTTTTGGGTGAGGGGAAGGGAGCGGTCATGCTTTAACTATATTTTCTATGGGGAACCTAGCTAGCCACATTCGCCGACCTATTCAACAATACAATATATAATCACTCGTCCATCTCCATGCACGCAGCAACCACCAAAATACCACATTTGCTCTATGAAAGTCCTACTTAAAACCCGAAAGTGATGCATGATTTTATTTACAATGTATGATTTTTTACAATGGATATGATGGGAACGTTTTGGTAATGGTCCTCCCCCTGTCATTTCTCATGTTCTCTTATATGGAGGATATATTCTCACATATGCTAATGAGAAACATTCCCATTGGTTATATCATGATAGATAGATAGATAGATAGATAGATAATGAACTGAGATAGATAGATAGATAGATAGATAGATAGAAACAGATTGAGATAGATAGATATATAGATAGATAGAAACAGATTGAGATAGATAGATAGATAGATAGATAGATAATGAACTGAGATAGATAGATAGATGGATAGACAGATTGAAAGAAACAGATTGAGATAGATAGATAGATAGATAGATAATGAACACAGACAGATAGATAGATAGATAGATAGATAATGAACTGGGAAAGATAGATAGATAGATGGATAGATAGATGGAAAATAGACTGAGATAGATAGATAGATGGATAGATAGATTGAAACAGATTGAAATAGATAGATCGATATATAGATAGATAGATAGATCGATAGATAGATAGAAAATAGACTTAGATAGATAGATAGATAGAAACAGACTAAGATAGATAGATACTCTCTCTATTCGTGTTTTACCCTGTGCCATAGTTAAACATAGAAAATAAAATGAAACGTTTGTTATTCTTTGAATATTAATTGGCATCTTAAAGAGCACATCAAGCTCAACCTCTTAGCTTCCAAAATCGACTGGATCTATTGTTAGAGGGGGACTCTTTTATTCTCTTTCAGTTCGGCCCCCTTTCTTCCAGAAATCTTGCTACCAGGAACTTTTTTCAGTCCCCCCTTCTCTCTCTTTCGCTTTGTTTCTGTCATGACCTTTCCAAACTTTTCCTTGAATTTTTTTTGCGCCGCCCTTATTTGGTAGTTTATTTGTTGCTTTTGTCATTTTCATTTCTTCATCCATCCACCCACTTTGATTTCTTATCCCTCCCGCCGCTTAGTTCTATAAGTCTAACGAATCACCAGGAGGGTTTTGTGGTTTTCTGCCCGGTCGAATTTTTTCCCATCATGCAACGCTCTTAATACAACTTAATGGCTGCCGTACTACGTACCTTTTTCTTTTGTACAAACACAGAACATGCAATAAATCCAAGGATTTTTTAGAAGCCTACGAAAAGTAATCTCAACAATATATATATATATATATATATATATATATATATATATATATATACGATTAATGCTGTTTTAAGATCATTTTTTAGTAAGTAATTTTAAATCATTGTTGCAGGCTTACTCATTACAAAAACAACCAAAATACAATCATTACATTCAAGGCCGACTGCAACACACACACACACACACACACACACACACACACACACACATATATATATATATATATATATATATATATATATATATACATAGAATCGATTCAGGGATTCGAGGAATATAAAAAAATTCAAAGACTAATTACAGCAACCATTAACAGCGATATCGACAGAAATAACTAAAGGACAAGCAGTAAGGAGAGTTTCCGTGGTGTAGTGGCAAACGTACTGGACTGCAACATTACAGTAAGCAAGTTTGAAATTTAGTCACGCTATAACGTTCACTTTTGGATTAATGCCTTTGGGGACGGTATGAACCCCCTTATCACCCCGCCCCCAGCTATGCCATTAAACAAAGAAACCACAATCAAAACTTAGATCACACCAATTGGTTAAATAGTACCACCAGTGGTCTTCTATAAGGATTGCTTTGGCATTAAATAACCCACGAGAGTTGATTTGCCATTAAACAAAGAAACCAAATAGACAAATACTATGTCATTTTTATAGAAGTTACTATCGCAGCAATCCATTTCTATAAAATGTATTTCCCCAAAATATATACTCAATATCTATAATGAATAATACCACGACTGTTCTTCTACAACGATGGCTTTGGCATTAAATAACCCATTAATTTTTGAAAATCTTTTAAATAATCGTGACTCAGCTGTGAATTTTGTCTTGCTTTTACCACCTTCATCTTCCTTTTACCACCTTCTTCTTCCTTTTACCATTATCTTCTTCGTTTTACCATTTTTTTCTTCCTTTTACCATTAACTTCTTCGTTTTACCGTTTTCTTCTTCCTTTTACTTTTTTCTTCTTCGTTTTACCATTATTTTTCCTTTTAACATTAACTTCTTCGTTTTACCGTTTTCTTCTTCCTTTTACCATATTCTTCTTCGATTTACCATTTTTTTCTTCCTTTTACCATTAACTTCGTTTTACCGTTTTTTTCTTCGTTTTACCATCTTCTTCTTCCTTTTACCATTTTTTCTTCCTTTTAACATTAACTTCTTCGTTTTACCGTTTTCTTCTTCGTTTTACCATTTTCTTCTTCGTTTTACCGTTTTCTTCTTCCTTTTACCATTATCTTCTTCCTTTTACCATTTTTTTCTTCCTTTTAACATTAACTTCTTCGTTTTACCGTTTTTTTCTTCCTTTTACCATTTTCTTCTTCCTTTTACCATTTTTTTCTTCCTTTTTACATTAACTTCTTCGTTTTACCGTTTTCTTTTTCGTTTTACCATTTTCTTCTTCCTTTTACCATTATCTTCTTCCTTTTACCATTTTTTCTTCCTTTTACCATTAACTTCTTCGTTTTACCGTTTTCTTCTTCCTTTTACCATTTTCTTCTTCCTTTTTACATTAACTTCTTCGTTTTACCGTTTTCTTCTTCGTTTTACATTTTCTTCTTCCTTTTACCATTATCTTCTTCCTTTTACCATTTTTTTCTTCCTTTTAACATTAACTTCTTCGTTTTACCTTTTTCTTCTTCGTTTTACCATTTTCTTCTTCCTTTTACTATTTTTTTCTTCCTTTTTACATTAACTTCTTCGTTTTACCGTTTTCTTCTTCGTTTTACCATTATCTTCTTCCTTTTACCATTTTTTTCTTCCTTTTAACATTAACTTCTTCGTTTTACCGTTTTCTTCTTCGTTTTACCATTTTCTTCTTCCTTTAACGATTTTTTTTTCCTTTTTACATTAACTTCTTCGATTTACCGTTTTCTTCTTCGTTTTACCATTTTCTTCTTCTTTTTACCATTTTTTTCTTCCTTTTAACATTAACTTCTTCGTTTTACCGTTTTCTTCTTCGTTTTACCATTTTCTTCTTCCTTTTACCATTTTTTTCTTCCTTTTAACATTAACTTCTTCGTTTTACCGTTTTCTTCTTCCTTTTACTATTTTCTTCTTCCTTTTATCATTTTATTCTTCCTTTTTACATTAACTTCTTCGTTTTACCGTTTTCTTCTTCGTTTTACCATTTTCTTCTTCCTTTTACCATTATCTTCTTCCTTTTACCATTTTTTTCTTCCTTTTAACATTAACTTCTTCGTTTTACCGTTTTCTTCTTCGTTTTACCATTTTCTTCTTCCTTTTACCATTTTTTTTTCTTCCTTTTTACATTAACTTCTTCGTTTTACCGTTTTCTTCTTCGTTTTACCATTTTCTTCTTCCTTTTACCATTTTTTTCTTCCTTTTAACATTAACTTCTTCGTTTTACCGTTTTCTTCTTCGTTTTACCATTTTCTTCTTCCTTTTACCATTTTTTTCTTCCTTTTAACATTAACTTCTTCGTTTTACCGTTTTTTTTCTTCGTTTTACCATTTTCTTCTTCCTTTTACCATTTTTTTCTTCCTTTTAACATTAACTTCTTCGTTTTCCGTTTTCTTTTTCCTTTTACCATTTTCTTCTTCCTTTTACCATTTTTTTCTTCCTTTTTACATCAACTTCTTCGTTTTACCGTTTTCTTCTTCGTTTTACCATTTTCTTCTTCCTTTTACCATTATCTTCTTTCTTTTACCATTTTTTTCTTCCTTTTAACATTAACTTCTTCGTTTTACCGTTTTCTTCTTCGTTTTACCATTTTCTTCTTCCTTTTACCATTTTTTCTTCCTTTTAACATTAACTTCTTCGTTTTACCGTTTTCTTCTTCGTTTTACCATTTTCTTCTTCCTTTTACCATTATCTTCTTTCTTTTACCATTTTTTTATTCCTTTTAACATTAACTTCTTCGTTTTACCGTTTTCTTCTTCCTTTTACCATTTTCTTCTTCGTTTTACCATTTTTTTCTTCCTTTTAACATTAACTTCTTCGTTTTACCGTTTTCTTCTTCCTTTTACTTTTTTCTTCTTCCTTTTACCATTTTCTTCTTCGTTTTACCATTTTATTCTTCCTTTTAACATTAACTTCTTCGTTTTACCGTTTTCTTCTTCCTTTTACCATTTTCTTCTTCGTTTTACCATTCTTGCTTATATCATTTACTCTTCTTCTATATTTTACAATTTTTCTTCTTCATTTTCTATTTTCTTTGAGCCTTCTGATTTACGTGAATAAACAATTCGCGTCGGTGATTTGTTCTTAAAAGATTCGAAACAATCGATTAAAGCAGTTTGCCTTCCATCTCTGTGCGATAACCAAGGAAGCGCCATTCGTTCGGTCAAACGACAGTGTCAAACCTTGAAGACAAAGATAATAAAGTAATATTATCTCTGTCCTTGGGTGCGCATGCGTCAGCTATAATAGACACCGTCGTCTTTCTGGTCACATTCCGAATTTGTGATGTAAAAGCGAATTATTTGGAAAGCGAATCCCCGTTGACGAAGAGAATCGGTCGCCATCAAGTCAATTAATAATCGGCAAATACAACGCAAAGATTCTCCATTTCATTTGCCGTGTTTATTTAACGAGTAGAAACGGAAATTAATGCGAGGAAAATGGGGGAAAAATCGGTTTCTACTCCGAGGTTACTTGTTCCGTCAAACTCATAGTCGACGCTTTTTCTCGTTCTATCGATCTCTCTCTCTCTCTCTCTATCTATCTATCCCAGTCTGGTCGCATCTATCTATCTATCTATCTATCTATCTATCTATCTATCTATCTATCTATCTATCCCAGTCTGGTCCTATCCATCCATCTGGGCAGAGTCCCCATGGTGTAGTTGCTAATGTGCTGGGCGGCGACATCCTAGTAAACAAGTTCGAACACGAGTCGAGTAATTACGCTCACTTTTAGACTAATACCCTCTGGATAATAAATTTATTTTATTAATTGAAGACTTTTAAACTCAGTCAGCCGAATCTGTTAAATACGCTGAATACATTTCAGTCAGGGGTGAGTCTCCCCCACTTAACGAATGTCCTGGATATAGCACTAAGTTACATTTGATGGTGAGGCCCCAGTCCTGGAAGTTTGGGAAATGGGGAGTACCGTTTAATTATCATTACTACCAGGTCCACTCTGACCCAGAGAGAGAACCTGTTAGTTTCGCGTCTATGGGTCAAATAGAACTATTTAAACATTTACGATACTTGAAGACATTTAACCGAGTGTAGACAAATGATTTATATTTAACTGAATTATTAATGTTTGATAGCAATACTTGAAACCATTTAACTGTGTGCAAATAAAACTATTAGAGTGAGCAATACTTAAAACCATTTGTGTACAAACAAAAAAGCTCTAATTCATTTGAAAATAAAATCATAAACAAACTATTTACTTAGAATATATATATATATATATATATATATATATATATATATATATTGTGACGAGGAAATATGACACCCTAATATATTTGACAGTCAGCGGACGATAGTAGTAAGCAAGAATTACAGGATAGTGGCAGTGGGCGAGGCTGTCTCTCTCTCTCCCACCCTCTCTATCATTACCGGGTGAGATAGGCATGTGAGGGCCTCACTCTCTATTAGCCATGTATGTGTCAGCGGAGAGGCAGACATCTCGACCATATTTGGTACCGAGGAAGAGCCTGCCAAAAAAAATCAACAAGTGGTGAATTTTCAAACTACGGAGACTAAGTTAGTTGCCGTTCATTTATCACTGGGTGAAGACGTAATTTGGGATACGGAAGAAACCCAAATTCCAAAATAATACCGCGCAGAGAACCCTGAGAGAAAAGAAAGAACTTATCCTTTGAATGAACCAGCACTCCGATGTATGGTAAGGCTCGTTAAACGAATACCCAAGGAAAAGACTTGTTCACGGGGAAAGAGACAATTATTAACCTTGGTCTTATCTGAAATAAGACGTGTATCTTTCTATCAGCATGTTGTGGAAACCCAATAACGAGAGGAAAAAGAGAAGATAATAAATTCCACAGCATCTCAACTAAGTGAACATACAATTTAAGTATATTCAACTTTATCCAGCGGCATTCATACTGAAATGATAAACTTGAGATTTGTAGCGTGAGCTCTGCCATTAAATCCCATAGTCTGCAGGAAAGCTGGCCGTATCTATCTTTATCGGACCACCTTCTCACATTCAACCATTAACAGATATTTTATGGAAGACCCATCCAGGGATAAAGATATCTTATGTGGACATTGTCCGGGATACGGATATTTTAGTGGAGGCTCCTCCGAGATACAGAAAGACTTTCTCGTTCCTGACTTTTACCTGAATTGTTTTGTTTTCTTTCTTTCTTTTATGCAATAAAAGAATATTGTTATTAATCCAGTTAACTCAAACACGGCAGTTCAGAGTCCCTTAATATCATGAAGAATTGTATTTGTCGAAGACCTTGTATTTGAGGGGGAAAGCTAGCCAGTTAGCTGTGATGACTTTTAATAATTCAGCTAGAACTCGCCTAGTAGCTTTAAAATGTGGTTCTGCTTGGGTGTTGGTGATGTCTGTGATACTAAATAGCGTTCGGCAGACCACAACCAACGTCTGTGCCCGGCTTTAACTGGTGGACTTAGCACCCTGCGTGCCCGCTGGGCAGATGGCAGCGTAACAATATATATATATATATATATATATATATATATATATGTGTGTGTGTATGTGTGTGTGTGTGTGTGTGTGTGTAGAAAAAAAATGATAACAAGGTAATCCAAGTGGAAGGAGAGATTTATTGAGAAGTCGACAGTATATCATTTTGGTTCTACTGAACCATCATCAGGACCATGAGGGGGGGTGTCCTCGTCTTGTTATGGTTAAGGTGATGGACTGCGAAATCGTCGTATGCGTGTTTGTACTCCAGTCGCGCTATTACGTTCACTTTCGGGCAAATACCCTTGGGAAAGGTGTGACCCCCCCTTATCCTCTCAGCTATAGGTTAAATAGTACCACTACTATTCTTCTAGGAGAATGGGTTTGGCATTAAATAGCCTACAAAGGTTGATATGCCATTAAACAAAGAAACCAAACCAAACCAAACCAGGACCATGAGGGGTGATATTAGCGATGTTAAGTCAAGGATGGATGTTTAAAAATGCAAAATACAAAAACCTTGGTGAAAATTTGTATAACAAGAAAAAGTTGGTCGTTTTATTGGTGAATCAGCGTTTGTTGTTATAAATTACGTCATTTGACTTATTAGGAATATTGTATAGAATTTATGTTACGTTTGTTTATCGAGAAAGATTTCGAGTCAAAAGGAAGAAAATAAAATAAAAATAAAAATAAAAATTGAAAGCATAAAAATTATGATATTTGTGGAAAATATTAACTGAAGATGGAATATATTGTAGCTATTTAAAATGGATTTGCTCAAGTAAGGAGAAATATTATAAAAGCCAGGACGAGTATTTAGGGAATTAAAGAATGAGATGGCTGCAGCTTCGAAAATTCATCTTAGACTTTTATTATGGATGTAGATGAGCATCTTAGCAGAATTGAATCCATTATTTACTTCCATATATATATATATATATATATATATATATATATATATATATATATATATATTATTAAACAATATTGATATCCTTTGTCTACATATTTTTGTATTTATCCTTCGAGTTGCCGCATCGATTTTATGGTATCCGACGAGAATTGGTTAATAATCCTCCCATAATTAATTGGTTCCTAAGAACTTTCTGTCTAATCTTTGGCCATCATCAGGGGTGTGTATATTGCAAAAGCGATGTGACCTTTACATATACATTGTAAGTCTTGAGCATTTATTATTAATATCGGTGGGTTGTTGCAGCGTCTATTTTCGAATTTGGTTCTATAAGTAGCAGCAGTAGCTAAAGATAGTTAAGTATATTAGTATATGAGTTCAAGTAGTTTCTTTCTGAAATGGAGCGCTTCGAGAATCTATAATTTTTACTTGTTATTTTGTTGTTCTAATATTGGTTTTTCGGTTAGAATTTTTCGAAACTAATTTTTTGAGCAGGAATATTTTTTTTAGATGTTGTGCCATTTAACTGGTATCAGAGATATGTATACCGAATCGTCTCGATAGAGAAGTAGAAGTTAAACCAACGTATATATTGTTTTTTTTTTCAAAGATACAATCTCCTAAAGTACATTTAATTAGATATATAACGAGATGTAGGAATTATTGTTGATAACTATGTTGGAGGTTTTAAATTTATCATAGTATATGGTAAGTTTTATTCTTTATTAGGATCAGTGGGGAGTATATTTCTTCTAATCAACGTTTAAAAAATATTTTCATCTAATTTATTGCATTTAAGTTACGGTAAAAATGTTTGATAAATACTTGTTTACTGGGTAGAGTGGTACAGTGTTTATTTCAGTGGTTGACATTTCTAATTGTACGTTTAATTTGTTCATCAACAATATATATATATATATATATATATATATATATATATATATATGTATAAACAGGGTTTGGCTTTAAATAGCCCTCTAGAATGGTTTTGCTATCAAACCTAAGCCTGAAGATTTATATTTTATATTTTGATAGTATTCATGAATCACTAAGGATATTTTAACCATTCAGGGTTTTCGGACTATTATCTTCATCTTTTTATTTACAACGTTTCGGCCGATGTGTCCTCCGGCCTTCTTTAGTGCTAGTGATAAGACTTGATGATGATGATGACTGTTTTTCTATAAGGATGGCTTTGGTATTAAATTAGCCACAAAGGTTGATATGCCATTAAACAAAGATATAAAACACATTAAAAAAACAACAAACAAACGTAATATCTCACTCAGTCATGAAAAGCGAAACAAGTTATGTGAATAAATTGTTATTTTTAGCAATCTGGTTTTCTTTTTAATAGTTTTTTAATGGTTTTCTTTTTAATAGTTTTTTAATGGTTTTCTTTTTAATAGTTTTTTTTAATGGATTTTAAAAAATAGTTTTTAGCAGTTTTTAAACTGTTTTAAAACAGTTTTATTGCAGTCGTTCCCCAAGATGAAGCATTCGCACTTGCCAAATCATTACTTGTCTGATATGTTCCTTCTGTCAACCTTTAATTGTGATATTACATCTTTTTATGATTTCAAATAACACCAGATATTTTATCAAAAAAATATGATCGCCAATGGTCCGGGAGACCTAGGTTCAATCCCAGGTCGCATCATACCAAAGCCTTTAAAAATGGTACTTGATACCTCCTTGTTTAACGCCCAGCAATATAAGGTACGTATCAAGGGTAAAGTGGAGCAATTCAGGGAAAGAAGTAGCGCCCTCCCCTACACCTTGGTGTAGTAGCTGTTGAAAAGAGAGCCTTCTGGTCGCCCTCGACTACGATCGCTAACTTACCTTGTAAATCTGTTTTTTCCTTTTAAGATCGCCACCCTGAGACATTCTGAATTAAGCTCTGTGGCCTTCGGGCTAAAAAGGTTTGGGACCGCTGCCATAAACTCTATCCAAAGAGTTAAAATCAAACACCCTTTTCCGGAGACCTTTTAGACCCGTATTATGTCCTTGCTTTAGTGATCAATTCACTTAACGACCTGGAACGGAACTCGATCGTTAAGTGAAGACAAAGATATCCCATACTTTGCCTTTTGTATCTCAAGTTTCCATTTTCTCAAAACCAATCACGCACATATATAATTATTTTCTTCTGAAGTCAAAATCTTTTTTTTTTTATTGTTTCTATTCGTATAAGTTGTCTCTTCTTCTGCGATGAGAAAGTAATTTTGATCAACATGAAAGGTCTATTTCAGAGATTCAATTACTAAAGGCAGACGAACGTGTTTTAGTTTTGGAGGAGGGGTTAAGAGGAAATATAAGGGACAAAAAATCCTCACTTACTCCTAATCTCACCCAGTCGTTACTCTTTCTCTCTCTCTATCTATCTATCTATCTATCTATCTATTTCTCGCTCCACACACACACACACACACACACGCTCTCTCTCTCTGTCTCTCTATCGCTCTCACTCCACACACACATACACACACACTTTCTCTCTCTCCACACCCACTCTCCCTCTCTCTCGACCCCTTTATGCACTACGAAAACATCGCTAATCAATAAGTGCTCCCCTTATGTATATTATTACATTGAAGCAGTGATAAGTAATTTCTCACATCATTGCCTTCGATCCTTACTTGAGGCCAAATGTGTTTTGCCTTGCGCCAGACTTAATCACGTGGGCATCCCTTATGTAATCAATTGGTTTTAACGATAATAATTTCCTACGTAGTATGTTCAAAAGTAAATCGGAAGTGGTGACCCAATGAGACGTTTTGGCATGCTCTCTCTCTCATTCACACACATACACACTCTCTCTCTCAAACTCTCACTGTCTCTTTCATACTTTCTCTCTCTCATTAACACACTCTCTCTCTCAATCACTCACTTTCTCCCTTGCTCTCACTCAATTTTTCCATCTCGCTCTCACCCTCACTTATTTTCTCTCTCACTCTCAATCCCTCTCACTCACACTTTCTCTCTCACTGTCTCCCTCTCACTCTCTCAATCACTCTTTCATTCTCACTATCTTTCTATCTTACTCCCTCTCTCTCTCTCTCTTTCTCTCGCTCTCACTCTCTCTCACTTTTACTATCTGTCCCTATCAATCTTACTCTCCCTTCTTTCTCTCATAATTACTCTCTCTCATTCTCTCTCTTACTCTCTCTCTCTCTCTCTCTCTTACCCTTAACTCCAATTATCTGTCTCTCACCTTCTCTCTCATTCTCTCTCTCTCTCTCTCTCTCTCTCTCTCTCATTTTTACTCACTCTCGGTCTCTCTCTAGTTCTCACCCTCTCTCTTGTACACCCACCTTGTTGGCTGGTGCTGTAAAATATGCTTACTACACCTCTGTAACAAGTGTTCTGGGTATGACATTAAACTGCATTTGATGGTGATACTCCAGTCTTGGACCTTTGGGGAATGTAGAGTACCTCTTTATTGACATTACTCCCAGGTCCACTTAGACCCAGATTGGTAGTACCTATTAAGGTTCCCTCTACCTCTCTCACATACGCACTCTCTCTCTCTCTCTCTCTCTTTCATTCATGATCTTTCTCTCTTTCTGTACACACACACACGCGCGTGCGAGTGCTCTCCCTCTGATATGTTCTCTCTCTCTCTCTCTTTTTTATCTCTCCCTCTCTCATGCACACATGCATACTCTCTCTACCGCTTTCACACACATGCTCTCTCTCACACGAATAAACTCTCACTCTCTCATACAAACACCCGCACGTTCTCACACACACATACACTCTCGTTCTCTCTCTCTCTCGCATACAGAAACTCTCTCTCTCTCTCTCTCTCTCTCTCACGCACACACATACACATACTCTCTCTCTCTCTCTCTCTCACGCACACACACACTCTCTCACACGCCTATACACACCTCTTTCTCACATGCGCACACACTCTCTCTCACACACACACTTTTTCTTTAAGCATACACACTCTCTTACGTGCGCGTGCACACACACACACACACACACACACACACACACACACACACACACACACACACACACACAGAGTCTCTCTCTCTTTCTCTCTCTCTCTCTCTCACGCACACATACACATACTCTCTCTCTCTCACGCATACACATACACATACTCTCTCTCTCTCATGTACACGCATACTCATACTCACTCTCTTACACACACACACACACACTCGCAATTGAAACTAGAGTGTAACAACACTTCTTCTTCTTCTTCTTCTTCTTCTTCTTCTTCTTCTTCTTCTTCTTCTTCTTCTTCTTCTTCTTCAGGGCAGACCTTTATTTTAACAAAGAAAATTACTGGTTTTTGCTATACCACCGAAACAGGAATTTGTAGGATTGAATAAAAATAAATAAATGAATAAAAAAAATAAACAAATATAAAAAAGAACAATTTCTCTGGAAGCCTCTGATAGGAAGCGTGATCTGCACATGTTAAAGAAAAAGACGGACGTCTTGGCTTAAAAAAAGAAACGCTCAGCGTTTCAAGACACTTTTTTTTTTACACCTTCCCAATAGACACACAATTTTTTTCTGGATCGGAAAGAAAGTTCCCTACCACAAAATACTTGTCGACCAGTAGAATAAAGCTTAAGTTTAAAGTATCCTTGTCTTTGCCTTTTTCCATCTAAAGTTTTATTTTTACAGCTCCGGTCAACCCTAAGAGAGCAAGTTAATGGAGTAATAGGAGAAACCAAGGAGTCAGATACCAAAAACAACAAAGTCATCACATAAAACCCAATAATTAACCAAACCAGAATGGACGACTACCAACAATCTACTAACAAATGAAAAGATAGCAACCAAACACTTATTCAACCTAATAAATTAAATCGTGTTTTTATCTAATTACGAAGATACACCATGGAATTTCCCTGAATTCTGCGAGGAATTCATAGTCTATAATTCAAAACAAAAAATGTTATCTTTTTTTTTCTATAAAGAAAATATAATGATTATTTTGCGTTTTATTCTTAAATTGCAAAGATATACAACTGAATTTCGCCATATCTCAACAAAGACTGCTTTTTTTAAAAACCGAGAATAGGTTTTTTTTCTTCTTTTTCGTAGAACTCCAAGAAGAATTCAATATTTTTGTTAAAAAACTGCCAAGATACCCACAGAGAAATTCATCAGGTGGTAAAAACCACAAAGAATGATTTGATTCCGATTCGTTACAGACACTAAAAATGTTTCGCTAGAAACGATTCAACAACACAGAAAAGCGTCTCTCTATAAATATTCATGATTCACTTAAGCAACAGAAATGCGTCCAAAAACATCCAAGCAATTAGATAATCGTTGTTGTCCGACAAAGTGGACATCAATGAATATTTGAATAACAAAACAAAGAGCCGTTCACCAGCGTTTCTGTTTGTCGTCGTCTGAATGAGAAGCAGAGAAAAAAACCATCATTAACGGACGGAAACTAATCCGGTTGTGGGGTAATTTAATTTCTCGTCACCATTGCAAGATTGGATGGT
This sequence comes from Sepioteuthis lessoniana, assembly GCA_963585895.1. NCBI lineage: Eukaryota > Metazoa > Mollusca > Cephalopoda > Myopsida > Loliginidae > Sepioteuthis > Sepioteuthis lessoniana. The sequence goes on along the minus strand of OY757945.1, from coordinate 3,976,111 downwards.
CCGAGAATCATTCCCACGACACGACAATTTCGGGCCTTGATCGTTGCAAAACAATGTCGTTTTAGAGTGGCTGAAAATAGATAAGTCCCCAAGTTGTCTGGTTCCACTAAACGTTTGTGCTGGCTTGTGTGTGTGTGTGTGTGTGTGTGAAGGAATGTATGTGTAAGTAGGTATGAAACGTATCTATCTATCTATCTATCTATCTATCTATCTATCTTCATCTCTTGCACCCTCTCACCCCTCTCTCTTTTTCTCGATTTGATCGTTAACTATATATATGTGTGTATGTGCGTGTGTGTGTGGGAATGAATGTATGTGCGTATGAATGTGTAAGTAGGTGGGAAACATGTATCTATCAGTGTTTGTATCTATCTATCTATCTATCTCAGTTAATACACAGAAACGAATGGCGAGAGAGAGAGAGAGAGAGAGAGAGAGAGAGAGTCGGGAAAATCCGTGTTAGCAGCGCTATTTCATATATATATATATATATATATATATATATATACGATATGCATACGATAAGTTTCCAGACTTTTTTCGTATGGGCACTTTTATTGATAGTACACACTTAAAACTCCAGTCCCCTTCGAAGTAATCTCCTCTGCCGGCTGCAATGCACTTCTTGTACCGTTCCAACAACTTCTGCAATGCCCCATCGAAGTCCTCTTGTGTGAGCGTGTCAATGACCTTCGTCACAGCCTCATTCATCTCCTCAATTGTCTCATAACGATGACAGCCTCTGAGCTTAGGGAATAACCAAAAGTCACAGGGAGCAAGGTTTGGACTATAGGGACGGTGAGGAACTGTCTTGATGCCCATCTTGGTTAAATAGTCTGTGACAACGATGGAGTTGTGGACTGGTGTATTGTCCTGGTGGAAATGCCACTGACCCGATTTGAAAAGTGCTGGACTCTTCCCTAGGAATCTCTCCCTGAACTCCCTTAAAACCTCAACATAGTAACCCTAACCCTAACCCTAACTCTTTGGCCAATCAACTGTAGTGTATTGACTTCCTTACTCCTCCCACACCTCTCATCATCCCTCACAGACTCCCTGCGTTCCTTGAATCTCTTATGCCACTCAAAAACTGATGCTTGATTCATGCAAGGTGGTCGAAAAGCAGTCTGAAGCATTCCATACGTTTCTGTGGCATTTTTTCAAGTTTAAAACCGAATTTTATTGCATATCGTTCTTCCTCACGTCCAGATTGGAATTTTTAAATTCACCAGCTGTGACAATCAGGCTTTAGTAGGGTGTATTCCAATTCCTGCTGTAGCTGTTTCTTTGAATCTGAAATCATAAGAATTGGTCAGTCATCTCATAAGATATGTAGCAATAACATACTAAAATTTCAAGTGTCTACGACAATTTTAAATGCCTCTACAAAAAAAGTCTGAAAACTTATCGTATGCCCTTCGTATATAGGGTTTGGACAAAATAATGAAAACACCTGGAAATTTCAAATTCATTTTAATACAATTTTCTGATTGCAGCCCTCTCTGTGCAACTTCCCTTCTAACAGTTTTTGAGGAAACCTGGTTCTTGAGATGGTCTAAGCTCTACTGTAATTTTTTGAGCTATATTCTTATGATTCTTCCTAACAATCCGCGTAAGAGTCCGACGGTCCCTATCAGACAGTTTTCGCTTTCTTCCAGAGTTTTACTTCAGTGAGGAGGTTTTTCCTTCTTTCTCAAATGTTAGTCATTATTTTCAAGACAGTACTCCTTGTTGCACCAAATAATTCATCAGCTTTTGTTGCATTAGCGCCTGCCATACGAGCATCAACAATTTGACGTCTTTTAAAGTCTGATTGATCTGCCATTTTAATGAATTTTGATTCATTTCGTCTGATCTGTAAAAAAACAACAATTTTAGTAAAATAAGATGAGAAAAATTAATGATTAATTAAAAAAAAACACATAAAAATAACAAACGTTTGATGGTTTTATAGGAGTTTTGAAACTAAGATTCTTGGCATTTCCATTATTTTGACCGACCCCTGTATATATATCGTTTTTAATGGAGGGAGGGAGAAATAGGGTCGAAAGACAGACAGACAGACAGACAGATTAATTCGTGACCTTAAGAAATTGTCTACGAAATACAAACAGTGATAACAAATGAAACAGGGAGAATGAAAAGAGGGAAAGAAAATTGAGAAAGAGAAAGATAGAAAGAAAGACTTTTAGAAAAAAAGTTGTGAAAAAAAAAGATTGGAAAAATGATCGAACCAAAATACAAAAAACAAATGAAGAAGAAAAGGGAATGAGAAAAACAGGAAATGATATAAAAAAGACTTGAAGCAGAAAGAAAGAAAGAAAGAAAGAAGTAACCAAAGAAAAATGAGAGAAAGGAACAGAATAGAGAAAGAAAGAAAGAAAGAAAAAAGAGAGAAAGAAAAAGAAAGAAAAAATGAAAGAAAGGAAAGGAGGAAGTAGAAAATAGAGCGAGAAAGAAAGAAAGAAAGAAAGAAAAAGAAAGAATGAAAGCAAGAAAGAAAGAAAGAAAAATGAAAGAAAGGAACGGACGAAGAAGAAAGAAAGAAAGAAAGAAAGAACCGATGAAAAATGAAAGCAAGGTACCGAGGAAGAAGAAAATAGAGCAAGAAAGAAAGAAAGAAAAAAAGAAAGAAAAATGAAAAAAAGGAACGGACGAAGAAGAAAGAAAGAAAGAAAGAAAGGAACGGAGGAAGAAGAAAATAGAGAAAGAAAGAAAGAACTGAAGAAAAAATGAAAGAAGGGAACAGATGAAGAAGAAAATAGAGCAAGAAAGAAAGAAAGAAAGAAAGAACCAAAGAAAAATGAAAGAAAGAAACGGAGGAAGAAGAAAATAGAGAAAGAAAGAACCAAAGAAAAATGAAAGAAAGGAACGGACGAAGAAAGAAAGAAAGAAAGAAAGAAAGAAATGGAGGAAGAAGAAAAAAGAGCAAGAAAGAACGAAGGAAAGAAAGAAAGAAAGGAACGGAGGAAGAAGAAAAAAGAGCAAGAAAGAAAGAAAGAAAGAAAGAAAGAAAGAAAGAAAGAAAGAAAGAAGTAACCGAAGAAAAATGAAAGAAAAGAACGGGAGAAGAAGAAAAAAGGGAAAGAAAGAAAGAAAGAAAGAAAGAACCAAAGAAAAATGAAAGAAAGAAACGGAGGAAGAAGAAAAAAGGGAAAGAAAGAAAGAACCAAAGAAAAATGAAAGAAAGGAACGGACGAAGAAAGAAAGAAAGAAAGAAACGGAGGAAGAAGAAAAAAGAGCAAGAAAAAGAAAGAAAGAAAGGAACGGAGGAAGAAGAAAAAAGAGCAAGAAAGAAAGAAAGAAAGAAAAGAAAGAAAGAAGTAACCGAAGAAAAATGAAAGAAAAGAACGGGAGAAGAAGAAAATAGAGCGTGAAAGAAAGAAAGAAAGATATAAATGAATGAACAGAACAAGAAAGAAATCAATCATGATTGAAAAAGCCAGGAATAAAATCGAATAAGAAAAGCAAAAAAAAAAAAAAAGTGAATAAAGAAACTCATTAATAGTTAATGATCTTAGCAATCAGCAAATGTCTCCAAAGCAGAAGGTAATATCAGAATCAACCATGTTTTTTTTTCTCTTCAGGAACAAAACAAGAAAAAAGATTTATTTGGAAAAACAGAACTTTATCATAAATAACGAAAAGATGAAAAAAAAAAAAAAAAAAAAAAAGAAGCAAAATAGCGAATGTTGGATAATCAGCCGTTGATTTTGGAAATGAGGAGGAAAACGACGAAAGTGTCTTCCAATTAAAAATGAATGGCGTTACCAAGCAAAGAAATGAACGTCTGACAAATGAAAATCAAGAATATCAGACGATTTTTGTTTGCATTTAAAAAAAAGCGAAAACAATTAAAAATCTAATAGATGACAATACAGTCACATATAATTTAGATTTGGTTTCTTTGTTTAATGGCATATTAACCTTCCTGGGTTATTTAATTCTAAATTCATCCTTCTAAAAAAAAAAACAGTTGTGATATGAACCCCCTTATTCCCCTGCTATGGGTGTTCATAACTTGGAGGGTAAACATTATAGCGCGATTGGGATTCGAACTCGCTTATTTTGAGTCCGCAGTTGAGCACTTTTAGCCATTGCACCACGAGGACACATCCTCCATAAAATTTCGAAGATAGATTCAGTTCAATTTTTTTGTTTAATACCATATCAACCTTCGTGGGTTATTTAATGCCAAAACTATATAGAAGGACTGGAGTTGAGCTATTTAACCCATGTCTTTGCCAAGGGTAGCTGTTTGAAAGTGAATTTATACTGAAGGAATATTTTAGTCTTAGATCTAGTCTGGTACAAGAACACGTCCAATGAGCATTTAACTTCCGACACTGCAGAATGAGCCTGTGATTCATAATTTACTTTCGAGCGGTCAAAGGCAACTCTAGAAAGATCCAGAGGGAAGAAAAGTGCTGGTTGGTGGTATAATGGTATCAGAATCAAAAAAAAAATTTAATTCATTTATTTGCTTCATTGTGTGATTGATTGATTTTAACGGCATGTCAATTGCCCAATCGGCTGGGGCTGTAGAATACGCCGACTGCTTCTCTGCCGAGGGGTAAGACCCCCACCAACGTGTGTCCTGGATATGATACTAAACAATCTGATGGTGAGGTTCCAGTAGTGCTGGAGCTTTGGGGAATGCGGAGTACCCCTTCATTGCCATTGCTCCCAGGTCGACCCTGGCCCAGAGTGGTAGCACCTGATAGGGCCCTATCTATGGGTTAAATAGAACTAACAGCAGACGTATGCTAAACTGAATTGTTTGAGTAAACTGAATAGTTTGAAATAGAAATGTTTTTGACAATTAAACCATATTTACACTTAAACTGCGTGCTTATGCTTGACTGAATTATTTGAAATGGAACTGTTTTTCGACATTAAAACTGTATTTACACTTAACTGAATTGTTACATATAACTGCTTGAATAGTTTGAAATGGAAATGTTTTTGACAATTAAACTGTGTAAGTAAAGTAAGCAAAGTTGTCTCCCTTTAGTCGAGGGTGATCCGAAGGCTCCCTTTTCGATAGCTACTACACCAAGGTGTAGGGGAGGGCGCTACTCCTTTCCCTGGATTGCTCCACTTTATCCTTGATATATACCTTATATTGCTGAGTGTTAAGCAAGGAGGCATCAAGTATCATTTTTTGAGTCTTTACTATGACTCGACCTGGGATTGAACCCAGGTCTCCCGGGCCATTGGCGAACACTCTAACCGCTCGGCCAATACTGTGTACTTGTGCTAAACTGAATTGTTTTAAAAAGAACAGATTATTTACAAAAAAATGGATTTGGCGTTTAATAACCTACAAAGATGGAGGTGCCCGTGGTGTAATGGTTATTGTCGCAAGATGTGGACACGACGACACGAGTTCAAATCCTGGACGAGCCTGATTACATTTCACATAGCCCTTGGGAAAGGTATGAATCCAAATATTCTCCCTCCAGCTATGGATAAATAGTAGGGCAGACTAGGTTCTTCAGCCTTGGTGAGGCAACTAGTCTAGGAGAAGGAAAACTCTTAATTCAAACCTGTTAAACTCCGCTTAAAAATTGACCTTGTGTCATATCCTGCCCGAGCGGAGGGGTTGGTAAATAGGATAACCTACAAAGGTTGATATGTCATAAAACCCAACAAACCAAACCAAACGGCATGTCAACCGATCTAGGTTTATTTTATGCCAACAGGTTAGGAAATCGTGTTCATTTTACATTCCTATTTCTGTTTTTTGTGTGATTGTTTCTCAAACGATTTATTTTTTCATACGGGTTTATCGAATACGATTAATTTTTAATCAAATCTATTTGACTTATAGATAGGGGACCATTACAAGTGCGACTAGTCCGGGTCAGAGTAAGACTAGGATTGGTTGGTTTGGTTGGTTTTATGGCATATCAACCTTTGTAGGTTATTAAACGCCAAATTCATTTTTATGTAAATAATCTCTTCTATTGAAAACAGTTCAGTTTAGCACAAGTACACAGTTTAATTGTCAAAACCACTTCCATTTCAAACTATTCAAGCAGTTATATGTAATAATTCAGTTAAGTGTAAATACAGTTTTAATGTCGAAAAACAGTTCTATTTCAAATAATTCAGTTAAGCAGAAGCACGCAGTTTAAGTGTAAGTACGGTTTGATTGTCAAAAACGTTTTTATTTCAAGCTATTCAGTTTAATCAATTCAGTTTAGCATAAGTATGCTGTTAGTTCTATTTAACCCATAGATAGGGCCCTATCAGGTGCTACCACTCCGGGCAAGAGTGGACCTGGGAGCGATGGCAATGAAGGGGTACTCCGCATTCCCCAAAGCTCCAGCACTGCTGGAACCTCACCATCAGATTGTTTAGTGTCATATCCAGGACACTCGTTAGCGGGGGGGGGGTCTTACCCCTCTGCAGAGGTGCAGTCAGTGTATTCTACAGCCCCAGCTGACTGGGCAAAGTAAAACTAGGAGTAATGGCACTGAAGGAGTACTCCATACTCTCCCAGTCCAGTCGGCTGGGGCTGTTGAATACACCGACTGCATCTCTGCAAAGGTGTAAGACTCCTCACCAATGAGTGTCCTGGATATGACTCAAAACAAACGGATGGTGAGGGTTCCAGTAATGCTGGACCTTTGGGGAATGCGGAGTACTTCTTTATTGGCATCGCTCCCAGATTCACTCTGACCCGGAGTGGTAGCACCTGATAGGGTCCTGGCTATAGGTCAAATGGAACTGTTTGACATTTAATCTGAGTGCAAACAAATGACTTTTGCAAAATTAATAGTTTGAAATAGAACTGTTTGATCATTTAACTGTGTGTAAACAAATAACTGACGGTTAATTGAATTGTTAGTGATGCATCACAATACTTGAAACCATTTAACTTTGCTGACTTATTCTTACAAATCATATATATATATTTAAAAGTTGTTGGCGACCATAGTCGAGGGTGACCCGAAGGCTCCCTTTTCGATAGCTTACTACACCAATGCGTAGGGGAGGGCGCTACTCCTTTCCCTGGATTGCTCCACTTTACCCTTGATCCGTACTTTATAATGCTGAGTGTTAAGCAAGGAGGCATCAAGTACCATTTTTTGAGTCTTTGGTATGACTCGACCTGGGAACGAACCCAGGTCTCCCGGGCGAATGGCGAACACTCTAACCGCTTGGCCAATGTCTGGTACATATATATATATGATTCGGCATTAAATAACCTACAATGGTTGATATACCATAAAACCAAACCAAACCAAACCTGGTTCTGACAGATTAAAAACAAAGTAATGGATGAATTATTGGTGTGATTAAGGCATCTGTAATACCAATAGATCTTGTAGCTTAGTAATGATTCGGTTTTTTTTATTCAGTGGCAAATCAACCTTTGTGTGTTATTTAATGCCAAAGTTATTTTTGTAGAAGGGCAGCAGTGGTACTATTTAACGAATAGCTGGAGAGATAAGGGGGTTTATACTTTCCCCAAGGGGCATTAGTCCAAAAGTGAATGTAATTGCACGCCTGGAGTTCGAACTCGCTTACTACGATGTCACAGTCTAGTACGTTAGACACAGGGAATCCCTCGACTTCGCATTGGGGAGATGAGAGACCATCCTAATTGTTATTTCTTCACTTGCCAGACGTTGACATTTTTAAGACGAATATTCGGTTAGTTTTTTTGACCGTTCGTTTCTCCGGTCTCTCCTCGGATATGGGATTTATTCTGATCTCCTCCCCTTCTTTTTTGGTTTCTCATCACCTCACTCCCCTTACTTCATCAGTCCTTGCAATGTGCCACTCTTACCCGATCAAACCTGTAGACCCACATACGTGGGGCCTTCAATAAGTTTCCAGACTTTTTTTGTACAAGCTTTTAAAATTGTTGTAGACTCTTGAAAATTCACTATGTTATTGCTTTACATCTTATGGGATGACCAACCAATATTTATGATTTCAGGTTCAACTGAACAGCTACAGCAGGAATTCGAATTCACTCAACTAAAGCCTGATTGTCACAGCTGGTGAAATTCAAAAATCCAATCTGACACTTTAAAAGAACGATATGCAATAAAATTCTGTTTTAAACTTGGAAAAAATGCCACAGAAACATATGGAATGCTTCAGACTGCTTTTCGACCATCTTGCATGAATCGAGCATCAGTTTTTGAGTGGCATAAGAGATTCAAGAAGTGGAGGTGCCCGTGGTGTAATGGTTATCGTCGCAGGATGTGGACTCGGCGATACGAGTTCAAATCCTGGACGAGACTGATTGCATCTCATATAGCACTGATACCCTTGAGAAAGGTATGAATCCAAATATTCTCCCTCCAGCTATGGGTAAATAGTAGGGCAGACTAGGTTCTTCAGCCTTGGTGAGGCAACTAGTCTAGGAGAAGGAAAACTCTTAATTCAAACCTGTTAAACTCCGCTTAAAAATTGACCTTGTGTCATATCCTGCCCGAGCGGAAGGGTTGGTAAATATGATAAATATTATAACCCCACCCTCGAAGTAATATTGTTCATTAATAACAACAAAGTCATTTACACAAATATAAATAAAAACAATGAGAAAGAAATAAAATCAATAAAAATAATCACACATGTTTTTACGAATAATGACACTTTACCTTTCGAGTCGGGCACTTTCGATTTTTGTTTTCGTGTCTTGAATATTTTTTCGTTTAGCAGGATGGAAATTTCTTCAAAGTCCGTTTCGTATTCTGAATTTTTCGTTTAACGGGGGTTTCGTACGTCGAGATTCCATCATCATCATCATGTCGCGCTATCAGCACGGATATTTCTGACCCTCTCACGCCACCCCTCCCTATCGTCCATTGCTTTTGGCAGGTCTTCCGGGCTACATCCAGTGTCTGCACCGAGCTGCTATATGTATGTTCGAGCTGGACGTCTCTACTTCTCCAGCAGTGTCCCGCATGTCTGGTTCGTCTAATTTTGATAGTTTTCGTGGCGGGTGGTAGGTGGCCGTACGGTTGCTGTTTTGTGGGGTGCTGTCTCCAGGACTTGTTCAATATTGCTCGCAGCCTACTGTACATATATACAGAAGAATAAAAGGAGTAAAGGTCACATCTAATTGGGGGATACTCATAGGTTGACGACCCCCTTCGATTAAGTTAAAGAAGAAACGTAACTCTTTTTATCTTTCGAACATGAACTTCGCGTGAAATCTGCGAAGAGCGAAATGATAACGTCGATTCACCAATTGCAAGAGAGAGAGAGAGAGAGAGAGAGAGAGAGAGAGAGAGAGAAAGAAAGAAAAAGAGAGAAAGAGAGTGTGTGTGTATATCGGTGTGTGTGTGTCCCATGATGTTATCTCTCAAAATATTTTCAGTCTTCTTACTGCCTTGTTCTTCAAGACTTAATGGTGTCACTTTGTGCAACTGCGGAGGTCATACTTGACAAACTGTCGAATTTAAGGATGTGATCTCTTCATCTCCGTACGTCGAGCCTGTACTTCATGACCTTGCTTCCTCTGAGCCCTGGCCAGCCCTCTGCCACGATGTTTAGCACTCGGGACTTGTGCCAAACGTCGTATCAGAGCCTCCGTCAATGCATACGTTATAGAACACAACTGCTATAGTGAATTTAGCTCCTTATTTTGAATTTAAAGTTACCGTTCTCCAAGACGGATCACCAATCAAGTTAAAAAGCAAACTGTGTTTTATATTTCACCCTTAGATGAAGGAAGTAAAATTGGATTCATGATTTTTGCCATAGAGTCCAAAAATATATTTTTTTCAAGTTTCATCTTTTATATTTCCATTTCATCCAATTTTAAAATGCAAGCATCATTGTAAAGAAAGAAAAAAAAATAACAAAACAAAAAACAAAATAAAACAAAAAAAACAAAAACAAAGAACAAAACAACCTGTCGAGAGCAAGAGCTAACTGCAAGGGGAAGTTTTGAATATGATACAAAACTGAATCTAGTAAGTATGGATTACCTCTTCATAGCCATTACTCCCAGGTCCACTCTGGCTCGGATTGGTTGCACTTGTTCAGGTTCGACCTGTGAACAATAATTCTTCAACTAGAATGGCTTTTCATTATATACATATTTACCTACCCCTCCGCTCGAGCAGGAACTGACACAAGGTCAATTTTTAAGCGGAGTTTAACAGGTTTGAATTTAGAGTTTTCCTTCTCTTAGACTAGTTGCCTCACCAAGGCTGAAAAACCCAGCCTGTCCTACTATTTACCCATAGCTGGAGGGGGAATAATTGGGTTCGTTCCTTTCCCCAGGGTATTTGTGTTATGTGAAAATGCAAATCAGTCTCGTGCAGGATTTGAACTAGTGTCCCCGTGTCCATTTCCTACGACGATAACCATTACACCACGGGCTTTTCATTATATAACACACGAAAGTTGATATGCCATTGAATAAAGATGCTAAACAACATAGGAAATGAATGCAAACGTTCAATGTACGCAATTCTCGAACCTCTAGGCATAAAATATTCCCAGATGTGTCGAAATACCGTTAAATCAATCAATCAATCTATATATCTATATCTATATATATTAAATAATAGCCCTTATGGTAAGAAAAAAAAACCCGCAAGTGATTTGAAGATGAAAATATACAACGAATCACTGTCAAGTGGAAAAAATATATATTAGAAAAAAGAAAAAGAAAGGCCAACCTTGTCATACCAATTGAAAAAAATCAAAAGACATGCAATTGGTTGGTCAAAAGAAAAAACCCACCGTTAGGGCTGCTAAGCTACAATGCAAAAAGTGCTCAATACTAAGTAGAGCAAAATAGTAACGATAATTACTTAGTGAGTTAGGAACTAACCTACTATAGTTTCACCTAAGCGGCTCCTCAGGGTATTTAATCCCGTTGGGGTGATGATGAGCCGCTTTGGCGAAATAATAGTAGGTTAGTTCCTGACTCACTAAGTAATTATCGTTACTAAATATATATATATTTCATGGTAGTGTCTGTGACTCTGAGTTTCATACTGTCTGCATTCGTTAGACTGAATGAAGGTTTTCAAAAAATGACCAATTAATATGGTTAATTTGTTGTTCGAAAAAAAAGGGGGGGTTGTGTGTCCGTGTGCCGGAGTTTGTGTGCAACTGAATGTTTGTTTGTGTATGTGCAGTACATATGTGTGTATATTTGCGTATGTACAGGCATGCACATATATACATGCACATATATACATGCACATATTTCCGCTATCTGGTGTTGGGAAAGGGTGAGGCAAAAAAAGGGGATGTGAGAAGAGAAGAGTGGGTGAGGAGGGAGTGGGAAATGGATTGCTGCAATCAGAATATCTACATTTATGGTAACTAAAGGTTTATTTGATAGGAATATGAAATGTTTGTTTGGTGGTAAACCATATTAATCAATCGTTTTTTGAAAACCTTCATTCTGACGAATACGAAAAACATAAAACCCAGGGTCACAGACACTACCATGTAATATGTATGTATATAGTCGACCATAGTCGTGGGCAACCCGAAGGCTCCCTTTTCAATAGCTACTACACCGAAGTAAACGAGAGGGCGCTACTCCTTTCTCTGGATTGCTCTACTTTACCCTTGATACGTACTTTATAATGCTGAGTGTTAAAAGCAAGGCGGCATCAAGTACCATTTTTTTTGAGTCTTTGATATGACTCGACTTGGGATTGAACCCCGGTCTACGAAGCCGTTGGCGAACACTCTAACCACTAGGCCAATGAGCCGGTATATCAATTATTTCTTTGTCTGAAGATGCTGATCTAACATTTAAAAAAAAATATAGGGTCTGCTGAAATAAATACAAAAAGTGTGAGTCATTTTTAAAGTTTTTTTTCTTATATATATATATATATATATATATATATATATATATATATATATATTTCTTTAAAAGCTCTATCATTGATATTGAGCACTATTTGATAATACTGCAACATTTGGTCCTCCATTAACTTAACCAAGTGAGCTAGTGAGAACCTTAAACCTCTTTAATATATATATATATATATATATATATATATATATATATATATATATTGCTGTCTCTTTTAAGTCTTATTTTCCCAATCATATTGTTAATACTCTCCTTAGAAGACGAGTTGTTATTATCCTTACACTCCTTTGATGGTCTGTGTGTGTGTGTGTGTGTGTGTGTGTGTGTGTGTGTGTGTGTGTGTGTGATTTTAACTAAGGAACAAAATATCATCATTGCATTTCGAAGAAAATAAAAGTTTTGATTTGTAAGCATAATAGGCAAGTATAGTATGGTAGGCCAGAATCGCAATAAATATCATGGTGATGTGATATATTATATTGTTATTTACTATCGAGAATTATGTGAAATTAGTATTCAATGCTGGAATATGATTTTTGTTCGATTGCAATTATAATTTGTATTAGTTATGATGTATTAATGATATATAGTGTATACATCATTGTAATCGATGATTGCATATATGTAAGGAATATAGTGAATTATATTGTGTTAAGACGTTGCAATAATTGTTTGTATTAGCTATGTCATTTTTATGTGTGTGAATGAGTGTGTGTGGTGATGATTTTAACTAATAAGAAAATCATCATCATTGCATAATTAATGAAATGAATATATTATATGACGTGTAAGCATGATAAGTCTGGGACGGTAGGATGATTGGTAGAGAGTTGGGTTACAATAATCTTTATTAGCTATCTATATTGGATTAATGTTACGTTACGTATACATTATTGTACTATATGATGCTTTGTGCGTAGGCGGGGGATACGTTAAATATCCTGTGTGGAGACCTTTTTGTTACGCTCATGAAAACATGGCTAACATAATGTAACAAGGTTGTGGAAATGCATGAAGATGGATATAAAGATTTAAAGAAGGAAGGTGGTACGGTACGTCGGTTGTGTTGCGGGGTCATTAGTAGAGGAATTTATAGAAGTGGAGGTGGTATAGGTAAGATGGATTGGTTATGTGTATGGGTCGAAATGTGAGAGTAGATATTTGTTCTTATATCTGCATTTGGATTGAATTTCTGATTTTTTTGTTTACCAGGGTGTTTTGTAGTTGGTGGGTGATAATTACCAGTTTTTCGTGGAGACAAAGAGGGCATTTTTTATGTCTTTCTGTATGCGGGTGCTAGTTTTAGTATTTCCTAGGTGATGGTGGGTGAGATGTTCATGTCTTTTCGGCGCCATATGTGTGTGGATAAAGAAGTGTTGGTAAAGGAAAGTTTGTGGTTATATATTCTTTGTTTTATGGTACTCTCCGAGGTACCTATATATTGCTTGACTGCACTGTTGGTTTTTACAGTGGCTTTGTTCACTACGTTTTTTCTGTAGGCAGTTTCCTAGTAGGGAGCATGTTTCTTTATCCCTACAGTTGCATTGTTTGTTGGAGTGTGTGGTGCTGTGGATGGATTCGATCTTCTTGTTGTGGCTTTTTATGATTTGAGGCATTTAACTTGTGCAACTGTAGCTAACCTTTATATTGTTTCTGTTGAAGATTTTAGCTAGGGGGCTATAAGTGGGGAAGTGCTTATTAGATGTAGGAAGTCCCTACATTGATGTTACGCATTTGTTGTAAGGCGGGTTGAACCAAGTTATATTTCTCTTTCTGTGTTTAGGTTTGCTTTTTGGTGGTGTGTATTCGAGTGTTTTTCTATAACCGCAGTTTTTTAGTGCGTTGTTGTATATGTGTTTGTATTTGTTGAAAATGCCGATGTTGGAAGAATTATCGGATAGTCTGCGGGTAAATGATTTTGGTATTTGTTTGATAACTGAGGGTGGGTGGTTTGAAGAAGTGTTTATGTAAACGGGTGTATCGTACTCTTTTTTTTTTTAAATATAAAAACTAATATATATTTAATTATTATCATTATTATTATTATATAATAGCTCTATCAGAGATATTGAACACTTTCCAAATTATATCGCATTTGGTTCGCCACAAACCCACAACGTGAATTAGTGACAACTAACACTGTCACAATATATATATATATATATATATATATATATATATATATATATATATATATATATATATATAAGATACTTAAATTTAAGATGGACAACAATTATTGTAGCTGGGGCGAAATGAAATAATCGTATTTTTAATCAAATTAGTTACTAGTGGATAAAATGTAATTGTCTGATTTAGTCACAGAGTCACTAAAAAGAATTTCATTCTGAAAAATTCTTCGAATAGACGAATAAATATCAAAGTTGTTGTGTATTTTGAGAAGAGAGCTGGATCTGACGGCTGTGAAGGATTAGCAAATTAGAAATGTATTATACGGGATACACTTGCTTAAACAAGTCAATATTTGGATTGCAACACCCGACAGACAGATGAAAATGATTTCCAATGGTAGACAACGGCAGATTATATAAAATTTGACATCACAAGTTACATGACCGACTGACAGATAGATAGAATAGACTAAAATAGATAGATAAGACTATGATTGATTTTTTCACACATTAAAAATACATGAAAAGAAGTGGATAGATATACAAAAATTGAAAGATATGGTTGGTTGGTTGGTTAATATGTTTTAAAGCATATCAACCCTTGAAGGTTATTTAATGCCAAATCCTCTTTATACATATATATTAAATATATATGATTTGGTTTGGTTGGGTTTTATGGCATATCAACCATTGAAGGATATTTAATGCCAAATCCTCTTTATACATATATATTAAATATATATGATTTGGTTGGGTTGGGTTTTATGGCATATCAACCATTGTAGGTTATTTAATGCCAAATCCTCTTTATACATATATATTAAATATATATGATTTGGTTGGGTTGGGTTTTATGGCATATCAACCATTGTAGGTTATTTAATGCCAAATCCTCTTTATATTATTAAATCTATAGGATTTGGTTTGGTTGGGTTTTATGGCATATCAACCATTGTAGGTTATTTAATGCCAAATCCTCTTTATACATATATATTAAATATATACGATTTGGTTTGGTTGGGTTTTATGGCATATCAACCATTGTAGGTTATTTAATGCCAAATCCTATTTATACATATATATTAAATATATATGATTTGGTTGGGTTGGGTTTTATGGCATATCAACCATTGTAGGTTATTTAATGCCAAATCCTCTTTATACATATATATTAAATATATATGATTTGGTTGGGTTGGGTTTTATGGCATATCAACCATTGTAGGTTATTTAATGCCAAATCCTCTTTATATTATTAAATCTATAGGATTTGGTTTGGTTGGGTTTTATGGCATATCAACCATTGTAGGTTATTTAATGCCAAATCCTCTTTATACATATATATTAAATATATACGATTTGGTTTGGTTGGGTTTTATGGCATATCAACCATTGTAGGTTATTTAATGCCAAATCCTATTTATACATATATACTAAATATATAGGATTTGTAAACAAATGGATTTTAAGTGAATTCTTTTAAACGAGCTAGAGTCCATTTGTTTGCACACAGTTAAATGGTTTGTGCGCCATTTTCACCAAAGATCCAGGACTGGGGCCTCACCATCAGATGGTTTTGTGGCATATTCAAGACATCAGTTAGGGGTGTAAAGATATATATATATATATATATATATATATTCAAAGACAAAAAGATAGGGACACACTTAATTTTCTCGCACACTAAATAGATATAAACAGAAGTAAACAGTAAATTTGAAGCTTGAGATAGATAGATAGATATGAAAAGACTAAAATAGATAGATAGATAGATAGATAGATAGGAACACACTGGGATCGATCGATCAATTGATAGATAGATAGATAGATAGATATGAACAGAGATAGATAGATAGATAGGATCAGACGGAGATAGATAGATAGATAGAAAGAAACAGACTGAGATCGATAGATAGATAGATAGATAGATAGGAACAGCTTTTGATAGATAGATAGATATGAACAGGCAGCAGATACAACTGATGGTGAATAAAAAAAAACTTGAGAGGGAAAGGTTATTTTATAAATATTGCCCCGCCTAACAGACAAACTTTTTTTTGTCAGTAATTACCAACAGATGACTTCAAAATTTACAAATTGTTTTATCGCCAGCACACGAATGAAAACTGTTTAAAATGTTTCCTTTTAGTGTTTACTTAATTTTTTGCTTCGTTGTAACATTTTCCCCTCTTAAATAAAAAGAAAAAAACAAAAAAACGACAACGAATTAAGCGGCCATTTTTCTTTTTTATCTGGAGGAATAATTGCCTTGACCTTTTCCGTAACGGAAGTAATGTTCACATTTGACCTATTAATTATGGCAGCCATTTTGGTTTTGCCTGGTATTTTGGCGGGAAGCTGATTTTCCGATTCCAGAGAAGCAAAGTTGCCCACAACAGAAAGAGCCGATGATTGATTTGGAAGAAATCTATAGGGAACAAAAGCGATAATTATTTACCGTAAACTCTGATTTTAAAGAGGCGGGCAGAAAAGAGAGCAAAAATAAAAGTAAAAATAAAAAAGAATGTAAAAATAAATAAAAAAAGCAAAAAAAAACAAAACTATAAAAATCGATAAAATGTTGATATTTTACCGCGTACATTGAAATTTCGGCCGGAGAAAGTTGGTAGGCAAAAGCTGATCTATCTACTATATTTAGAGAGAGAGAGAGATAGAGAGATAGATAGAGAGAGAGAGGGAGATAGAGAGAGACATATATATATATATATATATAGAGAGAGAGAGATAGAGAGATAGATAGAGAGAGAGAGAGAGAGATAGAGAGGGACATATATATATATATATATATATAGAGAGAGAGATAGAGATAGAGAGATAGAGAGAGAGAGAGAGATAGAGAGAGACATATATATATATATATATATAGAGAGAGAGAGATAGAGAGATAGATAGAGAGAGAGAGAGAGAGATAGAGAGAGACATATATATATATATATAGAGAGAGAGAGATAGAGATAGAGAGATAGAGAGAGAGAGATAGAGAGAGACATATATATATATATATATATAGAGAGAGAGAGATAGAGATAGAGAGATAGAGAGAGAGATAGAGAGAGATAGAGAGAAAGAGATAGAGAGAGAGATAGAGAGAGAGAGAGCAAAAGAGAGAGAGAGAGAGAGATAGATAGAGAGAGAGAGGGAGATAGAGAGAGACATATATATATATATATATATAGAGAGAGAGATAGAGATAGAGAGATAGAGAGAGAGATAGAGAGAGATAGAGAGAAAGAGATAGAGAGAGAGATAGATAGAGAGAGAGAGAGCAAAAGAGAGAGAGAGAGAGAGAGAGAGATGCCAACAAACATGAAAAGGCTATCTGTTTATCTTTTATAGGCTTGTGTTTGGTCCTACACCCAGGAGAAAAATGCCGCTCTACGATGATGTTTATTAAGATTGTTATAGTATGGAACAAGGCCACAATAGAAGAGCTCCCGGTGAAGATAATTCGATTCCAATATAAGAAGAGGCTGAGATAGACTTGAACAGAGATTGATAGATAGATATGAAGGGGTTTAGGTTTTTTGGTTTAATGGCATATCAACCTTTATTCGTTATTTGATACCAAACCAATCCTTCAAGAAAAGCTTAACGGTACTATTTGACCCAGATCGCTGGGAGGATAAAGGGGTTCCCAAGGGGATTAGTCTGAAAGTGAACGTAATGGCACGACTGGAACTCGAACTCACTTATTACGTACGATTCCGTATTCCAGCGCTTTAACCATTACACCACGAGGACACCCCTAGATATGAACAGACTGATATATGTATATAGGAATAGAATGAGATAGATAGATAGACAGCCACTGCACTATCTGGCATATATATATATATATATATATATACACACACACACACACAGAATGTAACCCGGATATAAGAGAGTTGTCGGGACAGGGAAAGTATCTTATATCTGCGTTTCTCTTATATCCGGGTTTGGTCTATTTCGTTTAGGTAACACAGGGTCTAATTTGGGACCAGAAACAATCGCTCTGATATCCGGGTTTCTCTTATATCCGGATTACACTGTATATATATATATATATATATATATAATGACACGCATAAGTATTGGATACATGTTATTTTCTGTTATAATTCTAATTCACGGTTGCCATTTTGCCAGATATTTGGTAAGTAATATCTTGTAAAGTTATTTTAGTTGTATGTGGAAGGAAAATTAAAAACTCATGGTTGAATCCTTTTTTTTTATCAAAGTTCAAAATTACCCTAGAACACCGTAGAAACACAAAAATCCGATTACATAGAAATCCCAAACCCCAGTCACCTCAAATATGTATACAGACATGTATACACATATATAAAAAAAGGAAAGAACCACCAGTAAATTTAAAACCACACAGCTCCACACACAAAAAATCCCTGAGACACACACTCTCACACACACACATACACACAGAAGAAAAATAAGTGTTAGTGAAACCCAAAACCACTCCAATGCTCACACACACACACACACACACAACTATAAACATATCAAATATTAAAATAAACATACTCTTGGAAAAAGAGAGAATAACCTCGATATAAAACCCGCCCAAACCAACCGAAAACCATTCAAACTACAGACACAAGTGAGTTCAAGTCTTATTAAGTACCCCATTAACAAGGCCTTGTGCCACATATCTTCTCTGACGAAATCAACAAGCTGGAAACCTAAACATATATAACACGTATGTAAGAACAAAATAAATAAATTCAAAAAATACAAATCTCTTCGTGGTCCTACCTATTTTAATATATATATATATATATATATCAATCCCCGGTCAAGTCATACTAAAGACTCAAAAATGGTACTTGATACCTACTTGCTTAACACTCAGCATAATAAGGTAGGGATTAAGGGTAAAGTGGAGCAATCCAGGGAAAGGAGTAGCGCCTTCCTCTATACTTCGGCATAGTAGCTATTGAAAAAGAGCCTTCAGGTTGCCCTCGACTACGGCCACCAACTTTATATATATATATATTGTCATCCACAGACAGACTGTTTCGTTCTATCAGAACTCTTCAGAGTGGATAGACACGCAGGACGCTCGAAGCCGGGATCGAAACCCGTCCAACTTTACGTTAGACTAAGTTTCAGACCTCTCAGCCACCAAGCCGACCACATTGGCTAAGGGAATTTTTAAGGTATTTATTTTAGCAACAGCCTTTTACATTTTTTATACCCTATCGGCTACCAGAGTGCTCAATTCTTTCGAAGAGCTTTGCATTACGCTAGCGGCGGCCGACAATTCCTTCGCCAGAGTGCTCAACCCCCATGGGGGGCGTATTGCAATAGGTGTCTTACTCTGTCTATATATATATAGATATATATATGAAGAGTAAGACAGCGATTGCATTGTTTATCTAAAGATTGTAAGAAGTTTTAAAAACAGGCATGGGCAATTTTTTTCGTAAAATGGGCCGTAGGATACAAGAGTCATCATCAGGCGGGCAACCTTACTAAAAAATTTGGAGTGATTTTTATGTTGAAGGTACTTCAACCATTTTTATTTTAGAATTCCATGGATTTGCCTTAGAAATAGTGTTATATATTTAAGGAATTATTTTTTCATATTAATCATTTTTCGTTAATTATATTTTATCATTCAGTTTGGTTGGGCTTTGAACTAATCGGGTTAAGAGTACAGGTGCATAGTCATTGGGTACAGTTTTACGCACGTGCGGAAAGGATATGACCATCACAATTTGTCATAATAAATCCACAGACGGGAAATAGAACTGGAGTGTGGATGGCATCATGCCCAGAAGAGATGGTCCTGAGAATTTGAGGATTTTGAAAAGATGTCAGTTGGGTATTCGACTGTTGAAAGTGTAGTTGGGTTTTCTACCGTTGAGGCATGTGGTTGAGTTTTTCGGATCTCGACCGGCAGAGATGAATTAAGATATTAGACATCACAAGATGCGCTGCGCGTTGGGGTGAGGTCAGCATAGTATGGTTAGCATAGGCTTTTAAGAATTGTGTCTCTTTCTTCGTGTCGCCATGGACCGAAGCCAGAAACGAATAAACCCGTTCGTATCTGAAACAACAGAGGCCGCCTGTATTTGTGTATGCATTGTATTACTGTTGTGATTGATATCATCATAGGATATAACAATGGAGAATGGGAAGATTTACCTTAGAAATAGAGAATGTTGAGTTTTTTTTCTCTTCAGCAATATATATATATATATATTCCATTCAGAAAAAACAATAAACCGGTCACATTAGGATAATAAATTTATTTCCATCCTGTTACGCGTTTTTAAAAAATTCAAAAACACGAAAAAAATTTAACCGGACTTCTTCAGATCCTATGGATAAAATAAATCAAAATAGACACTGGAAAGAAGGTGGGAGGGGATAGAAGAGGGGTGAAGAGTTATCTCCTCATTTAGCGCACTTCCGTTTTTTTATTTTACTGTCAGTTAGAATTATAGTAAATCTATTTTAAAAATTTTAAAAATTTTTATTAAGATTCTTATTTTAATTTTTAAATTCTAATTACATTTTGACTTAAACTATATATATATATATATATATATTCTGTAGAGTAATGCTCTAGTCTCGATTATTCATCCGATTTCAAAATCTTCCAGCCATCTTTTCAAAGATGTGAGGGCCGTTCCAAGTACACCAACTACAATTGGTATTACCGTTCTCAGGCAAGATCCAAGTATTTCTCTATCTTTTCACTTTCTCTTATTTTCACTCTGTAACCCGCTTGAACAGCCAAATCCACTCAGCAAGAAAATCTCGATTTTTTTTAAGATTATGATTTTCTGTACTAATGATAAACTGAATTGTTTGAAATAGAACTGTACTTACGCGAAACCGAATTATTTAATATAATTTTTAAAGAATGAGATGATCCATTGTTAATTATCTCTAAGTCTGTATATATTTATGTGTGTGTGTGTATATATATATATTTTGCAAAAAACTGAAGTCTTATGCGGTTCATTTAAAAAGTACTGTTTGTCCATGATTGAGCTAAAATAACGATTAATTTCAAAATCTTAGGCGTAAATCCGCAAAGAAAGAAAGAAAAGAAACCTCGCAATCATTTCTTTTTCGTTCGCTTTAGAATCTGTACGTTCAATGAACATTTTTTCCGGTTGATAAATCGTAGACATTATGGCTTGTCAAAATGGCGCTCAAAAAAGAAAGAAAAAAAGAGAAAATTAAAATCTTTGTCTTGATCATATTTGCAACGATTTAAAAAGATAATCAGAAGTTGAACAGTGATGGAAAATCTAATCTTTTGATTTGTTCTTTTATTCCTGATAATAATGACAGGAAAAAAAAAAAGAATTAGAATTAAAAAGATAAACGAAATTGGTAAAAATGAATACACTTTTATTGATAGCGCACACATGAAACTCTAGTCCCCTTCGAAATAATCTTCTCCAGCTGCAATGCACTTGTTGTACCGTTCCAACAACTTCTGGAACGCCCCATCGAAGTCCTCTTGTGTAAGTGTGTTAATGACCTTCGTCACAGCCTCTTTCTTCTCAATTGTCTCATAACGACAGCCTGTGAAATACGGGAATACGCAAAAGTAACAGGGAGCAAGGTCTGGACTATAGGGAGGGTGAGGAACTGTCTTGATGCCCATCTTGGTCAAATAGTCTGTGACAAGGATGGACTTGTGGACTGGTGTATTGTCCTGCTGGAAATGCCACTGACCCAATTTGAAGAGTGCTGGACTCTTCCGACGGAAGCTCTTCCTGAACTCCCTTAGAACCTCAACATAGTAACTCTAACCCTAACTCTAAGCCTTTGGCCAATCAACTGTGGTGTATTGACTTCCTTACTCCTCCCACACCTCTCATCATCCCTCACAGACTCCCTGCCTTCCTTATGCCACTCAAAAACTGATGCTCGATTCATGCAAGATGGTCGAAAAGCAGTCTGAACCATTCCATATGTTTCTGTGGCATTTTTTCAAGTTTAAAACAGAATTTGATTGCATATCGTTCTTCTGAAGTGTCCTGACGTCCAGATTGGATTTTTGAAATTCACCAGTTGTGACTTTAGTTGGGTGTATTCCAGCTGCTGCTGTAGCTGTTCATTTGAAGCTGAAATCCTAAAAATTGGTCAGTCATCTCATAAGATGTATAGCAATAAGATATTGAATTTTCAAGAGTCTACGACAATTTCAAATGCCCATACAAAAAAAAGTCTGGAAACTTATCGTGTGGCCCTCGTATATACATACCCATACATAACGTTACACATGCACATACATACATATATGCACACGCGTACATACACTTGCACAAACACACACACATGTACACATCCATACATAAACATAAATACACACATGTACACATTCACACACACACACACACGTACATAATTCATGGCAATAATGACAGAAAGAAAAATTACAATTAAAAAATAAAATTGGTTTGCCCAGTCGGCTGGGGCTGTAGAATACACCGACTGCACCTCTGCAGTGGAGTAAGACCCCCACAACGAGTGTCTTGGATATGACACTAAACAATCCGATGGTGAGGTTCAAGCAATGCTGGAGCTTTGGGGAATGCGGAGTACCCCTTTATTGCCATTGCTCCCAGGTTCACTCTAGCCCGGTGTGGTAGCACCTGATAGGGCCCTATCTATGGGTTAAATAGAACTAACGGCATACTTACGCTAAACCCAACTGTTTGACTAAACTGAATAGCTAAAAATAATGTTTTTGGCTCTTAAACCGTACTTACATTTAAACTGTGTGCTTATGCGAAACCGACTTATTTGAAATAGAACTGTTTTTTGACATTGAAACTCTATTTACACTAAACTGTTTTGTTTGACATGGAACTGTTTTGACATTTAACTGTGTGTAAACAAAATCTGTACTTACGCTAAACTGAATTAGCCGAATTAGAACTGTTTGAATAAACTGAATAGTTTGAAATAGTTTGAAATGGAAATGTTTTTGACAATTAAACTGTGTACTCATGCTAAACTGAATTGTTTGAAATAGAACTGATTATTTACGTAAAAATGGATTTGGCGTTCAATAACCTACAAAGGTTGATATGCCATAAAACACAACCAACCAACCAACCAATCAACTAAAATTGGTTGAAATAAACACACACCCGAACAGGCACACACGCACATATATACACATGTATACATATATACACACGCCTACACACACACATACATAGACACATACACTCTCACATACATATAGACACATTTACATACACCCCAACACACAGACACATACACACATACGCACACACTTACAGACGCATACATCCATATAAACACACATGTATATATCCAAGACAACCTGTGAAACCGTCGGATTTCCGAAGTAATATCGATCTGTGACGATATCAATGTTTTTTTTTAGGAACGTGTGAACGATTCTCATTAGCATTTCATATTTATTCAGATTACATCGAAAATTTGGGCGATTTAAGAAATAACATTGTGTGTGAATGATATGCAATTACAATTAAGCTAAGAATTGGACTGGAAATAGCTTTATTCTCTAAGTTGAAGTATTTTGAATGAATTGCTGTTTTATAAAAGTCTCACTAGGATGTGCCGTTTTTACTTGGGATAGAAAATGAGAATGCAAGTGATTCACCTTATATCGCATTCAGCTCGTGTGGAGTTGAATATATATATATATATATATATATATATATATGTAAAATCCAAGAAAATGAGACGTTTAAAATTACCTTGGACTTTGAGATACAAATGGATTACCAAATCCAGACGATAAGATCAGACTTAATATCTTTTAAAAAGAAGAAATGGTTATTTGGTGGATCTGGGTG
Source organism: Sepioteuthis lessoniana (assembly GCA_963585895.1). NCBI lineage: Eukaryota > Metazoa > Mollusca > Cephalopoda > Myopsida > Loliginidae > Sepioteuthis > Sepioteuthis lessoniana. The sequence goes on along the minus strand of OY757945.1, from coordinate 3,952,316 downwards.
TTCCAGTTGACTACGGAATGAAAACAATAGATAGTGAAAAGATTGACAATTACCTGGAACTTGCCAGAGGGATGAAAAAACTGGAACATGAAAGTGACACAAAATGTAATTAGCGCCTTTCGAACGGCCCTCAAGGGCCAAAAAAAAATGTGACTAGAACAACTGGATATCAGGTGAATAATCAAGACCATCTAGACGACAGCACAATCAAAATCAGCGAGGAGACTTCGAAGAGTTCTAAAGATCTGAGAGGACTTGCTGTTACTCGGACTCCAGTCGAAAATCTCCAGTTGAAACTGGTGTGAAAGACTCGCATGAATCAAAATAATAATAATAATTATTATAATGATAAGGCCTTACATCCGAGAAATGATATAGATAGACTATATGTGTCAAGAAAAAAAGAAGGAAGAGGACTTGCCAACATTGAAGATAGCGTTGATACATCAATAAGACGTCTTGAAGACTACATAAAAAAGCAAAGAAAGGCTAATTACAGCGACAAGAAACAACACAAACAATCCCAGGATTAACAGAACAACAACAACAGCTAGAAAACAAAAATGGAAAGAAAAACAGCTTCAAGCTGCAAATAAGCGAAATCTCACACGAGAAAACTTGGACCTGGCTATTCATATTTTTATAACTAAAGTCTCAAGTATCTGAATCATTGTTTGCAACAAAAATCATCCATATAATTGAAATTCCATTTGATTCTTGCATAGAATACTCATTTACATAAACTTTGTGTAATATATTTACACTCATATACATCCACACACTATAAAGCCTATGAATATATATCATAAAGTCAGCAATATATAAATATATATAGACATAGGTATTGTCAAAAATCAGTCTCTTGCACAATTCCCAGCCTATTATCCTTCCCATCCAATCGTGCCTAGTCCTATACTCCATTTGTGCTAGTTTACTTCATTTGCTTATTATGTAATTAATTGTTTCAATTTTTTCTCCTTATAACCAACACCCGCTATTCTACTGCGTTTTATTGATTTTCGCATTAACATAATCAATCCTTATGGCATTGATTTGTGCTTCAATTTATAAAGATTCAGTTTTTCTCTTTCGATTTCCCTTTTTAGCCATATTCATATTTACGTCTTCTTGTGTGAGATTTCACTAATTTGTCGCTTGAAATATCCGTACAGTTGTTTTTATTTTAATTTTTACTTTCGAGTTTTTCTTGTTTTTTCAGTCTGTATTTGCTAATATTATTATTTGTTGTCACGATTGTCTGCTCTTTTTAATGCAATTCTCGAATCCTTGTATTGAGACAGAAACACAATTCTCAATGCTGGCCAGTCCTCGTTCTTCTTCTTCTTTTCTTGACACGTATAATCTATGTTATCTCTCGGATGTAAAGCCTTGTGCATAATCAACTTTCTTATCCTCTGGTACATTTATATGAGTTCTTTATCCATTTGAAGAATGGTCCCGACTACCTTACAAGGAGGACTGCACCGGGGTTTATCCCTTTTATGAGATTTTTGCTGAAGAGCTTGATTTCGATGTACTTTCTCGTTCTTCTAAGGTTCTCTTTTCTTATATTCTACCTTCATTTCCGCTTGTTTATTATCTGCTTCCAATATACTCAAGTACTTGATAATTTCCTTTTCTCCAAGCATTCGAATGGTTTTCTAATTTTGTGGTTCTGTTTCTTCCACTGATTCTCTTTTGCTACTTTTTTATTATGGGCATGGCACATTTTTCAATTTCATATTCCATTCCTATATCCTGTTTGTATATTCTTATTGTTTGTATCGGTGTCTCCTTTTCTTTTTCATTTTTGGCAAATACCTTTATATCATCTATGAGCATAAAGTAATTAATCTTTCGTGATTTTTTATATTTGCAGTCACCCGTGCATTTAGTAAGTACGAATTTAAATGCCATCATTGCTATAACGAATACCAGGGGTGAAAGCGAGTCTCCCTGTAATATGCATCTTTTGATTCGGTTTTTCTTTTAAGGATTTTCTTTCTTAGCCATGTCTAAGTTTTCTCATGTGAGATTTCGCTGGTTTCCTGCTTGAAATATCCATACAATTGCTTTTCTTCCCATTTTTATTTTCAAGTTGTTGTTGTTGTTGATGTTGTTGTTCTGTTGATCCTTGTGGTATTTGTATCGTTTTTGGTCGCTGTAATAAGTCTTTCTTTGCTCTTTTTTTATGTAGTCTTCGAGTTGTCTGATCGATGTATCAACAGTATCTTTAATAATGGCGAGTCCTCTTCCTTCTTTCCTTCGCACATATAGTCTGTCTATGTCATCTTTCGTGTATAAAGCCTTATGCGTCGTCATTAGCTTTCTTGTTCTTTGCTCTTTTTTATGTAGTCTTCGGGTTGTCTTATCGATGTATCAATACTATCTTTTATACTGGTGAGTCCTCTTCCTTCTTTCCTTCGCACATATAGTCTGTCTATGTCATCTCTCGTGTATAAAACCTTAGCGTCGTCATCAGCTTTCTTGTTCTTTGGTCCATTTGTTGAAGTTCTTCCCTCGTCCACACTAAGAATGGTCCCGAGTATCTTAGAATGGAGACAGCCCCTGTGTTTATCCCTTAGATGTGATATCTGCTATTCTGTAACATCTTGCCTATTTTTTATTTAATTTTGTTTGTTCTTATGGCGTTGTTTTGTACTGTAATTAAAAGTGAAACTATATCACTCAGGAAATTGTTTTTATAAGAAAGAAATACTTCATACTATATGACTGTGTGTAAACATGGTAGACAAATAAGAAAATGTGACAAAAAACGATTTCAGAGGAATGTTGAACATATAAATATAATTGCAATCGAACATTTACAACTGAATCAAATTTTGGCAATAAATAACCCATAAAGATTTGATATGCTCTAAAACAAATAAATCTAACAAAAAAAAATCAAATATCAAAACACACTTTTGCAAAAATAGTTCTATCCCTGTTGCTTTCTGGTAATATTAAATAAAGGACAAACCACGATATGAGAGGAAATAGAGATATATTCTCAGGAAAAAGTATATACAATAGAGAGACTATTAGTAGACAAGAACATAGGATTAGTGAATACAGAATAAAGATATAGTCCAACGATAGTATTGGCTTCCGTTATTACGGTAGCAAGTAAGGTGATCTAGTGTGATCTCCAGTCTCCAACGCTCTAATACTATTCCTATAAGAAGCTACTCTTCACCTTCTAGTCTGCCCTGGTATTAGTAGCTACTGCTATATATGACAGATGGACTAGTTCATTGTGTGGGAAAAGGTGGGTGATACCTAACACATTTTATTCTCTAAATGGGCCCACAGTTTGTTGCTAGTTTGAGTGATAGATGGAGAGACATATACTCTGAGAGGGGACTTCTTGTCCTATACCTTCTTCCAGGAGCAAGGGGGTGCCCGTGCAAGCCGTATCGTCAGAGACGACCTAGCCCTCTGATCGGCTGTGTGTCTCTGGTTCGACGCCTGATTCTCTGCTCTGTCTAAATCTGACCACGTGGTTATCACGTGGTCTCCTTCCGGATACACACCTGTTCAATCTGACTGCCCTGAACGTTGTCATCCCCCTGTTTACTAATCCCAACGTGACAGCTTGTCAAAGCAGATGGGGCCACTAGGAACGAACCGAAAATCCATGCTATATGTTACATAACACAGGTAAAATACTGAGAAGAGTTCTGTATATATGAGAAGACTGGCTGTGTGAAACCATCAGCTGATGTTGGTGTGAAAAACTCTTAAAGGAGTCAAATAATAATAAAAGTGAAAGGAGAGATAAATACTTAAACCTTGCAAGAGAAGTGAAAAAAATGGAACATGAAAGTGACGGTGATACCAATTGTAATTGATGCACTCGGTACTATCACAAAAGTATTGGTACAGGGACTGGAGGACTTAAAAATAAGAAAACGAGTAGAGACAATCCAAACTAAAGCATTGTTATGATCGGCCAGAATACTAAGAAGAGTCCTGGAGACTTGAGGAGACTTGCTTTCGTTCAAACTCCAGAGGAAAACCATCAGATAATGTTGTATTTTGGCCTTCGACCCGGCCAAAAATACCATTCCAAGGTGATGCACCGGAAGGAGATGACACATTCTAATGGCAGTTATGAGAGGAAATCGTGAGGGCGGAAATTGGCTGATGAAATGGGACGAGGCAAAAAATTCCCATGGTACACTCATAGACTGATTCACCGGAAGAGAGTGACCTGTGAACTGCATGACAGTTATTTCCGCTTGATGACGATCCAACATGCGATTCCAAAAATCGAGTAGGCGACTGAGTGGGCGTTGAACTATTATATAACTTTATTATATAAAGACAGAAGCCAGGCAGTTGTAGTTAGAGATCGGGCGGAGTTATAGACGAGATGTGGTAAGGAAAGCCACACCAGGCCGAAGGGGCTCGGGGCCCCCGATTGAATTGGGATCCAGAGAAGATGCTGATTATATGCAGTAAAGAAAGCCATCACCCAGCAGAGTGGGCCTCTGGGCCTCCGGTTGAGCATCAGGAGAACAAGAAAGACACAACGCTGATGGCCATAAGAGTGGGGTCAAAATATTGCAGTTTCTGTTCGGTCTCCAACTCTCTCTCACACGAAAACGTTGAGTAACCCTTTTCGAACCCTTACAATAAAGTGAGAGGTATATATTTTTATAAAGAAGTCTTCCTGCGTTTTTATTATTGTGTTGTTATGATGCTGTAGATGACTATATAACAATAACGCTGGAGTGAAAAAGTCTCAAAAGGGTAAAATGATAATAATAATAATAATAATAATAACAATCTGTGGAACATGAAAGTAACGATTGTGCCGATTGTCATTGGTGCTTTTGGCACAATAACTAAAGGATTATTAAAAGGCCTGGAGGACTTGGAAGTTAGCGGACAGGTAGAGACTATCCAAACGACAGCATTGTTGAGAACGGCTAGAATCCTGAGACGAGTCCTGGAGACTTGAGGAGACTTGCTGTCATTCAAACTCCAGTGAAAAACCATCAGCTAACGTTGATGTGAAAAACTCTAATGAATAATAATAATAATAATAATAATAATGAAAATAAATATAAACTAATAGGTGTACTAATAATTGAGCCTTTGGAACAATCTTATAGAACCTAAGAAGTGGTGATCCAGAAAAGGATTCAGACCTTCCTAACCACAGCCCTGTTGAAATAGGTTAGAGTACTGAGAAGAGTCCTGGCGAGTTTGGAAAATTTGTTGTCACTTGAACTACGAACAATGCTTCTAATTAGCATTGGTGGGAAAACAAGCAAATAATGATGATAATAAAAACTGATCTTAAAAAAAAAATGGAATCCCGCAACCCCTTTTCTCCTCCGCAAAAAAAAAAGGAAGGAAAATTGACGAAAGTCTACCGAAAGTGAGAGAACATTAAGAAAAGAAAGTTTTTAGGCAATTACAATCCGATTTTTAACGAACGGTACTTGTTAGCGTTCAACCAAAGAGAAAAGATTCTAAAAATGAATGAAGACATTTCCAGGTTTTTGGAAAACATCTCTTTACCAATTTGACAAAAGTCCTAATTTTGAATTGTTGAAAAATCAGTGATATTTTATTTTGTTCTTCTTTCTTTAATTCGTGAAGATCTTTTTTTTCTTCTTGTTTGTGAGAAAAGCCTTGGTAAATAGAAAAAAGAAAATGTCCTTGAATAAAACAAAAGTCATATTGTACCGAGTTATACACTCGTCAAATTTAATTTAAATGAGGGTCGGCTGAAAAGTTCGTAAGCTGACCAAGATACTCTCATGGAATGGGACCAAATAAGGGGTCTGATGAAAAGTTCATAGGCTGACAAAGATACTCTCATGGAATGGGACCAAATAAGGTTTATATGAGGGTCGGATGAAAAGTTCGTAGACTGACAAAGATACTCTCAAGGAATGGGACCAAATAAGGTTTATATGAGGGTCGGATGAAAAGTTCGTAGGCTGACAAAGATACTCTCATGGAATGGGACCAAATAAGGTTTACATGAGGGTCGGATGAAAAGTTCGTAGGCTGACAAAGATACTCTCATGGAATGGGACCAAATAAGGTTTATATGAGGGTCGGATGAAAAGCTCATAGGCTGACCAAGATACAGCAGGAGTCCCTAAACTTTTCAGCCCAAGAGCTGCTACAAAGTTTTTACTCAGAAAGGTCTAAAGCCATGATCTTAAAGACATAACCCACCCCACAACAAAATTCACTTGGTAATTTATTATTGTAATTTATTAATGAGACATTTGATGTAATATGAGATAACTAATGTGACAAAAGGTGTAATGTTAGGTTTAAAGGTTTTTTGGAGAGTGGTATTTAGTGCTATTGTGTTAGTATAGCGTTTAAAGGAAGAGTTTGAAAGAAGGAGCATATCAGACAGTTGAGGATTTAATAGTTGCCAAAGCAGCAAACTCTTAGCCTGCTTTATTTCGGAGAGTGGTATTTAGTGCTATTGTGTTAGTATAGCGTTTAAAGGAAGAGTTTGAAAGAAGGAGCATATCAGACAGGTGATGATTTAATAGTTGCCAAAGCAGCATACTCTTAGCCTGCTTTATTTCGGAGAGTGGTATTTAGTGCTATTGTGTTAGTATAGCGTTGAAAGGAAGAGTTTGAAAGAAGGAGCATATCGGACAGGTGATGATTTAATAGTTGCCAAAGCAGCATACTCTTAGCCTGCTTTATTTCGGAGAGTGGTATTTAGTGCTATTGTGTTAGTATAGCGTTTAAAGGAAGAGTTTGAAAGAAGGAGCATATCAGACAGGTGATGATTTAATAGTTGCCAAAGCAGCATACTCTTAGCCTGCTTTATTTTGGAGAGTGGTATTTAGTGCTATTGTGTTAGTATAGCGTTTAAAGGAAGAGTTTGAAAGAAGGAGCATATCAGACAGGTGATGATTTAATAGTTGCCAAAGCAGCATACTCTTAGCCTGCTTTATTTTGGAGAGTGGTATTTAGTGCTATTGTGTTAGTATAGCGTTTAAAGGAAGAGTTTGAAAGAAGGAGCATATCAGACAGGTGATGATTTAATAGTTGCCAAAGCAGCATACTCTTAGCCTGCTTTATTTTGGAGAGTGGTATTTAGTGCTATTGTGTTAGTATAGCGTTTAAAGGAAGAGTTTGAAAGAAGGAGCATATCAGACAGGTGATGATTTAATAGTTGCCAAAGCAGCATACTCTTAGCCTGCTTTATTTTGGAGAGTGGTATTTAGTGCTATTGTGTTTGTATAGCGTTTAAAGGAAGAGTTTGAAAGAAGGAGCATATCAGACAGGTGATGATTTAATAGTTGCCAAAGCAGCATACTCTTAGCCTGCTTTATTTTGGAGAGTGGTATTTAGTGCTATTGTGTTTGTATAGCGTTTAAAGGAAGAGTTTGAAAGAAGGAGCATATCAGACAGGTGATGATTTAATAGTTGCCAAAGCAGCATACTCTTAGCCTGCTTTATTTTGGAGAGTGGTATTTAGTGCTATTGTGTTAGTATAGCGTTTAAAGGAAGAGTTTGAAAGAAGGAGCATATCAGACAGGTGATGATTTAATAGTTGCCAAAGCAGCATACTCTTAGCCTGCTTTATTTTGGAGAGTGGTATTTAGTGCTATTGTGTTAGTATAGCGTTTAAAGGAAGAGTTTGAAAGAAGGAGCATATCAGACAGGTGATAATTTAATAGTTGCCAAAGCAGCATACTCTTAGCCTGCTTTATTTTGGAGAGTGGTATTTAGTGCTATTGTGTTAGTATAGCGTTTAAAGGAAGAGTTTGAAAGAAGGAGCATATCAGACAGGTGATGATTTAATAGTTGCCAAAGCAGCATACTCTTAGCCTGCTTTATTTTGGAGAGTGGTATTTAGTGCTATTGTGTTAGTATAGCGTTTAAAGGAAAAGTTTGAAAGAAGGAGCATATCAGACAGTTGATGATTTAATAGTTGCCAAAGCAGCATACTCTTAGCCTGCTTTATTTTGGAGAGTGGTATTTAGTGCTATTGTGTTAGTATAGCGTTTAAAGGAAGAGTTTGAAAGAAGGAGCATATCAGACAGGTGATGATTTAATAGTTGCCAAAGCAGCATACTCTTAGCCTGCTTTATTTTGGAGAGTGGTATTTAGTGCTATTGTGTTAGTATAGCGTTTAAAGGAAGAGTTTGAAAGAAGGAGCATATCAGACAGGTGATGATTTAATAGTTGCCAAAGCAGCATACTCTTAGCCTGCTTTATTTTGGAGAGTGGTATTTAGTGCTATTGTGTTAGTATAGCGTTTAAAGGAAGAGTTTGAAAGAAGGAGCATATCAGACAGGTGATGATTTAATAGTTGCCAAAGCAGCATACTCATAGCCTGCTTTATTTTGGAGAGTGGTATTTAGTGCTATTGTGTTAGTATAGCGTTTAAAGGAAGAGTTTGAAAGAAGGAGCATATCAGACAGTTGATGATTTAATAGTTGCCAAAGCAGCATACTCTTAGCCTGCTTTATTTTGGAGAGTGGTATTTAGTGCTATTGTGTTAGTATAGCGTTTAAAGGAAGAGTTTGAAAGAAGGAGCATATCAGACAGTTGATGATTTAATAGTTGCCAAAGCAGCATACTCTTAGCCTGCTTTATTTTGGAGAGTGGTATTTAGTGCTATTGTGTTTGTATAGCGTTTAAAGGAAGAGTTTGAAAGAAGGAGCATATCAGACAGGTGATGATTTAATAGTTGCCAAAGCAGCATACTCTTAGCCTGCTTTATTTTGGAGAGTGGTATTTAGTGCTATTGTGTTAGTATAGCGTTTAATGGAAGAGTTTGAAAGAAGGAGCATATCAGACAGGTGATGATTTATAGTTGCCAAAGCAGCATACTCTTAGCCTGCTTTATTTCGGAGAGTGGTATTTAGTGCTATTGTGTTAGTATAGCGTTTAATGGAAGAGTTTGAAACAAGGAGCATATCAGACAGGTGATGATTTAATAGTTGCCAAAGCAGCATACTCTTAGCCTGCTTTATTTCGGAGATTGGTATTTAGTGCTATTGTGTTAGTATAGCGTTTAAAGGAAGAGTTTGAAAGAAGGAGCATATCAGACATGTGATGATTTAATAGTTGGCAAAGCAGCATACTCTTAGCCTGCTTTATTTCGGAGAGTGGTATTTAGTGCTATTGTGTTAGTATAGCGTTTAAAGGAAGAGTTTGAAAGAAGGAGCATATCAGACAGGTGATGATTTAATAGTTGCCAAAGCAGCATACTCTTAGCCTGCTTTATTTTGGAGAGTGGTATTTAGTGCTATTGTGTTAGTATAGCGTTTAAAGGAAGAGTTTGAAAGAAGGAGCATATCAGACATGTGATGATTTAATAGTTGGCAAAGCAGCATACTCTTAGCCTGCTTTATTTTGGAAAGTGGTATTTAGTGCTATTGTGTTAGTATAGCGTTTAAAGGAAGAGTTTGAAAGAAGGAGCATATCAGACAGTTGATGATTTAATAGTTGCCAAGGCAGCATACTCTTAGCCTGCTTTATTTTGGAGAGTGGTATTTAGTGCTATTGTGTTTGTATAGCGTTTAAAGGAAGAGTTTGAAAGAAGGAGCATATCAGACAGGTGATGATTTAATAGTTGCCAAAGCAGCATACTCTTAGCCTGCTTTATTTTAGAGAGTGGTATTTAGTGCTATTGTGTTTGTATAGCGTTTAAAGGAAGAGTTTGAAAGAAGGAGCATATCAGACAGGTGATGATTTAATAGTTGCCAAAGCAACATACTCTTAGCCTGCTTTATTTTGGAGAGTGGTATTTAGTGCTATTGTGTTAGTATAGCGTTTAAAGGAAGAGTTTGAAAGAAGGAGCATATCAGACAGGTGATGATTTAATAGTTGCCAAAGCAGCATACTCTTAGCCTGCTTTATTTTGGAGAGTGGTATTTAGTGCTATTGTGTTTGTATAGCGTTTAAAGGAAGAGTTTGAAAGAAGGAGCATATCAGACAGGTGATGATTTAATAGTTGCCAAAGCAGCATACTCTTAGCCTGCTTTATTTTGGAGAGTGGTATTTAGTGCTATTGTGTTAGTATAGCGTTTAAAGGAAGAGTTTGAAAGAAGGAGCATATCAGACATGTGATGATTTAATAGTTGGCAAAGCAGCATACTCTTAGCCTGCTTTATTTCGGAGAGTGGTATTTAGTGCTATTGTGTTAGTATAGCGTTTGAAGGAAGAGTTTGAAAGAAGGAGCATATCAGACAGGTGATGATTTAATAGTTGCCAAAGCAGCATACTCTTAGCCTGCTTTATTTTGGAGAGTGGTATTTAGTGCTATTGTGTTAGTATAGCGTTTAAAGGAAGAGTTTGAAAGAAGGAGCATATCAGACATGTGATGATTTAATAGTTGGCAAAGCAGCATACTCTTAGCCTGCTTTATTTTGGAGAGTGGTATTTAGTGCTATTGTGTTTGTATAGCGTTTAAAGGAAGAGTTTGAAAGAAGGAGCATATCAGACAGGTGATGATTTAATAGTTGCCAAAGCAGCATACTCTTAGCCTGCTTTATTTTGGAGAGTGGTATTTAGTGCTATTGTGTTTGTATAGCGTTTAAAGGAAGAGTTTGAAAGAAGGAGCATATCAGACAGGTGATGATTTAATAGTTGCCAAAGCAGCATACTCTTAGCCTGCTTTATTTCGGAGAGTGGTATTTAGTGCTATTGTGTTTGTATAGTGTTTAAAGGAAGAGTTTGAAAGAAGGAGCATATCAGACAGGTGATGATTTAATAGTTGCCAAAGCAGCATACTCTTAGCCTGCTTTATTTTGGAGAGTGGTATTTAGTGCTATTGTGTTAGTATAGCGTTTAAAGGAAGAGTTTGAAAGAAGGAGCATATCAGACAGGTGATGATTTAATAGTTGCCAAAGCAGCATACTCTTAGCCTGCTTTATTTTGGAGAGTGGTATTTAGTGCTATTGTGTTAGTATAGCGTTTAAAGGAAGAGTTTGAAAGAAGAAGCATATCAGACAGGTGATGATTTAATTGTTGCCAAAGCAGCATACTCTTAGCCTGCTTTATTTTGGAGAGTGGTATTTAGTGCTATTGTGTTAGTATAGTGTTTAAAGGAAGAGTTTGAAAGAAGGAGCATATCAGACAGGTGATGATTTAATAGTTGGCAAAGCAGCATACTCTTAGCCTGCTTTATTTTGGAGAGTGGTATTTAGTTTTATTGTGTTTGTATAGCGTTTAAAGGAAGAGTTTGAAAGAAGGAGCATATCAGACAGTTGATGATTTAATAGTTGCCAAAGCAGCATACTCTTAGCCTGCTTTATTTTGGAGAGTGGTATTTAGTGCTATTGTGTTTGTATAGCGTTTAAAGGAAGAGTTTGAAAGAAGGAGCATATCAGACAGTTGATGATTTAATAGTTGCCAAAGCAGCATACTCTTAGCCTGCTTTATTTTGGAGAGTGGTATTTAGTGCTATTGTGTTAGTATAGCGTTTAAAGGAAGAGTTTGAAAGAAGGAGCATATCAGACAGGTGATGATTTAATAGTTGCCAAAGCAGCATACTCTTAGCCTGCTTTATTTTGGAGAGTGGTATTTAGTGCTATTGTGTTAGTATAGCGTTTAAAGGAAGAGTTTGAAAGAAGGAGCATATCAGACAGGTGATGATTTAATAGTTGCCAAAGCAGCATACTCTTAGCCTGCTTTATTTTGGAGAGTGGTATTTAGTGCTATTGTGTTAGTATAGCGTTTAAAGGAAGAGTTTGAAAGAAGGAGCATATCAGACAGGTGATGATTTAATAGTTGCCAAAGCAGCATACTCTTAGCCTGCTTTATTTTGGAGAGTGGTATTTAGTGCTATTGTGTTTGTATAGCGTTTAAAGGAAGAGTTTGAAAGAAGGAGCATATCAGACAGTTGATGATTTAATAGTTGCCAAAGCAGCATACTCTTAGCCTGCTTTATTTTGGAGAGTGATATTTAGTGCTATTGTGTTAGTATAGCGTTTAAAGGAAGAGTTTGAAAGAAGGAGCATATCAGACAGGTGATGATTTAATAGTTGCCAAAGCAGCATACTCTTAGCCTGCTTTATTTTGGAGAGTGGTATTTAGTGCTATTGTGTTAGTATAGCGTTTAAAGGAAGAGTTTGAAAGAAGGAGCATATCAGACAGGTGATGATTTAATAGTTGCCAAAGCAGCATACTCTTAGCCTGCTTTATTTTGGAGAGTGGTATTTAGTGCTATTGTGTTTGTATAGCGTTTAAAGGAAGAGTTTGAAAGGAGGAGCATATCAGACAGTTGATGATTTAATAGTTGCCAAAGCAGCATACTCTTAGCCTGCTTTATTTTGGAGAGTGGTATTTAGTGCTATTGTGTTTGTATAGCGTTTAAAGGAAGAGTTTGAAAGAAGGAGCATATCAGACAGTTGATGATTTAATAGTTGCCAAAGCAGCATACTCTTAGCCTGCTTTATTTTGGAGAGTGGTATTTAGTGCTATTGTGTTTGTATAGCGTTTAAAGGAAGAGTTTGAAAGAAGGAGCATATCAGACAGTTGATGATTTAATAGTTGCCAAAGCAGCACACTCTTAGCCTGCTTTATTTTGGAGAGTGGTATTTAGTGCTATTGTGTTTGTATAGCGTTTAAAGGAAGAGTTTGAAAGAATGAGCATATCAGACAGTTGATGATTTAATAGTTGCCAAAGCAGCATACTCTTAGCCTGCTTTATTTTGGAGAGTGGTATTTAGTGCTATTGTGTTAGTATAGCGTTTAAAGGAAGAGTTTGAAAGAAGGAGCATATCAGACAGGTGATGATTTAATAGTTGCCAAAGCAGCATACTCTTAGCCTGCTTTATATTGGAGAGTGGTATTTAGTGCTATTGTGTTAGTATAGCGTTTAAAGGAAAAGTTTGAAAGAAGGAGCATATCAGACAGTTGATGATTTAATAGTTGCCAAAGCAGCATACTCTTAGCCTGCTTTATTTTGGAGAGTGGTATTTAGTGCTATTGTGTTAGTATAGCGTTTAAAGGAAGAGTTTGAAAGAAGGAGCATATCAGACAGGTGATGATTTAATAGTTGCCAAAGCAGCATACTCTTAGCCTGCTTTATATTGGAGAGTGGTATTTAGTGCTATTGTGTTAGTATAGCGTTTAAAGGAAGAGTTTGAAAGAAGGAGCATATCAGACAGGTGATGATTTAATAGTTGCCAAAGCAGCATACTCTTAGCCTGCTTTATTTTGGAGAGTGGTATTTAGTGCTATTGTGTTAGTATAGCGTTTAAAGGAAGAGTTTGAAAGAAGGAGCATATCAGACAGGTGATGATTTAATAGTTGCCAAAGCAGCATACTCTTAGCCTGCTTTATTTTGGAGAGTGGTATTTAGTGCTATTGTGTTAGTATAGCGTTTAAAGGAAAAGTTTGAAAGAAGGAGCATATCAGACAGTTGATGATTTAATAGTTGCCAAAGCAGCATACTCTTAGCCTGCTTTATTTTGGAGAGTGGTATTTAGTGCTATTGTGTTAGTATAGCGTTTAAAGGAAGAGTTTGAAAGAAGGAGCATATCAGACAGGTGATGATTTAATAGTTGCCAAAGCAGCATACTCTTAGCCTGCTTTATATTGGAGAGTGGTATTTAGTGCTATTGTGTTAGTATAGCGTTTAAAGGAAGAGTTTGAAAGAAGGAGCATATCAGACAGGTGATGATTTAATAGTTGCCAAAGCAGCATACTCTTAGCCTGCTTTATTTTGGAGAGTGGTATTTAGTGGTATTGTGTTAGTATAGCGTTTAAAGGAAGAGTTTGAAAGAAGGAGCATATCAGACAGGTGATGATTTAATAGTTGCCAAAGCAGCATACTCTTAGCCTGCTTTATTTTGGAGAGTGGTATTTAGTGCTATTGTGTTAGTATAACGTTTAAAGGAAGAGTTTGAAAGAAGGAGCATATCAGACAGTTGATGATTTAATAGTTGCCAAAGCAGCATACTCTTAGCCTGCTTTATTTTGGAGAGTGGTATTTAGTGCTATTGTGTTAGTATAGCGTTTAAAGGAAGAGTTTGAAAGAAGGAGCATATCAGACAGGTGATGATTTAATAGTTGCCAAAGCAGCATACTCTTAGCCTGCTTTATTTTGGAGAGTGGTATTTAGTGCTATTGTGTTAGTATAGCGTTTAAAGGAAGAGTTTGAAAGAAGGAGCATATCAGACAGGTGATGATTTAATAGTTGCCAAAGCATCATACTCTTATCCTGCTTTATTTTGGAGAGTGGTATTTAGTGCTATTGTGTTAGTATAGCGTTTAAAGGAAGAGTTTGAAAGAAGGAGCATATCAGACAGTTGATGATTTAATAGTTGCCAAAGCAGCATACTCTTAGCCTGCTTTATTTTGGAGAGTGGTATTTAGTGCTATTGTGTTAGTATAGCGTTTAAAGGAAGAGTTTGAAAGAAGGAGCATATCAGACAGGTGATGATTTAATAGTTGGCAAAGCAGCATACTCTTAGCCTGCTTTATTTTGGAGAGTGGTATTTAGTGCTATTGTGTTAGTATAGCGTTTAAAGGAAGAGTTTGAAAGAAGGAGCATATCAGACAGGTGATGATTTAATAGTTGCCAAAGCAGCATACTCTTAGCCTGCTTTATTTTGGAGAGTGGTATTTAGTGCTATTGTGTTAGTATAGCGTTTAAAGGAAAAGTTTGAAAGAAGGAGCATATCAGACAGGTGATGATTTAATAGTTGGCAAAGCAGCATACTCTTAGCCTGCTTTATTTTGGAGAGTGGTATTTAGTGCTATTGTGTTAGTATAGCGTTTAAAGGAAGAGTTTGAAAGAAGGAGCATATCAGACAGGTGATGATTTAATAGTTGCCAAAGCAGCATACTCTTAGCCTGCTTTATTTTGGAGAGTGGTATTTAGTGCTATTGTGTTAGTATAGCGTTTAAAGGAAAAGTTTGAAAGAAGGAGCATATCAGACAGGTGATGATTTAATAGTTGCCAAAGCAGCATACTCTTAGCCTGCTTTATTTTGGAGAGTGGTATTTAGTGCTATTGTGTTAGTATAGCGTTTAAAGGAAGAGTTTGAAAGAAGGAGCATATCAGACAGGTGATGATTTAATAGTTGCCAAAGCAGCATACTCTTAGCCTGCTTTATTTTGGAGAGTGGTATTTAGTGCTATTGTGTTAGTATAGCGATTAAAGGAAAAGTTTGAAAGAAGGAGCATATCAGACAGGTGATGATTTAATAGTTGCCAAAGCAGCATACTCTTAGCCTGCTTTATTTTGGAGAGTGGTATTTAGTGCTATTGTGTTTGTATAGCGTTTAAAGGAAGAGTTTGAAAGAAGGAGCATATCAGACAGGTGATGATTTAATAGTTGGCAAAGCAGCATACTCTTAGCCTGCTTTATTTTGGAGAGTGGTATTTAGTGCTATTGTGTTAGTATAGCGTTTAAAGGAAGAGTTTGAAAGAAGGAGCATATCAGACAGGTGATGATTTAATAGTTGCCAAAGCAGCATACTCTTAGCCTGCTTTATTTTGGAGAGTGGTATTTAGTGCTATTGTGTTTGTATAGCGTTTAAAGGAAGAGTTTGAAAGAAGTAGCATATCAGACAGGTGATGATTTAATAGTTGCCAAAGCAGCATACTCTTAGCCTGCTTTATTTTGGAGAGTGGTATTTAGTGCTATTGTGTTTGTATAGCGTTTAAAGGAAGAGTTTGAAAGAAGGAGCATATCAGACAGGTGATGATTTAATAGTTGGCAAAGCAGCATACTCTTAGCCTGCTTTATTTTGGAGAGTGGTATTTAGTGCTATTGTGTTAGTATAGCGTTTAAAGGAAGAGTTTGAAAGAAGGAGCATATCAGACAGGTGATGATTTAATAGTTTCCAAAGCAGCATACTCTTAGCCTGCTTTATTTTGGAGAGTGGTATTTAGTGCTATTGTGTTTGTATAGCGTTTAAAGGAAGAGTTTGAAAGAAGGAGCATATCAGACAGGTGATGATTTAATAGTTGCCAAAGCAGCATACTCTTAGCCTGCTTTATTTTGGAGAGTGGTATTTAGTGCTATTGTGTTTGTACAGCGTTTAAAGGAAGAGTTTGAAAGAAGGAGCATATCAGACAGGTCATGATTTAATAGTTGGCAAAGCAGCATACTCTTAGCCTGCTTTATTTTGGAGAGTGGTATTTAGTGCTAGTGTGTTAGTATAGCGTTTAAAGGAAGAGTTTGAAAGAAGGAGCATATCAGACAGGTGATGATTTAATAGTTGCCAAAGCAGCATACTCTTAGCCTGCTTTATTTTGGAGAGTGGTATTTAGTGCTATTGTGTTTGTATAGCGTTTAAAGGAAGAGTTTGAAAGAAGGAGCATTCCAGACAGGTGATGATTTAATAGTTGCCAAAGCAGCATACTCTTAGCCTGCTTTATTTTGGAGAGTGGTATTTAGTGCTATTGTGTTAGTATAGCGTTTAAAGGAAGAGTTTGAAAGAAGGAGCATATCAGACAGGTGATGATTTAATAGTTGCCAAAGCAGCATACTCTTAGCCTGCTTTATTTTGGAGAGTGGTATTTAGTGCTATTGTGTTAGTATAGCGTTTAAAGGAAAAGTTTGAAAGAAGGAGCATATCAGACAGGTGATGATTTAATAGTTGCCAAAGCAGCATACTCTTAGCCTGCTTTATTTTGGAGAGTGGTATTTAGTGCTATTGTGTTAGTATAGCGTTTAAAGGAAGAGTTTGAAAGAAGGAGCATATCAGACAGGTGATGATTTAATAGTTGCCAAAGCAGCATACTCTTAGCCTGCTTTATTTTGGAGAGTGGTATTTAGTGCTATTGTGTTAGTATAGCGTTTAAAGGAAGAGTTTGAAAGAAGGAGCATATCAGACAGTTGATGATTTAATAGTTGCCAAAGCAGCATACTCTTAGCCTGCTTTATTTTGGAGAGTGGTATTTAGTGCTATTGTGTTAGTATAGCGTTTAAAGGAAGAGTTTGAAAGAAGGAGCATATCAGACAGGTGATGATTTAATAGTTGCCAAAGCAGCATACTCTTAGCCTGCTTTATTTTGGAGAGTGGTATTTAGTGCTATTGTGTTAGTATAGCGTTTAAAGGAAGAGTTTGAAAGAAGGAGCATATCAGACAGTTGATGATTTAATAGTTGCCAAAGCAGCATACTCTTAGCCTGCTTTATTTTGGAGAGTGGTATTTAGTGTTATTGTTTTTGTATAGCGTTTAAAGGAAGAGTTTGAAAGAAGGAGCATATCAGACAGGTGATGATTTAATAGTTGCCAAAGCAGCATACTCTTAGCCTGCTTTATTTTGGAGAGTGGTATTTAGTGCTATTGTGTTAGTATAGCGTTTAAAGGAAGAGTTTGAAAGAAGAAGCATATCAGACAGGTGATGATTTAATTGTTGCCAAAGCAGCATACTCTTAGCCTGCTTTATTTTGGAGAGTGGTATTTAGTGCTATTGTGTTAGTATAGCGTTTAAAGGAAGAGTTTGAAAGAAGGAGCATTCCAGACAGGTGATGATTTAATAGTTGCCAAAGCAGCATACTCTTAGCCTGCTTTATTTTGGAGAGTGGTATTTAGTGCTATTGTGTTAGTATAGCGTTTAAAGGAAGAGTTTGAAAGAAGGAGCATATCAGACAGGTGATGATTTAATAGTTGCCAAAGCAGCATACTCTTAGCCTGCTTTATTTTGGAGAGTGGTATTTAGTGCTATTGTGTTAGTATAGCGTTTAAAGGAAGAGTTCGAAAGAAGGAGCATATCAGACAGTTGATGATTTAATAGTTGCCAAAGCAGCATACTCTTAGCCTGCTTTATTTTGGAGAGTGGTATTTAGTGCTATTGTGTTTGTATAGCGTTTAAAGGAAGAGTTTGAAAGAAGGAGCATATCAGACAGGTGATGATTTAATAGTTGCCAAAGCAGCATACTCTTAGCCTGCTTTATTTTGGAGAATGGTATTTAGTGCTATTGTGTTTGTATAGCGTTTAAAGGAAGAGTTTGAAAGAAGGAGCATATCAGACAGGTGATGATTTAATAGTTGCCAAAGCAGCATATTCTTAGCCTGCTTTATTTTGGAGAGTGGTATTTAGTGCTATTGTGTTAGTATAGCGTTTAAAGGAAGAGTTTGAAAGAAGGAGCATATCAGACAGGTGATGATTTAATAGTTGGCAAAGCAGCATACTCTTAGCCTGCTTTATTTTGGAGAGTGGTATTTAGTGCTATTGTGTTAGTATAGCGTTTAAAGGAAGAATTTGAAAGAAGGAGCATATCAGACAGGTGATGATTTAATAGTTGCCAAAGCAGCATACTCTTAGCCTGCTTTATTTTGGAGAGTGGTATTTAGTGCTATTGTGTTTGTATAGCGTTTAAAGGAAGAGTTTGAAAGAAGGAGCATAACCGACAGGTGATGATTTAATAGTTGCCAAAGCAGCATACTCTTAGCCTGCTTTATTTTGGAGAGTGGTATTTATTGCTATTGTGTTAGTATAGCGTTTAAAGGAAGAGTTTGAAAGAAGGAGCATATCAGACAGGTGATGATTTAATAGTTGCCAAAGCAGCATACTCTTAGCTTGCTTTATTTTGGAGAGTGGTATTTTGTGCTATTGTGTTAGTATAGCGTTTAAAGGAAGAGTTTGAAAGAAGGAGCATATCAGACAGGTGATGATTTAATAGTTGGCAAAGCAGCATACTCTTAGCCTGCTTTATTTTGGAGAGTGGTATTTAGTGCTATTGTGTTAGTATAGCGATTAAAGGAAGAGTTTGAAAGAAGGAGCATATCAGACAGTTCATGATTTAATAGTTGCCAAAGCAGCATACTCTTAGCCTGCTTTATTTTGGAGAGTGGTATTTAGTGTTATTGTTTTTGTATAGCGTTTAAAGGAAGAGTTTGAAAGAAGGAGCATATCAGACAGGTGATGATTTAATAGTTGCCAAAGCAGCATACTCTTAGCCTGCTTTATTTTGGAGAGTGGTATTTAGTGCTAGTGTGTTAGTATAGCGTTTAAAGGAAGAGTTTGAAAGAAGAAGCATATCAGACAGGTGATGATTTAATTGTTGCCAAAGCAGCATACTCTTAGCCTGCTTTATTTTGGAGAGTGGTATTTAGTGCTATTGTGTTAGTATAGCGTTTAAAGGAAGAGTTTGAAAGAAGGAGCATTCCAGACAGGTGATGATTTAATAGTTGCCAAAGCAGCATACTCTTAGCCTGCTTTATTTTGGAGAGTGGTATTTAGTGCTATTGTGTTAGTATAGCGTTTAAAGGAAGAGTTTGAAAGAAGGAGCATATCAGACAGGTGATGATTTAATAGTTGCCAAAGCAGCATACTCTTAGCCTGCTTTATTTTGGAGAGTGGTATTTAGTGCTATTGTGTTAGTATAGCGTTTAAAGGAAGAGTTTGAAAGAAGGAGCATATCAGACAGTTGATGATTTAATAGTTGCCAAAGCAGCATACTCTTAGCCTGCTTTATTTTGGAGAGTGGTATTTAGTGCTATTGTGTTTGTATAGCGTTTAAAGGAAGAGTTTGAAAGAAGGAGCATATCAGACAGGTGATGATTTAATAGTTGCCAAAGCAGCATACTCTTAGCCTGCTTTATTTTGGAGAATGGTATTTAGTGCTATTGTGTTTGTATAGCGTTTAAAGGAAGAGTTTGAAAGAAGGAGCATATCAGACAGGTGATGATTTAATAGTTGCCAAAGCAGCATATTCTTAGCCTGCTTTATGTTGGAGAGTGGTATTTAGTGCTATTGTGTTAGTATAGCGTTTAAAGGAAGAGTTTGAAAGAAGGAGCATATCAGACAGGTGATGATTTAATAGTTGGCAAAGCAGCATACTCTTAGCCTGCTTTATTTTGGAGAGTGGTATTTAGTGCTATTGTGTTAGTATAGCGTTTAAAGGAAGAATTTGAAAGAAGGAGCATATCAGACAGGTGATGATTTAATAGTTGCCAAAGCAGCATACTCTTAGCCTGCTTTATTTTGGAGAGTGGTATTTAGTGCTATTGTGTTTGTATAGCGTTTAAAGGAAGAGTTTGAAAGAAGGAGCATAACCGACAGGTGATGATTTAATAGTTGCCAAAGCAGCATACTCTTAGCCTGCTTTATTTTGGAGAGTGGTATTTAGTGCTATTGTGTTAGTATAGCGTTTAAAGGAAGAGTTTGAAAGAAGGAGCATATCAGACAGGTGATGATTTAATAGTTGCCAAAGCAGCATACTCTTAGCCTGCTTTATTTTGGAGAGTGGTATTTAGTGCTATTGTGTTAGTATAGCATTTAAAGGAAGAGTTTGAAAGAAGGAGCATATCAGACAGGTGATGATTTAATAGTTGCCAAAGCAGCATACTCTTAGCCTGCTTTATTTTGGAGAGTGGTATTTTGTGCTATTGTGTTAGTATAGCGTTTAAAGGAAGAGTTTGAAAGAAGGAGCATATCAGACAGGTGATGATTTAATAGTTGCCAAAGCAGCATACTCTTAGCTTGCTTTATTTTGGAGAGTGGTATTTTGTGCTATTGTGTTAGTATAGCGTTTAAAGGAAGAGTTTGAAAGAAGGAGCATATCAGACAGGTGATGATTTAATAGTTGGCAAAGCAGCATACTCTTAGCCTGCTTTATTTTGGAGAGTGGTATTTAGTGCTATTGTGTTAGTATAGCGTTTAAAGGAAGAGTTTGAAAGAAGGAGCATATCAGACAGTTGATGATTTAATAGTTGCCAAAGCAGCATACTCTTAGCCTGCTTTATTTTGGAGAGTGGTATTTTGTGCTATTGTGTTAGTATAGCGTTTAAAGGAAGAGTTTGAAAGAAGGAGCATATCAGACAGGTGATGATTTAATAGTTGCCAAAGCAGCATAATCTTAGCCTGCTTTATTTTGGAGAGTGGTATTTAGTGCTATTGTGTTAGTGTAGCGTTTAAAGGAAGAGTTTGAAAGAAGGAGCATATCAGACAGGTGATGATTTAATAGTTGCCAAAGCAGCATACTCTTAGCCTGCTTTATTTTGGAGAGTGGTATTTAGTGCTATTGTGTTAGTATAGCGTTTAAAGGAAGAGTTTGAAAGAAGGAGCATATCAGACAGGTGATGATTTAATAGTTGCCAAAGCAGCATACTCTTAGCCTGCTTTATTTTGGAGAGTGGTATTTAGTGCTATTGTGTTAGTATAGCGTTTAAAGGAAGAGTTTGAAAGAAGGAGCATATCAGACAGGTGATGATTTAATAGTTGCCAAAGCAGCATACTCTTAGCCTGCTTTATTTTGGAGAGTGGTATTTTGTGCTATTGTGTTAGTATAGCGTTTAAAGGAAGAGTTTGAAAGAAGGAGCATATCAGACAGGTGATGATTTAATAGTTGCCAAAGCAGCATAATCTTAGCCTGCTTTATTTTGGAGAGTGGTATTTAGTGCTATTGTGTTAGTGTAGCGTTTAAAGGAAGAGTTTGAAAGAAGGAGCATATCAGACAGGTGATGATTTAATAGTTGCCAAAGCAGCATACTCTTAGCCTGCTTTATTTTGGAGAGTGGTATTTAGTGCTATTGTGTTAGTATAGCGTTTAAAGGAAGAGTTTGAAAGAAGGAGCATATCAGACAGTTGATGATTTAATAGTTGCCAAAGCAGCATACTCTTAGCCTGCTTTATTTTGGAGAGTGGTATTTTGTGCTATTGTGTTAGTATAGCGTTTAAAGGAAGAGTTTGAAAGAAGGAGCATATCAGACAGGTGATGATTTAATAGTTGCCAAAGCAGCATAATCTTAGCCTGCTTTATTTTGGAGAGTGGTATTTAGTGCTATTGTGTTAGTGTAGCGTTTAAAGGAAGAGTTTGAAAGAAGGAGCATATCAGACAGTTGATGATTTAATAGTTGCCAAAGCAACATACTCTTAGCCTGCTTTATTTTGGAGAGTGGTATTTAGTGCTATTGTGTTTGTATAGCGTTTAAAGGAAGAGTTTGAAAGAAGGAGCATATCAGACAGGTGATGATTTAATAGTTGCCAAAGCAGCATACTCTTAGCCTGCTTTATTTTGGAGAGTGGTATTTAGTGCTATTGTGTTTGTATAGCGTTTAAAGGAAGAGTTTGAAAGAAGGAGCATATCAGACAGGTGATGATTTAATAGTTGCCAAAGCAGCATACTCTTAGCCTGCTTTATTTTGGAGAGGGGTATTTAGTGCTATTGTGTTAGTATAGCGTTTAAAGGAAGAGTTTGAAAGAAGGAGCATATCAGACAGGTGATGATTTAATAGTTGGCAAAGCATCATACTCTTAGCCTGCTTTATTTTGGAGAGTGGTATTTAGTGCTATTGTGTTAGTATAGCGTTTAAAGGAAGAGTTTGAAAGAAGGAGCATATCAGACAGGTGATGATTTAATAGTTGCCAAAGCAGCATACTCTTAGCCTGCTTTATTTTGGAGAGTGGTATTTAGTGCTATTGTGTTAGTATAGCGTTTAAAGGAAGAGTTTGAAAGAAGGAGCATATCAGACAGGTGATGATTTAATAGTTGCCAAAGCAGCATACTCTTAGCCTGCTTTATTTTGGAGAGTGGTATTTAGTGCTATTGTGTTGGTATAGCGTTTAAATGAAGAGTTTGAAAGAAGGAGCATATCAGACAGGTGATGATTTAATAGTTGCCAAAGTAGCATACTCTTAGCCTGCTTTATTTTGGAGAGTGGTATTTAGTGCTATTGTGTTAGTATAGCGTTTAAAGGAAGAGTTTGAAAGAAGGAGCATATCAGACAGGTGATGATTTAATAGTTGCCAAAGCAGCATACTCTTAGCCTGCTTTATTTTGGAGAGTGGTATTTAGTGCTATTGTGTTAGTATAGCGTTTAAAGGAAGAGTTTGAAAGAAGGAGCATATCAGACAGGTGATGATTTAATAGTTTTCAAAGCAGCATACTCTTAGTCTGCTTTATTTTGGAGAGTGGTATTTAGTGGTATTGTGTTAGTATAGCGTTTAAAGGAAGAGTTTGAAACAAGGAGCATATCAGACAGTTGATGATTTAATAGTTGCCAAAGCAGCATACTCTTAGCCTGCTTTATTTTGGAGAGTGGTATTTAGTGCTATTGTGTTAGTATAGCGTTTAAATGAAGAGTTTGAAAGAAGGAGCATATCAGACAGTTGATGATTTAATAGTTGCCAAAGCAGCATACTCTTAGCCTGCTTTATTTTGGAGAGTGGTATTTAGTGCTATTGTTTTAGTATAGCGTTTAAAGGAAGAGTTTGAAAGAAGGAGCATATCAGACAGTTGATGATTTAATAGTTGCCAAAGCAGCATACTCTTAGCCTGCTTTATTTTGGAGAGTGGTATTTAGTGCTATTGTGTTAGTATAGCGTTTAAATGAAGAGTTTGAAAGAAGGAGCATATCAGACAGTTGATGATTTAATAGTTGCCAAAGCAGCATACTCTTAGCCTGCTTTATTTTGGAGAGTGGTATTTAGTGCTATTTTTTTAGTATAGCGTTTAAATGAAGAGTTTGAAAGGTGAGCATATAAGACAGGTGATGATTTAATAGTTGCCAAAGCAGCATACTCTTAGCCTGCTTTATTTTGGAGAGTGGTATTTAGTGATATTGTGTTAGTATAGCGTTTAAAGGAAGAGTTTGAAAGAAGGAGCATATCAGACAGGTGATGATTTAATAGTTGCCAAAGGAGCATACTCTTAGCCTGCTTTATTTTGGAGAGTGGTATTTAGTGCTATTGTGTTTGTATAGCGTTTAAAGGAAGAGTTTGAAAGAAGAAGCATATCAGACAGGTGATGATTTAATAGTTGCCAAAGCAGCATACTCTTAGCCTGCTTTATTTTGGAGAGTGGTATTTAGTGCTATTGTGTTAGTATAGCGTTTAAAGGAAGAGTTTGAAAGAAGGAACATATCAGACAGGTGATGATTTAATAGTTGCCAAAGCAGCATACTCTTAGCCTGCTTTATTTTGGAGAGTGGTATTTAGTGCTATTGTGTTAGTATAGCCTTTAATGGAAGAGTTTGAAACAAGGAGTATATCAGACAGGTGATGATTTAATAGTTGCCAAAGCAGCATACTCTTAGCCTGCTTTATTTTGGAGAGTGGTATTTAGTGCTATTGTGTTAGTATAGCGTTTAAAGGAAGAGTTTGAAAGAAGGAGCATATCAGACAGGTGATGATTTAATAGTTGCCAAAGCAGCATACTCTTAGCCTGCTTTATTTTGGAGAGTGGTATTTAGTGCTAGTGTGTTAGTATAGCGTTTAAAGGAAGAGTTTGAAAGAAGAAGCATATCAGACAGGTGATGATTTAATTGTTGCCAAAGCAGCATACTCTTAGCCTGCTTTATTTTGGAGAGTGGTATTTAGTGCTATTGTGTTAGTATAGCGTTTAAAGGAAGAGTTTGAAAGAAGGAGCATATCAGACAGGTGATGATTTAATAGTTGCCAAAGCAGCATACTCTTAGCCTGCTTTATTTTGGAGAGTGGTATTTAGTGCTATTGTGTTAGTATAGCGTTTAAAGGAAGAGTTTGAAAGAAGGAGCATATCAGACAGGTGATGATTTAATAGTTGCCAAAGCAGCATACTCTTAGCCTGCTTTATTTTGGAGAGTGGTATTTAGTGCTATTGTGTTAGTATAGCGTTTAAAGGAAGAGTTTGAAAGAAGGAGCATATCAGACAGGTGATGATTTAATAGTTGCCAAAGCAGCATACTCTTAGCCTGCTTTATTTTGGAGAGTGGTATTTAGTGCTATTGTGTTAGTATAGCGTTTAAAGGAAGAGTTTGAAAGAAGGAGCATATAAGACAGGTGATGATTTAATAGTTGCCAAAGCAGCATACTCTTAGCTTGCTTTATTTTGGAGAGTGGTATTTAGTGCTATTGTGTTAGTATAACGTTTAAAGGAAGAGTTTGAAAGAAGGAGCATATCAGACAGTTGATGATTTAATAGTTGCCAAAGCAGCATACTCTTAGCCTGCTTTATTTTGGAGAGTGGTATTTAGTGCTATTGTGTTAGTATAGCGTTTAAAGGAAGAGTTTGAAAGAAGGAGCATATCAGACAGGTGATGATTTAATAGTTGCCAAAGCAGCATACTCTTAGCCTGCTTTATTTTGGAGAGTGGTATTTAGTGCTATTGTGTTTGTATAGCGTTTAAAGGAAGAGTTTGAAAGAAGGAGCATATCAGACAGTTGATGATTTAATAGTTGCCAAAGCAGCATACTCTTAGCCTGCTTTATTTTGGAGAGTGGTATTTAGTGCTATTGTGTTTGTATAGCGTTTAAAGGAAGAGTTTGAAAGAAGGAGCATATCAGACAGGTGATGATTTAATAGTTGCCAAAGCAGCATACTCTTAGCCTGCTTTATTTTGGAGAGTGGTATTTAGTGGTATTGTGTTAGTATAGCGTTTAAAGGAAGAGTTTGAAAGAAGGAGCATATCAGACAGGTGATGATTTAATAGTTGCCAAAGCAGCATACTCTTAGCCTGCTTTATTTTGGAGAGTGGTATTTAGTGGTATTGTGTTAGTATAGCGTTTAAAGGAAGAGTTTGGAAGAAGGAGCATATCAGACAGGTGATGATTTAATAGTTGCCAAAGCAGCATACTCTTAGCCTGCTTTATTTTGGAGAGTGGTATTTAGTGCTAGTGTGTTAGTATAGCGTTTAAAGGAAGAGTTTGAAAGAAGGAGCATATCAGACAGGTGATGATTTAATAGTTGCCAAAGCAGCATACTCTTAGCCTGCTTTATTTTGGAGAGTGGTATTTAGTGCTAGTGTGTTAGTATAGCGTTTAAAGGAAGAGTTTGAAAGAAGGAGCATATCAGACAGGTGATGATTTAATAGTTGCCAAAGCAGCATACTCTTAGCCTGCTTTATTTTGGAGAGTGGTATTTAGTGCTATTGTGTTAGTATAGCGTTTAAAGGAAGAGTTTGAAAGAAGGAGCATATCAGACAGTTGATGATTTAATACTTGCCAAAGCAGCATACTCTTAGCCTGCTTTATTTTGGAGAGTGGTATTTAGTGCTATTTTGTTTGTATAGCGTTTAAAGGAAGAGTTTGAAAGAAGGAGCATATCAGACAGGTGATGATTTAATAGTTGCCAAAGCAGCATACTCTTAGCCTGCTTTATTTTGGAGAGTGGTATTTAGTGGTATTGTGTTAGTATAGCGTTTAAAGGAAGAGTTTGAAAGAAGGAGCATATCAGACAGGCGATGATTTAATAGTTGCCAAAGCAGCATACTCTTAGCCTGCTTTATTTTGGAGAGTGGTATTTAGTGCTAGTGTGTTAGTATAGCGTTTAAAGGAAGAGTTTGAAAGAAGGAGCATATCAGACAGTTGATGATTTAATAGTTGCCAAAGCAGCATACTCTTAGCCTGCTTTATTTTGGAGAGTGGTATTTAGTGCTATTGTGTTAGTATAGCGTTTAAAGGAAGAGTTTGAAAGAAGGAGCATATCAGACAGGTGATGATTTAATAGTTGCCAAAGCAGCATACTCTTAGCCTGCTTTATTTTGGAGAGTGGTATTTAGTGCTATTGTGTTAGTACAGCGTTTAAAGGAAGAGTTTGAATCAAGGGGCATATCAGACTGGTGATGATTTAATAGTTGCCAAAGCAGCATACTCTTAGCCTGCTTTATTTCGGAGAGTGGTATTTAGTGCTATTGTGTTAGTGTAGCGTTTAAAGAAAGAGTTTGAAAGAAGGAGCATATCAGACAGGTGATGATTTAATAGTTGCCAAAGCAGCATACTCTTAGCCTGCTTTATTTTGGAGAGTGGTATTTAGTGCTATTGTGTTAGTATAGCGTTTAAAGGAAGAGTTTGAAAGAAGGAGCATATCAGACAGTTGATGATTTAATAGTTGCCAAAGCAGCATACTCTTAGCCTGCTTTATTTTGGAGAGTGGTAATTAGTGCTCTTTTGTTAGTATTGCGTTTAAAGGAAGAGTTTGAAACCAAGGAGCATATCAGACAGTTGATGATTTAATAGTTGCCAAAGCAGCATACTCTTAGCCTGCTTTATTTTGGAGAGTGGTATTTAGTGCTATTGTGTTAGTATAGCGTTTAAAGGAAGAGTTTGAAACCAAGGAGCATATCAGACAGTTGATGATTTAATAGTTGCCAAAGCAGCATACTCTTAGCCTGCTTTATTTCGGAGAGTGGAATTTAGTGCTATTGTGTTAGTATAGCGTTTAAAGGAAGAGTTTGAAAGAAGGAGCATATCAGACAGTTGAT
This sequence comes from Sepioteuthis lessoniana, assembly GCA_963585895.1. Taxonomy (NCBI): domain Eukaryota; kingdom Metazoa; phylum Mollusca; class Cephalopoda; order Myopsida; family Loliginidae; genus Sepioteuthis; species Sepioteuthis lessoniana. The sequence goes on along the minus strand of OY757945.1, from coordinate 3,925,216 downwards.
GATTTAATAGTTGCCAAAGCAGCATACTCTTAGCCTGCTTTATTTTGGAGAGTGGTATTTAGTGCTATTGTGTTTGTCTAGCGTTTAAAGGAAGAGTTTGAAAGAAGGAGCATATCAGACAGGTGATGATTTAGTAGTTGCCAAAGCAGCATAATCTTAGCCTGCTTTATTTTGGAGAGTGGTATTTAGTGCTATTGTGTTTGTATAGCGTTTAAAGGAAGAGTTTGAAAGAAGGAGCATATCAGACAGGTGATGATTTAATAGTTGCCAAAGCAGCATACTGTTAGCCTGCTTTATTTTGGAGAGTGGTATTTAGTGCTATTGTGTTAGTATAGCGTTTAAAGGAAGAGTTTGAAAGAAGGAGCATGTCAGACAGGTGATGATTTAATAGTTGCCAAAGCAGCATACTCTTAGCCTGCTTTATTTTGGAGAGTGGTATTTAGTGCTATTGTGTTAGTATAGCGTTTAAAGGAAGAGTTTGAAAGAAGGAGCATATCAGACAGGTGATGATTTAATAGTTGCCAAAGCAGCATACTCTTAGCCTGCTTTATTTTGGAGAGTGGTATTTAGTGCTATTGTGTTAGTATAGCGTTTAAAGGAAGAGTTTGAAAGAAGGAGCATATCAGACAGGTGATGATTTAATAGTTGCCAAAGCAGCATACTCTTAGCCTGCTTTATTTTGGAGAGTGGTATTTAGTGCTATTGTGTTTGTATAGCGTTTAAAGGAAGAGTTTGAAAGAAGGAGCATATCAGACAGGTGATGATTTAATAGTTGCCAAAGCAGCATACTCTTAGCCTGCTTTATTTTGGAGAGTGGTATTTAGTGCTATTGTGTTAGTATAGCGTTTAAAGGAAGAGTTTGAAAGAAGGAGCATATCAGACAGGTGATGATTTAATAGTTGCCAAAGCAGCATACTCTTAGCCTGCTTTATTTTGGAGAGTGGTATTTAGTGCTATTGTGTTTGTATAGCGTTTAAAGGAAGAGTTTGAAAGAAGGAGCATATCAGACAGGTGATGATTTAATAGTTGCCAATGCAGCATACTCTTAGCCTGCTTTATTTTGGAGAGTGGTATTTAGTGCTATTGTGTTAGTATAGCTTTAAAGGAAGAGTTTGAAAGAAGGAGCATATCAGACAGGTGATGATTTAATAGTTGCCAAAGCAGCATACTCTTAGCCTGCTTTATTTTGGAGAGTGGTATTTAGTGCTATTGTGTTAGTATAGCGTTTAAAGGAAGAGTTTGAAAGAAGGAGCATATCAGACAGGTGATGATTTAATAGTTGCCAAAGCAGCATACTCTTAGCCTGCTTTATTTTGGAGAGTGGTATTTAGTGCTATTGTGTTAGTATAGCGTTTAAAGGAAGAGTTTGAAAGAAGGAGCATATCAGACAGGTGATGATTTAATAGTTGCCAAAGCAGCATACTCTTAGCCTGCTTTATTTTGGAGAGTGGTATTTAGTGGTATTGTGTTAGTATAGCGTTTAAAGGAAGATTTTGAAAGAAGGAGCATATCAGACAGGTGATGATTTAATAGTTGCCAAAGCAGCATACTCTTAGCCTGCTTTATTTTGGAGAGTGGTATTTAGTGCTATTGTGTTAGTATAGCGTTTAAAGGAAGAGTTTGAAAGAAGAAACATATCAGACAGGTGATGATTTAATAGTTGCCAAAGCAGCATACTCTTAGCCTGCTTTATTTTGGAGAGTGGTATTTAGTTCTATTGTGTTAGTATAGCGTTTAAAGGAAGAGTTTGAAAGAAGAAGCATATCAGACATGTGATGATTTAATAGTTGCCAAAGCAGCATACTCTTAGCCTGCTTTATTTTGGAGAGTGGTATTTAGTGCTATTGTGTTAGTATAGCGTTTAATGGAAGAGTTTGAAACAAGGAGCATATCAGACAGGTGATGATTTAATAGTTGCCAAAGCAACATACTCTTAGCCTGCTTTATTTTGGAGAGTGGTATTTAGTGCTATTGTGTTAGTATAGCTTTAAAGGAAGAGTTTGAAAGAAGGAGCATATCAGACAGGTGATGATTTAATAGTTGCCAAAGCAGCATACTCTTAGCCTGCTTTATTTTGGAGAGTGGTATTTAGTGCTATTGTGTTAGTATAGCGTTTAAAGGAAGAGTTTGAAAGAAGGAGCATATCAGACAGGTGATGATTTAATAGTTGCCAAAGCAGCATACTCTTAGCCTGCTTTATTTTGGAGAGTGGTATTTAGTGCTATTGTGTTTGTATAGCGTTTAAAGGAAGAGTTTGAAAGAAGGAGCATATCAGACAGGTGATGATTTAATAGTTGCCAAAGCAGCATACTCTTAGCCTGCTTTATTTTGGAGAGTGGTATTTACTGGTATTGTGTTAGTATAGCGTTTAAAGGAAGATTTTGAAAGAAGGAGCATATCAGACAGGTGATGATTTAATAGTTGCCAAAGCAGCATACTCTTAGCCTGCTTTATTTTGGAGAGTGGTATTTAGTGCTATTGTGTTAGTATAGCGTTTAAAGGAAGAGTTTGAAAGAAGAAGCATATCAGACAGGTGATGATTTAATAGTTGCCAAAGCAGCATACTCTTAGCCTGCTTTATTTTGGAGAGTGGTATTTACTGCTATTGTGTTTGTATAGCGTTTAAAGGAAGAGTTTGAAAGAAGAAGCATATCAGACAGGTGATGATTTAATAGTTGCCAGAGCAGCATACTCTTAGCCTGCTTTATTTTGGAGAGTGGTATTTAGTGCTCTTGTGTTAGTATAGCGTTTAAAGGAAGAGTTTGAAAGAAGGAGCATATCAGACAGGTGATGATTTAATAGTTAACAAAGCAGCATACTCTTAGCCTGCTTTATTTTGGAGAGTGGTATTTAGTGCTATTGTGTTAGTATAGCGTTTAAAGGAAGAGTTTGAAAGAAGGAGCATATCAGACAGGTGATGATTTAATAGTTGCCAAAGCAGCATATTCTTAGTCTGCTTTATTTTGGAGAGTGGTATTTAGTGCTATTGTGTTAGTATAGCGTTTAAAGGAAGAGTTTGAAAGAAGGAGCATATCAGACAGGTGATGATTTAATAGTTGCCAAAGCAGCATACTCTTAGCCTGCTTTATTTTGGAGAGTGGTATTTAGTGATATTGTGTTAGTATAGCGTTTAAAGGAAGAGTTTGAAAGAAGGAGCATATCAGACAGGTGATGATTTAATAGTTGCCAAAGCAGCATACTCTTAGCCTGCTTTATTTTGGAGAGTGGTATTTAGTGCTATTGTGTTTGTCTAGCGTTTAAAGGAAGAGTTTGAAAGAAGGAGCATATCAGACAGGTGATGATTTAATAGTTGCCAAAGCAGCATAATCTTAGCCTGCTTTATTTTGGAGAGTGGTATTTAGTGCTATTGTGTTTGTATAGCGTTTAAAGGAAGAGTTTAAAAGAAGGAGCATATCAGACAGGTGATGATTTAATAGTTGCCAAAGCAGCATACTCTTAGCCTGCTTTATTTTGGAGAGTGGTATTTAGTTCTATTGTGTTAGTATAGCGTTTAAAGGAAGAGTTTGAAAGAAGGAGCATATCAGACATGTGATGATTTAATAGTTGCCAAAGCAGCATACTCTTAGCCTGCTTTATTTTGGAGAGTGGTATTTAGTGCTATTGTGTTAGTATAGCGTTTAATGGAAGAGTTTGAAACAAGGAGCATATCAGACAGGTGATGATTTAATAGTTGCCAAAGCAGCATACTCTTAGCCTGCTTTATTTTGGAGAGTGGTATTTAGTGCTATTGTCTTAGTATAGCGTTTAAAGGAAGAGTTTGAAAGAAGGAGCATATCAGACAGGTGATTATTTAATAGTTGCCAAAGCAGCATACTCTTAGCCTGCTTTATTTTGGAGTGTGGTATTTAGTGCTATTGTGTTAGTATAGCGTTTAATGGAAGAGTTTGAAACAAGGAGCATATCAGACAGGTGATGATTTAATAGTTGCCAAAGCAGCATACTCTTAGCCTGCTTTATTTTGGAGAGTGGTATTTAGTGCTATTGTGTTAGTATAGCGTTTAAAGGAAGAGTTTGAAAGAAGGAGCATATCAGACAGTTGATGATTTAATAGTTGCCAAAGCAGCATACTCTTAGCCTGCTTTATTTTGGAGAGTGGTATTTAGTGCTATTGTGTTAGTATAGCGTTTAAAGGAAGAGTTTGAAAGAAGGAGCATATCAGACAGGTGATGATTTAATAGTTGCCAAAGCAGCATACTCTTAGCCTGCTTTATTTTGGAGAGTGGTATTTAGTGCTATTGTGTTTGTATAGCGTTTAAAGGAAGAGTTTGAAAGAAGGAGCATATCAGACAGGTGATGATTTAATAGTTGCCAAAGCAGCATACTCTTAGCCTGCTTTATTTTGGAGAGTGGTATTTAGTGGTATTGTGTTAGTATAGCGTTTAAAGGAAGAGTTTGAAAGAAGGAGCATATCAGACAGGTGATGATTTAATAGTTGCCAAAGCAGCATACTCTTAGCCTGCTTTATTTTGGAGAGTGGTATTTAGTGCTATTGTGTTAGTGTAGCGTTTAAAGGAAGAGTTTGAAAGAAGAAGCATATCAGACAGGTGATGATTTAATAGTTGCCAAAGCAGCATAATCTTAGTCTGCTTTATTTTGGAGAGTGGTATTTAGTGCTATTGTGTTTGTATAGCGTTTAAAGGAAGAGTTTGAAAGAAGGAGCATATCAGACAGGTGATGATTTAATAGTTGCCAAAGCAGCATACTCTTAGCCTGCTTTATTTTGGAGAGTGGTATTTTGTGCTATTGTGTTAGTATAGCGTTTAAAGGAAGAGTTTGAAAGAAGGAGCATATCAGACATGTGATGATTTAATAGTTGCCAAAGCAGCATACTCTTAGCCTGCTTTATTTTGGAGAGTGGTATTTAGTGCTATTGTGTTAGTATAGCGTTTAATGGAAGAGTTTGAAACAAGGAGCATATCAGACAGGTGATGATTTAATAGTTGCCAAAGCAGCATACTCTTAGCCTGCTTTATTTTGGAGAGTGGTATTTAGTGCTATTGTGTTAGTATAGCGTTTAAAGGAAGAGTTTGAAAGAAGGAGCATATCAGACAGGTGATGATTTAATAGTTGCCAAAGCAGCATACTCTTAGCCTGCTTTATTTTGGAGAGTGGTATTTAGTGCTATTGTGTTAGTATAGCGTTTAATGGAAGAGTTTGAAACAAGGAGCATATCAGACAGGTGATGATTTAATAGTTGCCAAAGCAGCATACTCTTAGCCTGCTTTATTTTGGAGAGTGGTATTTAGTGCTATTGTGTTAGTATAGCGTTTAATGGAAGAGTTTGAAACAAGGAGCATATCAGACAGGTGATGATTTAATAGTTGCCAAAGCAGCATACTCTTAGCCTGCTTTATTTTGGAGAGTGGTATTTAGTGCTATTGTGTTAGTATAGCGTTTAAAGGAAGAGTTTGAAAGAAGGAGCATATCAGACAGGTGATGATTTAATAGTTGCCAAAGCAGCATACTGTTAGCCTGCTTTATTTTGGAGAGTGGTATTTAGTGCTATTGTGTTAGTATAGCGTTTAATGGAAGAGTTTGAAACAAGGAGCATATCAGACAGGTGATGATTTAATAGTTGCCAAAGCAGCATACTCTTAGCCTGCTTTATTTTGGAGAGTGGTATTTAGTGCTATTGTGTTAGTATAGCGTTTAAAGGAAGAGTTTGAAAGAAGGAGCATATCAGACAGGTGATGATTTAATAGTTCCCAAGCAGCATACTCTTAGCCTGCTTTATTTTGGAGAGTGGTATTTAGTGCTATTGTGTTAGTATAGCGTTTAAAGGAAGAGTTTGAAAGAAGGAGCATATCAGACAGGTGATGATTTAATAGTTGCCAAAGCAGCATACTCTTAGCCTGCTTTATTTTGGAGAGTGGTATTTAGTGCTATTGTGTTAGTATAGCGTTTAAAGGAAGAGTTTGAAAGAAGAAGCATATCAGACAGGTGATGATTTAATAGTTGCCAAAGCAGCATACTCTTAGCCTGCTTTATTTTGGAGAGTGGTATTTACTGCTATTGTGTTTGTATAGCGTTTAAAGGAAGAGTTTGAAAGAAGAAGCATATCAGACAGGTGATGATTTAATAGTTGCCAAAGCAGCATACTCTTAGCCTGCTTTATTTTGGAGAGTGGTATTTAGTGCTATTGTGTTTGTATAGCGTTTAAAGGAAGAGTTTGAAAGAAGGAGCATATCAGACAGGTGATGATTTAATAGTTGCCAAAGCAGCATACTCTTAGCCTGCTTTATTTTGGAGAGTGGTATTTAGTGCTATTGTGTTAGTATAGCGTTTAAAGGAAGAGTTTGAAAGAAGGAGCATATCAGACAGGTGATGATTTAATAGTTGCCAAAGCAGCATACTGTTAGCCTGCTTTATTTTGGAGAGTGGTATTTAGTGCTATTGTGTTTGTCTAGCGTTTAAAGGAAGAGTTTGAAAGAAGGAGCATATCAGACAGGTGATGATTTAATAGTTGCCAAAGCAGCATAATCTTAGCCTGCTTTATTTTGGAGAGTGGTATTTAGTGCTATTGTGTTAGTATAGCGTTTAAAGGAAGAGTTTGAAAGAAGGAGCATATCAGACAGTTGATGATTTAATAGTTGCCAAAGCAGCATACTCTTAGCCTGCTTTATTTTGGAGAGTGGTATTTAGTGCTATTGTGTTAGTATAGCGTTTAAAGGAAGAGTTTGAAACAAGGAGCATATCAGACAGGTGATGATTTAATAGTTGCCAAAGCAGCATAATCTTAGCCTGCTTTATTTTGGAAAGTGGTATTAAGTGGTATTGTGTTAGTATAGCGTTTAAAGGAAGAGTTTGAAAGAAGGAGCATATCAGACAGTTGATGATTTAATAGTTTCCAAAGCAGCATACTCTTAGCCTGCTTTATTTTGGAGAGTGGTATTTAGTGCTATTGTGTTAGTATAGCGTTTAAAGGAAGAGTTTGAAAGAAGGAGCATATCAGACAGGTGATGATTTAATAGTTGCCAAAGCAGCATACTCTTAGCCTGCTTTATTTTGGAGAGTGGTATTTAGTGCTATTGTGTTAGTATAGCGTTTAAATGAAGAGTTTGAAAGAAGGAGCATATCAGACAGGTGATGATTTAATAGTTGCCAAAGCAGCATACTCTTAGCCTGCTTTATTTTGGAGAGTGGTATTTAGTGCTATTGTGTTAGTATAGCGTTTAAAGGAAGAGTTTGAAAGAAGGAGCATATCAGACAGGTGATGATTTAATAGTTGCCAAAGCAGCATACTGTTAGCCTGCTTTATTTTGGAGAGTGGTATTTAATGCTATTGTGTTTGTATAGCGTTTAAAGGAAGAGTTTGAAAGAAGGAGCATATCAGACAGGTGATGATTTAATAGTTGCCAAAGCAGCATACTCTTAGCCTGCTTTATTTTGGAGAGTGGTATTTAGTGCTATTGTGTTAGTATAGCGTTTAAAGGAAGAGTTTGAAAGAAGGAGCATATCAGATAGTTGATGATTTAATAGTTGCCAAAGCAGCATACTCTTAGCCTGCTTTTTTTTGGAGAGTGGTATTTAGTGCTATTGTGTTTGTATAGCGTTTAAAGGAAGTGTTTGAAAGAAGGAGCATATCAGACAGGTGATGATTTAATAGTTGCCAAAGCAGCATACTCTTAGCCTGCTTTATTTTGGAGAGTGGTATTTAGTGTTATTGTGTTAGTATAGCGTTTAAAGGAAGAGTTTGAAACAAGGAGCATATCAGACAGGTGATGATTTAATAGTTGCCAAAGCAGCATAATCTTAGCCTGCTGTATTTTGGAAAGTGGTATTTAGTGGCATTGTGTTAGTATAGCGTTTAAATGAAGAGTTTGAAAGAAGTAGCATATCAGACAGGTGATGATTTAATAGTTGCCAAAGCAGCATAATCTTAGCCTGCTTTATTTTGGAGAGTGGTATTTAGTGCTATTGTGTTTGTATAGCGTTTAAAGGAAGAGTTTGAAAGAAGGAGCATATCAGACAGGTGATGATTTAATAGTTGCCAAAGCAGATTACTCTTAGCCTGCTTTATTTTGGAGAGTGGTATTTAGTGCTATTGTGTTTGTATAGCGTTTAAAGGAAGAGTTTGAAAGAAGGAGCATATCAGACAGTTGATGATTTAATAGTTGCCAAAGCAGCATACTCTTAGCCTGCTTTATTTTGGAGAGTGGTATTTAGTGCTATTGTGTTTGTATAGCGTTTAAAGGAAGAGTTTGAAAGAAGGAGCATATCAGACAGGTGATGATTTAATAGTTGCCAAAGCAGCATACTCTTAGCCTGCTTTATTTCGGGGAGTGGTATTTAGTGGTATTGTGTTAGTATAGCGTTTAAAGGAAGAGTTTGAAAGAAGGAGCATATCAGACAGGTAATGATTTAATAGTTGCCAAAGCAGCATACTCTTAGCCTGCTTTATTTTGGAGAGTGGTATTTAGTGCTATTGTGTTAGTATAGCGTTTAAAGGAAGAGTTTGAAACAAGGAGCATATCAGACAGGTGATGATTTAATAGTTGCCAAAGCAGCATAATCTTAGCCTGCTTTATTTTGGAAAGTGGTATTAAGTGGTATTGTGTTAGTATAGCGTTTAAAGGAAGAGTTTGAAAGAAGGAGCATATCAGACAGTTGATGATTTAATAGTTTCCAAAGCAGCATACTCTTAGCCTGCTTTATTTTGGAGAGTGGTATTTAGTGCTATTGTGTTAGTATAGCGTTTAAATGAAGAGTTTGAAAGAAGTAGCATATCAGACAGGTGATGATTTAATAGTTTCCAAAGCAGCATACTCTTAGCCTGCTTTATTTCGGAGAGTGGTATTTAGTTGTATTGTGTTAGTATAGCGTTTAAATGAAGAGTTTGAAAGAAGTAGCATATCAGACAGTTGATGATTTTATAGTTGCCAAAGCAGCATAATCTTAGCCTGCTTTATTTTGGAGAGTGGTATTTAGTGCTATTGTGTTTGTATAGCGTTTAAAGGAAGAGTTTGAAAGAAGGAGCATATCAGACAGTTGATGATTTAATAGTTGCCAAAGCAGCATACTCTTAGCCTGCTTTATTTTGGAGAGTGGTATTTAGTGCTATTGTGTTAGTATAGCGTTTAAAGGAAGAGTTTGAAAGAAGGAGCATATCAGACAGGTGATGATTTAATAGTTCCCAAGCAGCATACTCTTAGCCTGCTTTATTTTGGAGAGTGGTATTTAGTGCTATTGTGTTAGTATAGCGTTTAAAGGAAGAGTTTGAAAGAAGGAGCATATCAGACAGGTGATGATTTAATAGTTGCCAAAGCAGCATACTCTTAGCCTGCTTTATTTTGGAGAGTGGTATTTAGTGCTATTGTGTTAGTATAGCGTTTAAAGGAAGAGTTTGAAAGAAGAAGCATATCAGACAGGTGATGATTTAATAGTTGCCAAAGCAGCATACTCTTAGCCTGCTTTATTTTGGAGAGTGGTATTTACTGCTATTGTGTTTGTATAGCGTTTAAAGGAAGAGTTTGAAAGAAGAAGCATATCAGACAGGTGATGATTTAATAGTTGCCAAAGCAGCATACTCTTAGCCTGCTTTATTTTGGAGAGTGGTATTTAGTGCTATTGTGTTTGTATAGCGTTTAAAGGAAGAGTTTGAAAGAAGGAGCATATCAGACAGGTGATGATTTAATAGTTGCCAAAGCAGCATACTCTTAGCCTGCTTTATTTTGGAGAGTGGTATTTAGTGCTATTGTGTTAGTATAGCGTTTAAAGGAAGAGTTTGAAAGAAGGAGCATATCAGACAGGTGATGATTTAATAGTTGCCAAAGCAGCATACTCTTAGCCTGCTTTATTTTGGAGAGTGGTATTAAGTGCTATTGTGTTTGTCTAGCGTTTAAAGGAAGAGTTTGAAAGAAGGAGCATATCAGACAGGTGATGATTTAATAGTTGCCAAAGCAGCATAATCTTAGCCTGCTTTATTTTGGAGAGTGGTATTTAGTGCTATTGTGTTTGTATAGCGTTTAAAGGAAGAGTTTGAAAGAAGGAGCATATCAGACAGGTGATGATTTAATAGTTGCCAAAGCAGCATACTCTTAGCCTGCTTTATTTTGGAGAGTGGTATTTAGTGCTATTTTGTTAGTATAGCGTTTAAAGGAAGAGTTTGAAACAAGGAGCATATCAGACAGGTGATGATTTAATAGTTGCCAAAGCAGCATAATCTTAGCCTGCTTTATTTTGGAAAGTGGTATTAAGTGGTATTGTGTTAGTATAGCGTTTAAAGGAAGAGTTTGAAAGAAGGAGCATATCAGACAGTTGATGATTTAATAGTTTCCAAAGCAGCATACTCTTAGCCTGCTTTATTTTGGAGAGTGGTATTTAGTGCTATTGTGTTAGTATAGCGTTTAAAGGAAGAGTTTGAAAGAAGGAGCATATCAGACAGGTGATGATTTAATAGTTGCCAAAGCAGCATACTCTTAGCCTGCTTTATTTTGGAGAGTGGTATTTAGTGCTATTGTGTTAGTATAGCGTTTAAATGAAGAGTTTGAAAGAAGGAGCATATCAGACAGGTGATGATTTAATAGTTGCCAAAGCAGCATACTGTTAGCCTGCTTTATTTTGGAGAGTGGTATTTAATGCTATTGTGTTTGTATAGCGTTTAAAGGAAGAGTTTGAAAGAAGGAGCATATCAGACAGGTGATGATTTAATAGTTGCCGAAGCAGCATACTCTTAGCCTGCTTTATTTTGGAGAGTGGTATTTAGTGCTATTGTGTTAGTATAGCGTTTAAAGGAAGAGTTTGAAAGAAGGAGCATATCAGATAGTTGATGATTTAATAGTTGCCAAAGCAGCATACTCTTAGCCTGCTTTTTTTTGGAGAGTGGTATTTAGTGCTATTGTGTTTGTATAGCGTTTAAAGGAAGTGTTTGAAAGAAGGAGCATATCAGACAGGTGATGATTTAATAGTTGCCAAAGCAGCATACTCTTAGCCTGCTTTATTTTGGAGAGTGGTATTTAGTGCTATTGTGTTAGTATAGCGTTTAAAGGAAGAGTTTGAAACAAGGAGCATATCAGACAGGTGATGATTTAATAGTTGCCAAAGCAGCATACTCTTAGCCTGCTTTATTTTGGAGAGTGGTATTTAGTGCTATTGTGTTAGTATAGCGTTTAAAGGAAGAGTTTGAAAGAAGGAGCATATCAGACAGATGATGATTTAATAGTTGCCAAAGCAGCATACTCTTAGCCTGCTTTATTTTGGAGAGTGGTATTTAGTGGTATTGTGTTAGTATAGCGTTTAAAGGAAGAGTTTGAAAGAATGAGCATATCAGACAGTTGATGATTTAATAGTTGCTAAAGCAACATACTCTTAGCCTGCTTTATTTTGGAAAGTGGTATTTAGTGGTATTGTGTTAGTATAGCGTTTATAAGGAAGAGTTTGAAAGAAGAGGCATATCAGACAGGTGATGATTTAATAGTTGCCAAAGCAGCATAATCTTAATCTGCTTTATTTCGGAGAGTGGTATTTAGTGCTATTGAGTTAGTATAGCGTTTAATGGAAGAGTTTGAAAGAAGGAGCATATCAGACAGTTGATGATTTAATAGTTGCCAAAGCAGCATACTCTTAGCCTGCTTTATTTCGGAGAGTGGTATTTAGTGCTATTGTGTTAGTATAGCGTTTAAAGGAAGAGTTTGAAAGAAGGAGCACATCAGACAGGTGATGATTTAATAGTTGCCAAAGCAGCATACTCTTAGCCTGCTTTATTTCGGAGAGTGGTATTTAGTGGTATTGTGTTAGTATAGCGTTTAAAGGAAGAGTTTGAAAGAAGGAGCATATCAGACAGTTGATGATTTAATAGTTGCCAAAGCAGCATACTCTTAGCCTGCTTTATTTCGGAGAGTGGTATTTAGTGCTATTGTGTTTGTATAGTGTTTAAAGGAAGAGTTTGAAACAAGGAGCATATCAGACAGGTGATGATTTAATAGTTGCCAAAGCAGCATAATCTTAGCCTGCTTTATTTTGGAAAGTGGTATTAAGTGGTATTGTGTTAGTATAGCGTTTAAAGGAAGAGTTTGAAAGAAGGAGCATATCAGACAGTTGATGATTTAATAGTTTCCAAAGCAGCATACTCTTAGCCTGCTTTATTTCGGAGAGTGGTATTTAGTTGTATTGTGTTAGTATAGCGTTTAAATGAAGAGTTTGAAAGAAGTAGCATATCAGACAGTTGATGATTTAATAGTTGCCAAAGCAGCATAATCTTAGCCTGCTTTATTTTGGAGAGTGGTATTTAGTGCTATTGTGTTTGTATAGCGTTTAAAGGAAGAGTTTGAAAGAAGGAGCATATCAGACAGTTGATGATTTAATAGTTGCCAAAGCAGCATACTCTTAGCCTGCTTTATTTTGGAGAGTGGTATTTAGTGCTATTGTGTTTGTGTAGCGTTTAAAGGAAGAGTTTGAAAGAAGGAGCATATCAGACAGGTGATGATTTAATAGTTGCCAAAGCAGCATACTCTTAGCCTGCTTTATTTTGGAGAGTGGTATTTAATGCTATTGTGTTTGTATAGCGTTTAAAGGAAGAGTTTGAAAGAAGGAGCATATCAGACAGGTGATGATTTAATAGATGCCAAAGCAGCATACTCTTAGCCTGCTTTATTTTGGAGAGTGGTATTTAGTGCTATTGTGTTTGTATAGCGTTTAAAGGAAGAGTTTGAAAGAAGGAGCATATCAGACAGTTGATGATTTAATAGTTGCCAAAGCAGCATACTCTTAGCCTGCTTTATTTTGGAGAGTGGTATTTAGTGCTATTGTGTTAGTATAGCGTTTAAAGGAAGAGTTTGAAAGAAGGAGCATATCAGACAGTTGATGATTTAATAGTTGCCAAAGCAGCATACTCTTAGCCTGCTTTATTTTGGAGAGTGGTATTTAGTGGTATTGTGTTAGTATAGCGTTTAAAGGAAGAGTTTGAAAGAATGAGCATATCAGACAGTTGATGATTTAATAGTTGCTAAAGCAACATACTCTTAGCCTGCTTTATTTTGGAAAGTGGTATTTAGTGGTATTGTGTTAGTATAGCGTTTAAAGGAAGAGTTTGAAAGAAGAGGCATATCAGACAGGTGATGATTTAATAGTTGCCAAAGCAGCATACTCTTAGCCTGCTTTATTTCGGAGAGTGGTATTTAGTGCTATTGAGTTAGTATAGCGTTTAATGGAAGAGTTTGAAAGAAGGAGCATATCAGACAGTTGATGATTTAATAGTTGCCAAAGCAGCATACTCTTAGCCTGCTTTATTTCGGAGAGTGGTATTTAGTGCTATTGTGTTAGTATAGCGTTTAAAGGAAGAGTTTGAAAGAAGGAGCACATCAGACAGGTGATGATTTAATAGTTGCCAAAGCAGCATACTCTTAGCCTGCTTTATTTCGGAGAGTGGTATTTAGTGCTATTGTGTTAGTATAGCGTTTAAAGGAAGAGTTTGAAAGAAGGAGCATATCAGACAGTTGATGATTTAATAGTTGCCAAAGCAGCATACTCTTAGCCTGCTTTATTTCGGAGAGTGGTATTTAGTGCTATTGTGTTTGTATAGTGTTTAAAGGAAGAGTTTGAAACAAGGAGCATATCAGACAGGTGATTATTTAATAGTTGCCAAAGCAGCATAATCTTAGCCTGCTTTATTTTGGAAAGTGGTATTAAGTGGTATTGTGTTAGTATAGCGTTTAAAGGAAGAGTTTGAAAGAATGAGCATATCAGACAGTTGATGATTTAATAGTTTCCAAAGCAGCATACTCTTAGCCTGCTTTATTTTGGAGAGTGGTATTTAGTGCTATTGTGTTAGTATAGCGTTTAAAGGAAGAGTTCGAAAGAAGGAGCATATCAGACAGGTGATGATTTAATAGTTGCCAAAGCAGCATACTCTTAGCCTGCTTTATTTCGGAGAGTGGTATTTAGTGCTATTGTGTTAGTATAGCGTTTAAATGAAGAGTTTGAAAGAAGTAGCATATCAGACAGTTGATGATTTAATAGTTGCCAAAGCAGCATAATCTTAGCCTGCTTTATTTTGGAGAGTGGTATTTAGTGCTATTGTGTTTGTATAGCGTTTAAAGGAAGAGTTTGAAAGAAGGAGCATATCAGACAGTTGATGATTTAATAGTTGCCAAAGCAGCATACTCTTAGCCTGCTTTATTTTGGAGAGTGGTATTTAGTGCTATTGTGTTTGTATAGCGTTTAAAGGAAGAGTTTGAAAGAAGGAGCATATCAGACAGGTGATGATTTAATAGTTGCCAAAGCAGCATACTCTTAGCCTGCTTTATTTTGGAGAGTGGTATTTAGTGCTATTGTGTTTGTATAGCGTTTAAAGGAAGAGTTTGAAAGAAGGAGCATATCAGACAGTTGATGATTTAATAGTTGCCAAAGCAGCATACTCTTAGCCTGCTTTATTTTGGAGAGTGGTATTTAGTGCTATTGTGTTTGTGTAGCGTTTAAAGGAAGAGTTTGAAAGAAGGAGTATATCAGACAGGTGATGATTTAATAGTTGCCAAAGCAGCATACTCTTAGCCTGCTTTATTTTGGAGAGTGGTATTTAGTGCTATTGTGTTAGTATAGCGTTTAAAGGAAGAGTTTGAAAGAAGGAGCATATCAGACAGATGATGATTTAATAGTTTCCAAAGCAGCATACTCTTAGCCTGCTTTATTTTGGAGAGTGGTATTTAGTGGTATTGTGTTAGTATAGCGTTTAAAGGAAGAGTTTGAAAGAATGAGCATATCAGACAGTTGATGATTTAATAGTTGCTAAAGCAACATACTCTTAGCCTGCTTTATTTTGGAAAGTGGTATTTAGTGGTATTGTGTTAGTATAGCGTTTAAAGGAAGAGTTTGAAAGAAGGAGCACATCAGACAGGTGATGATTTAATAGTTGCCAAAGCAGCATACTCTTAGCCTGCTTTATTTCGGAGAGTGGTATTTAGTGCTATTGTGTTAGTATAGCGTTTAAAGGAAGAGTTTGAAAGAAGGAGCATATCAGACAGTTGATGATTTAATAGTTGCCAAAGCAGCATACTCTTAGCCTGCTTTATTTCGGAGAGTGGTATTTAGTGCTATTGTGTTTGTATAGTGTTTAAAGGAAGAGTTTGAAACAAGGAGCATATCAGACAGGTGATGATTTAATAGTTGCCAAAGCAGCATAATCTTAGCCTGCTTTATTTTGGAAAGTGGTATTAAGTGGTATTGTGTTAGTATAGCGTTTAAAGGAAGAGTTTGAAAGAAGGAGCATATCAGACAGTTGATGATTTAATAGTTTCCAAAGCAGCATACTCTTAGCCTGCTTTATTTTGGAGAGTGGTATTTAGTGCTATTGTGTTAGTATAGCGTTTAAATGAAGAGTTTGAAAGAAGGAGCATATCAGACAGGTGATGATTTAATAGTTGCCAAAGCAGCATACTCTTAGCCTGCTTTATTTTGGAGAGTGGTATTTAGTGCTATTGTGTTAGTATAGCGTTTAAAGGAAGAGTTCGAAAGAAGGAGCATATCAGACAGGTGATGATTTAATAGTTGCCAAAGCAGCATACTCTTAGCCTGCTTTATTTCGGAGAGTGGTATTTAGTGCTATTGTGTTAGTATAGCGTTTAAATGAAGAGTTTGAAAGAAGTAGCATATCAGACAGTTGATGATTTAATAGTTGCCAAAGCAGCATAATCTTAGCCTGCTTTATTTTGGAGAGTGGTATTTAGTGCTATTGTGTTTGTATAGCGTTTAAAGGAAGAGTTTGAAAGAAGGAGCATATCAGACAGTTGATGATTTAATAGTTGCCAAAGCAGCATACTCTTAGCCTGCTTTATTTTGGAGAGTGGTATTTAGTGCTATTGTGTTTGTATAGCGTTTAAAGGAAGAGTTTGAAAGAAGGAGCATATCAGACAGGTGATGATTTAATAGTTGCCAAAGCAGCATACTCTTAGCCTGCTTTATTTTGGAGAGTGGTATTTAGTGCTATTGTGTTTGTATAGCGTTTAAAGGAAGAGTTTGAAAGAAGGAGCATATCAGACAGTTGATGATTTAATAGTTGCCAAAGCAGCATACTCTTAGCCTGCTTTATTTTGGAGAGTGGTATTTAGTGCTATTGTGTTTGTGTAGCGTTTAAAGGAAGAGTTTGAAAGAAGGAGTATATCAGACAGGTGATGATTTAATAGTTGCCAAAGCAGCATACTCTTAGCCTGCTTTATTTTGGAGAGTGGTATTTAGTGCTATTGTGTTAGTATAGCGTTTAAAGGAAGAGTTTGAAAGAAGGAGCATATCAGACAGATGATGATTTAATAGTTGCCAAAGCAGCATACTCTTAGCCTGCTTTATTTTGGAGAGTGGTATTTAGTGGTATTGTGTTAGTATAGCGTTTAAAGGAAGAGTTTGAAAGAATGAGCATATCAGACAGTTGATGATTTAATAGTTGCTAAAGCAACATACTCTTAGCCTGCTTTATTTTGGAAAGTGGTATTTAGTGGTATTGTGTTAGTATAGCGTTTAAAGGAAGAGTTTGAAAGAAGGAGCACATCAGACAGGTGATGATTTAATAGTTGCCAAAGCAGCATACTCTTAGCCTGCTTTATTTCGGAGAGTGGTATTTAGTGCTATTGTGTTAGTATAGCGTTTAAAGGAAGAGTTTGAAAGAAGGAGCATATCAGACAGTTGATGATTTAATAGTTGCCAAAGCAGCATACTCTTAGCCTGCTTTATTTCGGAGAGTGGTATTTAGTGCTATTGTGTTTGTATAGTGTTTAAAGGAAGAGTTTGAAACAAGGAGCATATCAGACAGGTGATGATTTAATAGTTGCCAAAGCAGCATAATCTTAGCCTGCTTTATTTTGGAAAGTGGTATTAAGTGGTATTGTGTTAGTATAGCGTTTAAAGGAAGAGTTTGAAAGAAGGAGCATATCAGACAGTTGATGATTTAATAGTTTCCAAAGCAGCATACTCTTAGCCTGCTTTATTTTGGAAAGTGGTATTTAGTGCTATTGTGTTAGTATAGCGTTTAAATGAAGAGTTTGAAAGAAGGAGCATATCAGACAGGTGATGATTTAATAGTTGCCAAAGCAGCATACTCTTAGCCTGCTTTATTTTGGAGAGTGGTATTTAGTGCTATTGTGTTAGTATAGCGTTTAAAGGAAGAGTTCGAAAGAAGGAGCATATCAGACAGGTGATGATTTAATAGTTGCCAAAGCAGCATACTCTTAGCCTGCTTTATTTCGGAGAGTGGTATTTAGTGCTATTGTGTTAGTATAGCGTTTAAATGAAGAGTTTGAAAGAAGTAGCATATCAGACAGTTGATGATTTAATAGTTGCCAAAGCAGCATAATCTTAGCCTGCTTTATTTGGGAGAGTGGTATTTAGTGCTATTGTGTTTGTATAGCGTTTAAAGGAAGAGTTTGAAAGAAGGAGCATATCAGACAGTTGATGATTTAATAGTTGCCAAAGCAGCATACTCTTAGCCTGCTTTATTTTGGAGAGTGGTATTTAGTGCTATTGTGTTTGTATAGCGTTTAAAGGAAGAGTTTGAAAGAAGGAGCATATCAGACAGGTGATGATTTAATAGTTGCCAAAGCAGCATACTCTTAGCCTGCTTTATTTTGGAGAGTGGTATTTAGTGCTATTGTGTTTGTATAGCGTTTAAATGAAGAGTTTGAAAGAAGGAGCATATCAGACAGTTGATGATTTAATAGTTGCCAAAGCAGCATACTCTTAGCCTGCTTTATTTTGGAGAGTGGTATTTAGTGCTATTGTGTTTGTGTAGCGTTTAAAGGAAGAGTTTGAAAGAAGGAGTATATCAGACAGGTGATGATTTAATAGTTGCCAAAGCAGCATACTCTTAGCCTGCTTTATTTTGGAGAGTGGTATTTAGTGCTATTGTGTTAGTATAGCGTTTAAAGGAAGAGTTTGAAAGAAGGAGCATATCAGACAGATGATGATTTAATAGTTGCCAAAGCAGCATACTCTTAGCCTGCTTTATTTTGGAGAGTGGTATTTAGTGGTATTGTGTTAGTATAGCGTTTAAAGGAAGAGTTTGAAAGAATGAGCATATCAGACAGTTGATGATTTAATAGTTGCTAAAGCAACATACTCTTAGCCTGCTTTATTTTGGAAAGTGGTATTTAGTGGTATTGTGTTAGTATAGCGTTTAAAGGAAGAGTTTGAAAGAAGGAGCACATCAGACAGGTGATGATTTAATAGTTGCCAAAGCAGCATACTCTTAGCCTGCTTTATTTCGGAGAGTGGTATTTAGTGCTATTGTGTTAGTATAGCGTTTAAAGGAAGAGTTTGAAAGAAGGAGCATATCAGACAGTTGATGATTTAATAGTTGCCAAAGCAGCATACTCTTAGCCTGCTTTATTTCGGAGAGTGGTATTTAGTGCTATTGTGTTTGTATAGTGTTTAAAGGAAGAGTTTGAAACAAGGAGCATATCAGACAGGTGATGATTTAATAGTTGCCAAAGCAGCATAATCTTAGCCTGCTTTATTTTGGAAAGTGGTATTAAGTGGTATTGTGTTAGTATAGCGTTTAAAGGAAGAGTTTGAAAGAAGGAGCATATCAGACAGTTGATGATTTAATAGTTTCCAAAGCAGCATACTCTTAGCCTGCTTTATTTTGGAGAGTGGTATTTAGTGCTATTGTGTTAGTATAGCGTTTAAATGAAGAGTTTGAAAGAAGGAGCATATCAGACAGGTGATGATTTAATAGTTGCCAAAGCAGCATACTCTTAGCCTGCTTTATTTTGGAGAGTGGTATTTAGTGCTATTGTGTTAGTATAGCGTTTAAAGGAAGAGTTCGAAAGAAGGAGCATATCAGACAGGTGATGATTTAATAGTTGCCAAAGCAGCATACTCTTAGCCTGCTTTATTTCGGAGAGTGGTATTTAGTGCTATTGTGTTAGTATAGCGTTTAAATGAAGAGTTTGAAAGAAGTAGCATATCAGACAGTTGATGATTTAATAGTTGCCAAAGCAGCATAATCTTAGCCTGCTTTATTTTGGAGAGTGGTATTTAGTGCTATTGTGTTTGTATAGCGTTTAAAGGAAGAGTTTGAAAGAAGGAGCATATCAGACAGTTGATGATTTAATAGTTGCCAAAGCAGCATACTCTTAGCCTGCTTTATTTTGGAGAGTGGTATTTAGTGCTATTGTGTTTGTATAGCGTTTAAAGGAAGAGTTTGAAAGAAGGAGCATATCAGACAGGTGATGATTTAATAGTTGCCAAAGCAGCATACTCTTAGCCTGCTTTATTTTGGAGAGTGGTATTTAGTGCTATTGTGTTTGTATAGCGTTTAAAGGAAGAGTTTGAAAGAAGGAGCATATCAGACAGTTGATGATTTAATAGTTGCCAAAGCAGCATACTCTTAGCCTGCTTTATTTTGGAGAGTGGTATTTAGTGCTATTGTGTTTGTGTAGCGTTTAAAGGAAGAGTTTGAAAGAAGGAGTATATCAGACAGGTGATGATTTAATAGTTGCCAAAGCAGCATACTCTTAGCCTGCTTTATTTTGGAGAGTGGTATTTAGTGCTATTGTGTTAGTATAGCGTTTAAAGGAAGAGTTTGAAAGAAGGAGCATATCAGACAGATAATGATTTAATAGTTGCCAAAGCAGCATACTCTTAGCCTGCTTTATTTTGGAGAGTGGTATTTAGTGGTATTGTGTTAGTATAGCGTTTAAAGGAAGAGTTTGAAAGAATGAGCATATCAGACAGTTGATGATTTAATAGTTGCTAAAGCAACATACTCTTAGCCTGCTTTATTTTGGAAAGTGGTATTTAGTGGTATTGTGTTAGTATAGCGTTTAAAGGAAGAGTTTGAAAGAAGAGGCATATCAGACAGGTGATGATTTAATAGTTGCCAAAGCAGCATACTCTTAGCCTGCTTTATTTCGGAGAGTGGTATTTAGTGTTATTGAGTTAGTATAGCGTTTAATGGAAGAGTTTGAAAGAAGGAGCATATCAGACAGGTGATGATTTAATAGTTGCCAAAGCAGCATACTCTTAGCCTGCTTTATTTTGGAGAGTGGTATTTAGTGCTATTGTGTTAGTATAGCGTTTAAAGGAAGAGTTTGAAAGAAGGAGCATATCAGACAGTTGATGATTTAATAGTTGCCAAAGCAGCATACTCTTAGCCTGCTTTATTTTGGAGAGTGGTATTTAGTGCTATTGTGTTAGTATAGCGTTTAAAGGAAGAGTTTGAAAGAAGGAGCATATCAGACAGGTGATGATTTAATAGTTGCCAAAGCAGCATACTCTTAGCCTGCTTTATTTTGGAGATTGGTAATTAATGCTATTGTGTTAGTATAGCGTTTAAAGGAAGAGTTTGAATGAAGGAGCATATCAGACAGGTGATGATTTAATAGTTGCCAGAGCAGCATACTCTTAGCCTGCTTTATTTCGGAGAGTGGTATTTAGTGGTATTGTGTTAGTATAGCGTTTAAAGGAAGAGTTTGAAAGAAGGAGCATATCAGACAGGTGATGATTTAATAGTTGCCAGAGCAGCATACTCTTAGCCTGCTTTATTTCGGAGAGTGGTATTTAGTGGTATTGTGTTAGTATAGCGTTTAAAGGAAGAGTTTGAAAGAAGGAGCATATCAGACAGGTGGTGATTTAATAGTTGCCAAAGCAGCATACTCTTAGCCTGCTTTATTTCGGAGAGTGGTATTTAGTGCTATTGTGTTAGTATAGCGTTTAAATGAAGAGTTTGAAAGAAGTAGCATATCAGACAGTTGATGATTTAATAGTTGCCAAAGCAGCATAATCTTAGCCTGCTTTATTTTGGAGAGTGGTATTTAGTGCTATTGTGTTTGTATAGCGTTTAAAGGAAGAGTTTGAAAGAAGGAGCATATCAGACAGTTGATGATTTAATAGTTGCCAAAGCAGCATACTCTTAGCCTGCTTTATTTTGGAGAGTGGTATTTAGTGCTATTGTGTTTGTATAGCGTTTAAGGAAGAGTTTGAAAGAAGGAGCATATCAGACAGGTGATGATTTAATAGTTGCCAAAGCAGCATACTCTTAGCCTGCTTTATTTTGGAGAGTGGTATTTAGTGCTATTGTGTTTGTATAGCGTTTAAAGGAAGAGTTTGAAAGAAGGAGCATATCAGACAGTTGATGATTTAATAGTTGCCAAAGCAGCATACTCTTAGCCTGCTTTATTTTGGAGAGTGGTATTTAGTGCTATTGTGTTTGTGTAGCGTTTAAAGGAAGAGTTTGAAAGAAGGAGTATATCAGACAGGTGATGATTTAATAGTTGCCAAAGCAGCATACTCTTAGCCTGCTTTATTTTGGAGAGTGGTATTTAGTGCTATTGTGTTAGTATAGCGTTTAAAGGAAGAGTTTGAAAGAAGGAGCATATCAGACAGATAATGATTTAATAGTTGCCAAAGCAGCATACTCTTAGCCTGCTTTATTTTGGAGAGTGGTATTTAGTGGTATTGTGTTAGTATAGCGTTTAAAGGAAGAGTTTGAAAGAATGAGCATATCAGACAGTTGATGATTTAATAGTTGCTAAAGCAACATACTCTTAGCCTGCTTTATTTTGGAAAGTGGTATTTAGTGGTATTGTGTTAGTATAGCGTTTAAAGGAAGAGTTTGAAAGAAGAGGCATATCAGACAGGTGATGATTTAATAGTTGCCAAAGCAGCATACTCTTAGCCTGCTTTATTTCGGAGAGTGGTATTTAGTGTTATTGAGTTAGTATAGCGTTTAATGGAAGAGTTTGAAAGAAGGAGCATATCAGACAGTTGATGATTTAATAGTTGCCAAAGCAGCATACTCTTAGCCTGCTTTATTTCGGAGAGTGGTATTTAGTGCTATTGTGTTAGTATAGCGTTTAAAGGAAGAGTTTGAAACAAGGAGCATATCAGACAGGTGATGATTTAATAGTTGCCAAAGCAGCATACTCTTAGCCTGCTTTATTTTGGAAAGTGGTATTTAGTGGTATTGTGTTAGTATAGCGTTTAAATGAAGAGTTTGAAAGAAGTAGCATATCAGACAGGTGATGATTTAATAGTTGCCAAAGCAGCATAATCTTAGCCTGCTTTATTTTGGAGAGTGGTATTTAGTGGTATTGTGTTTGTGTAGCGTTTAAAGGAAGAGTTTGAAAGAAGGAGCATATCAGACAGGTGATGATTTAATAGTTGCCAAAGCAGCATACTCTTAGCCTGCTTTATTTCGGAGAGTGGTATTTAGTGGTATTGTGTTAGTATAGCGTTTAAAGGAAGAGTTTGAAAGAAGGAGCATATCAGACAGGTGATGATTTAATAGTTACCAAAGCAGCATACTCTTAGCCTGCTTTATTTTGGAGAGTGGTATTTAGTGCTATTGTGTTAGTATAGCGTTTAAAGGAAGAGTTTGAAAGAAGGAGCATATCAGACAGTTGATGATTTAATAGTTGCCAAAGCAGCATACTCTTAGCCTGCTTTATTTTGGAGAGTGGTATTTAGTGCTATTGTGTTAGTATAGCGTTTAAAGGAAGAGTTTGAAAGAAGGAGCATATCAGACAGGTGATGATTTAATAGTTGCCAAAGCAGCATACTCTTAGCCTGCTTTATTTTGGAGATTGGTAATTAATGCTATTGTGTTAGTATAGCGTTTAAAGGAAGAGTTTGAATGAAGGAGCATATCAGACAGGTGATGATTTAATAGTTGCCAGAGCAGCATACTCTTAGCCTGCTTTATTTCGGAGAGTGGTATTTAGTGGTATTGTGTTAGTACAGCGTTTAAAGGAAGAGTTTGAAAGAAGGAGCATATCAGACAGGTGATGATTTAATAGTTGCCAGAGCAGCATACTCTTAGCCTGCTTTATTTCGGAGAGTGGTATTTAGTGGTATTGTGTTAGTATAGCGTTTAAAGGAAGAGTTTGAAAGAAGGAGCATATCAGACAGGTGGTGATTTAATAGTTGCCAAAGCAGCATACTCTTAGCCTGCTTTATTTTGGAGAGTGGTATTTAGTGCTAATGTGTTAGTATAGCGTTTAAAGGAAGAGTTTGAAAGAAGGAGCATATCAGACAGGTGATGATTTAATAGTTACCAAAGCAGCATACTCTTAGCCTGCTTTATTTTGGAGAGTGGTATTTAGTGCTATTGTGTTAGTATAGCGTTTAAAGGAAGAGTTTGAAAGAAGGAGCATATCAGACAGTTGATGATTTAATAGTTGCCAAAGCAGCATACTCTTAGCCTGCTTTATTTTGGAGAGTGGTATTTAGTGCTATTGTGTTAGTATAGCGTTTAAAGGAAGAGTTTGAAAGAAGGAGCATATCAGACAGGTGATGATTTAATAGTTGCCAAAGCAGCATACTCTTAGCCTGCTTTATTTTGGAGATTGGTAATTAATGCTATTGTGTTAGTATAGCGTTTAAAGGAAGAGTTTGAATGAAGGAGCATATCAGACAGGTGATGATTTAATAGTTGCCAGAGCAGCATACTCTTAGCCTGCTTTATTTCGGAGAGTGGTATTTAGTGGTATTGTGTTAGTATAGCGTTTAAAGGAAGAGTTTGAAAGAAGGAGCATATCAGACAGGTGATGATTTAATAGTTGCCAAAGCAGCATACTCTTAGCCTGCTTTATTTCGGAGAGTGGTATTTAGTGTTGTTGAGTTAGTATAGCGTTTAATGGAAGAGTTTGAAAGAAGGAGCATATCAGACAGTTGATGATTTAATAGTTGCCAAAGCAGCATACTCTTAGCCTGCTTTATTTCGGAGAGTGGTATTTAGTGCTATTGTGTTAGTATAGCGTTTAAAGGAAGAGTTTGAAACAAGGAGCATATCAGACAGGTGATGATTTAATAGTTGCCAAAGCAGCATACTCTTAGCCTGCTTTATTTTGGAAAGTGGTATTTAGTGGTATTGTGTTAGTATAGCGTTTAAATGAAGAGTTTGAAAGAAGTAGCATATCAGACAGGTGATGATTTAATAGTTGCCAAAGCAGCATAATCTTAGCCTGCTTTATTTTGGAGAGTGGTATTTAGTGGTATTGTGTTTGTGTAGCGTTTAAAGGAAGAGTTTGAAAGAAGGAGCATATCAGACAGGTGATGATTTAATAGTTGCCAAAGCAGCATACTCTTAGCCTGCTTTATTTCGGAGAGTGGTATTTAGTGGTATTGTGTTAGTATAGCGTTTAAAGGAAGAGTTTGAAAGAAGGAGCATATCAGACAGGTGATGATTTAATAGTTACCAAAGCAGCATACTCTTAGCCTGCTTTATTTTGGAGAGTGGTATTTAGTGCTATTGTGTTAGTATAGCGTTTAAAGGAAGAGTTTGAAAGAAGGAGCATATCAGACAGTTGATGATTTAATAGTTGCCAAAGCAGCATACTCTTAGCCTGCTTTATTTTGGAGAGTGGTATTTAGTGCTATTGTGTTAGTATAGCGTTTAAAGGAAGAGTTTGAAAGAAGGAGCATATCAGACAGGTGATGATTTAATAGTTGCCAGAGCAGCATACTCTTAGCCTGCTTTATTTCGGAGAGTGGTATTTAGTGGTATTGTGTTAGTATAGCGTTTAAAGGAAGAGTTTGAAAGAAGGAGCATATCAGACAGGTGGTGATTTAATAGTTGCCAAAGCAGCATACTCTTAGCCTGCTTTATTTTGGAGAGTGGTATTTAGTGCTAATGTGTTAGTATAGCGTTTAAAGGAAGAGTTTGAAAGAAGGAGCATATCAGACAGGTGATGATTTAATAGTTGCCAAAGCAGCATACTCTTAGCCTGCTTTATTTCGGAGAGTGGTATTTAGTGCTATTGTGTTTGTATAGCGTTTAAAGGAAGAGTTTGAAAGAAGGAGCATATCAGACAGGTGATGATTTAATAGTTGCCAAAGCAGCATACTCTTAGCCTGCTTTATTTTGGAGAGTGGTATTTAATGCTATTGTGTTTGTATAGCGTTTAAAGGAAGAGTTTGAAAGAAGGAGCATATCAGACAGGTGATGATTTAATAGTTGCCAAAGCAGCATACTCTTAGCCTGCTTTATTTTGGAGAGTGGTATTTAGTGCTATTGTGTTTGTATAGTGTTTAAAGGAAGAGTTTGAAAGAATGAGCATATCAGACAGTTGATGATTTAATAGTTGCCAAAGCAGCATACTCTTAGCCTGCTTTATTTTGGAGAGTGGTATTTAGTGCTATTGTGTTTGTATAGCGTTTAAAGGAAGAGTTTGAAAGAAGGAGCATATCAGACAGGTGATGATTTAATAGTTGCCAAAGCAGCATACTCTTAGCCTGCTTTATTTTGGAGAGTGGTATTTAGTGGTATTGTGTTAGTATAGCGTTTAAAGGAAGAGTTTGAAAGAAGGAGCATATCAGACAGTTGATGATTTAATAGTTGCCAAAGCAGCATACTCTTACCCTGCTTTATTTTGGAGAGTGGTATTTAGTGGTATTGTGTTAGTATAGCGTTTAAAGGAAGAGTTTGAAAGAATGAAAATATCAGACAGTTGATGATTTAATAGTTGCTAAAGCAACATACTCTTAGCTTGCTTTATTTTGGAAAGTGGTATTTAGTGGTATTGTGTTAGTATAGCGTTTAAAGGAAGAGTTTGAAAGAAGAGGCATATCAGACAGGTGATGATTTAATAGTTGCCAAAGCCGCATACTCTTAGCCTGCTTTATTTCGGAGAGTGGTATTTAGTGCTATTGAGTTAGTATAGCGTTTAATGGAAGAGTTTGAAAGAAGGAGCATATCAGACATTTGATGATTTAATAGTTGCCAAAGCAGCATACTCTTAGCCTGCTTTATTTCGGAGAGTGGTATTTAGTGCTATTGTGTTAGTATAGCGTTTAAAGGAAGAGTTTGAAAGAAGGAGCATATCAGACAGGTGATGATTTAATAGTTGCCAAAGCAGCATACTCTTAGCCTGCTTTATTTCGGAGAGTGGTATTTAGTGCTATTGTGTTAGTATAGCGTTTAAAGGAAGAGTTTGAAAGAAGGAGCATATCAGACAGTTGATGATTTAATAGTTGCCAAAGCAGCATACTCTTAGCCTGCTTTATTTCGGAGAGTGGTATTTAGTGCTATTGTGTTTGTATAGTGTTTAAAGGAAGAGTTTGAAAGAAGGAGCATATCAGACAGGTGATGATTTAATAGTTGCCAAAGCAGCATACTCTTAGCCTGCTTTATTTCGGAGAGTGGTATTTAGTGCTATTGTGTTAGTATAGCGTTTTAAGGAAGAGTTTGAAAGAAGGAGCATATCAGACAGTTGATGATTTAATAGTTGCCAAAGCAGCATACTCTTAGCCTGCTTTATTTTGGAGAGTGGTATTTAGTGGTATTGTGTTAGTATAGCGTTTAAAGGAAGAGTTTGAAAGAAGGAGCATATCAGACAGGTGATGATTTAATAGTTGCCAAAGCAGCATACTCTTAGCCTGCTTTATTTTGGAGAGTGGTATTTAGTGCTATTGTGTTAGTATAGCGTTTAAAGGAAGAGTTTGAATGAAGGAGCATATCAGACAGTTGATGATTTAATAGTTGCCAAAGCAGCATACTCTTAGCCTGCTTTATTTTGGAGAGTGGTATTTAGTGCTATTGTGTTAGTATAGCGTTTAAAGGAAGAGTTCGAAAGAAGGAGCATATCAGACAGGTGATGATTTAATAGTTGCCAAAGCAGCATACTCTTAGCCTGCTTTATTTCGGAGAGTGGTATTTAGTGCTATTGTGTTAGTATAGCGTTTAAATGAAGAGTTTGAAAGAAGTATCATATCAGACAGGTGATGATTTAATAGTTTCCAAAGCAGCATACTCTTAGCCTGCTTTATTTCGGAGAGTGGTATTTAGTTTTATTGTGTTAGTATAGCGTTTAAATGAAGAGTTTGAAAGAAGTAGCATATCAGACAGTTGATGATTTAATAGTTGCCAAAGCAGCATAATCTTAGCCTGCTTTATTTTGGAGAGTGGTATTTAGTGGTATTGTGTTAGTATAGCGTTTAAAGGAAGAGTTTGAAAGAAGGAGCATATCAGACAGTTGATGATTTAATAGTTGCCAAAGCAGCATACTCTTAGCCTGCTTTATTTTGGAGAGTGGTATTTAGTGCTATTGTGTTTGTGTAGCGTTTAAAGGAAGAGTTTGAAAGAAGGAGCATATCAGACAGGTGATGATTTAATAGTTGCCAAACCAGCATATTCTTAGCCTGCTTTATTTTGGAGAGTGGTATTTAGTGCTATTGTGTTAGTATAGCGTTTAAAGGAAGAGTTTGAAAGAAGGAGCATATCAGACAGATGATGATTTAATAGTTGCCAAAGCAGCATACTCTTAGCCTGCTTTATTTTGGAGAGTGGTATTTAGTTGTATTGTGTTAGTATAGCGTTTAAAGGAAGAGTTTGAAAGAATGAGCATATCAGACAGTTGATGATTTAATAGTGGCTAAAGCAACATACTCTTAGCCTGCTTTTTTTTGGAAAGTGGTATTTAGTGGTATTGTGTTAGTATAGAATTTAAAGGAAGAGTTTGAAAGAAGAGGCATATCAGACAGGTGATGATTTAATAGTTGCCAAAGCAGCATACTCTTAGCCTGCTTTATTTCGGAGAGTGGTATTTAGTGCTATTGAGTTAGTATAGCGTTTAATGGAAGAGTTTGAAAGAAGGAGCATATCAGACAGTTGATGATTTAATAGTTGCCAAAGCAGCATACTCTTAGCCTGCTTTATTTCGGAGAGTGGTATTTAGTGCTATTGTGTTAGTATAGCGTTTAAAGGAAGAGTTTGAAAGAAGGAGCATATCAGACAGGTGATGATTTAATAGTTGCCAAAGCAGCATACTCTTAGCCTGCTTTATTTCGGAGAGTGGTATTTAGTGCTATTGTGTTAGTATAGCGTTTAAAGGAAGAGTTTGAAAGAAGGAGCATATCAGACAGTTGATGATTTAATAGTTGCCAAAGCAGCATACTCTTAGCCTGCTTTATTTCGGAGAGTGGTATTTAGTGCCATTGTGTTTGTATAGTGTTTAAAGGAAGAGTTTGAAAGAAGGAGCATATCAGACAGGTGATGATTTAATAGTTGCCAAAGCAGCATACTCTTAGCCTGCTTTATATTGGAGAGTGGTATTTAGTGCTATTGTGTTAGTATAGCGTTTAAAGGAAGAGTTTGAAAGAAGGAGCATATCAGACAGTTGATGATTTAATAGTTGCCAAAGCAGCATACTCTTAGCCTGCTTTATTTCGGAGAGTGGTATTTAGTGCTATTGTGTTTGTATAGTGTTTAAAGGAAGAGTTTGAAAGAAGGAGCATATCAGACAGGTGATGATTTAATAGTTGCCAAAGCAGCATACTCTTAGCCTGCTTTATTTCGGAGAGTGGTATTTAGTGCTATTGTGTTAGTATAGCGTTTTAAGGAAGAGTTTGAAAGAAGGAGCATATCAGACAGTTGATGATTTAATAGTTGCCAAAGCAGCATACTCTTAGCCTGCTTTATTTTGGAGAGTGGTATTTAGTGGTATTGTGTTAGTATAGCGTTTAAAGGAAGAGTTTGAAAGAAGGAGCATATCAGACAGGTGATGATTTAATAGTTGCCAAAGCAGCATACTCTTAGCCTGCTTTATTTCGGAGAGTGGTATTTAGTGGTATTGTGTTAGTATAGCGTTTAAAGGAAGAGTTTGAAAGAAGGAGGATATCAGACAGGTGATGATTTAATAGTTACCAAAGCAGCATACTCTTAGCCTGCTTTATTTTGGAGAGTGGTATTTAGTGCTATTGTGTTAGTATAGCGTTTAAAGGAAGAGTTTGAATGAAGGAGCATATCAGACAGTTGATGATTTAATAGTTGCCAAAGCAGCATACTCTTAGCCTGCTTTATTTTGGAGAGTGGTATTTAGTGCTATTATGTTAGTATAGCGTTTAAATGAAGAGTTTGAAAGAAGTAGCATATCAGACAGTTGATGATTTAATAGTTGCCAAAGCAGCATAATCTTAGCCTGCTTTATTTTGGAGAGTGGTATTTAGTGCTATTGTGTTTGTATAGCGTTTAAAGGAAGAGTTTGAAAGAAGGAGCATATCAGACAGTTGATGATTTAATAGTTGCCAAAGCAGCATACTCTTAGCCTGCTTTATTTTGGAGAGTGGTATTTAGTGCTATTGTGTTTGTGTAGCGTTTAAAGGAAGAGTTTGAAAGAAGGAGCATATCAGACAGGTGATGATTTAATAGTTGCCAAACCAGCATATTCTTAGCCTGCTTTATTTTGGAGAGTGGTATTTAGTGCTATTGTGTTAGTATAGCGTTTAAAGGAAGAGTTTGAAAGAAGGAGCATATCAGACAGATGATGATTTAATAGTTGCCAAAGCAGCATACTCTTAGCCTGCTTTATTTTGGAGAGTGGTATTTAGTGGTATTGTGTTAGTATAGCGTTTAAAGGAAGAGTTTGAAAGAATGAGCATATCAGACAGTTGATGATTTAATAGTTGCTAAAGCAACATACTCTTAGCCTGCTTTTTTTTGGAAAGTGGTATTTAGTGGTATTGTGTTAGTATAGAATTTAAAGGAAGAGTTTGAAAGAAGAGGCATATCAGACAGGTGATGATTTAATAGTTGCCAAAGCAGCATACTCTTAGCCTGCTTTATTTCGGAGAGTGGTATTTAGTGCTATTGAGTTAGTATAGCGTTTAATGGAAGAGTTTGAAAGAAGGAGCATATCAGACAGTTGATGATTTAATAGTTGCCAAAGCAGCATACTCTTAGCCTGCTTTATTTCGGAGAGTGGTATTTAGTGCTATTGTGTTAGTATAGCGTTTAAAGGAAGAGTTTGAAAGAAGGAGCATATCAGACAGGTGATGATTTAATAGTTGCCAAAGCAGCATACTCTTAGCCTGCTTTATTTCGGAGAGTGGTATTTAGTGCTATTGTGTTAGTATAGCGTTTAAAGGAAGCGTTTGAAAGAAGGAGCATATCAGACAGTTGATGATTTAATAGTTGCCAAAGCAGCATACTCTTAGCCTGCTTTATTTCGGAGAGTGGTATTTAGTGCTATTGTGTTAGTATAGCGTTTAAAGGAAGAGTTTGAAAGAAGGAGCATATCAGACAGGTGATGATTTAATAGTTGCCAAAGCAGCATACTCTTAGCCTGCTTTATTTCGGAGAGTGGTATTTAGTGCTATTGTGTTAGTATAGCGTTTAAAGGAAGAGTTTGAAAGAAGGAGCATATCAGACAGTTGATGATTTAATAGTTGCCAAAGCAGCATACTCTTAGCCTGCTTTATTTCGGAGAGTGGTATTTAGTGCCATTGTGTTTGTATAGTGTTTAAAGGAAGAGTTTGAAAGAAGGAGCATATCAGACAGGTGATGATTTAATAGTTGCCAAAGCAGCATACTCTTAGCCTGCTTTATATTGGAGAGTGGTATTTAGTGCTATTGTGTTAGTATAGCGTTTAAAGGAAGAGTTTGAAAGAAGGAGCATATCAGACAGTTGATGATTTAATAGTTGCCAAAGCAGCATACTCTTAGCCTGCTTTATTTCGGAGAGTGGTATTTAGTGCTATTGTGTTTGTATAGTGTTTAAAGGAAGAGTTTGAAAGAAGGAGCATATCAGACAGGTGATGATTTAATAGTTGCCAAAGCAGCATACTCTTAGCCTGCTTTATTTCGGAGAGTGGTATTTAGTGCTATTGTGTTAGTATAGCGTTTTAAGGAAGAGTTTGAAAGAAGGAGCATATCAGACAGTTGATGATTTAATAGTTGCCAAAGCAGCATACTCTTAGCCTGCTTTATTTTGGAGAGTGGTATTTAGTGGTATTGTGTTAGTATAGCGTTTAAAGGAAGAGTTTGAAAGAAGGAGCATATCAGACAGGTGATGATTTAATAGTTGCCAAAGCAGCATACTCTTAGCCTGCTTTATTTCGGAGAGTGGTATTTAGTGGTATTGTGTTAGTATAGCGTTTAAAGGAAGAGTTTGAAAGAAGGAGGATATCAGACAGGTGATGATTTAATAGTTACCAAAGCAGCATACTCTTAGCCTGCTTTATTTTGGAGAGTGGTATTTAGTGCTATTGTGTTAGTATAGCGTTTAAAGGAAGAGTTTGAATGAAGGAGCATATCAGACAGTTGATGATTTAATAGTTGCCAAAGCAGCATACTCTTAGCCTGCTTTATTTTGGAGAGTGGTATTTAGTGCTATTATGTTAGTATAGCGTTTAAATGAAGAGTTTGAAAGAAGTAGCATATCAGACAGTTGATGATTTAATAGTTGCCAAAGCAGCATAATCTTAGCCTGCTTTATTTTGGAGAGTGGTATTTAGTGCTATTGTGTTTGTATAGCGTTTAAAGGAAGAGTTTGAAAGAAGGAGCATATCAGACAGTTGATGATTTAATAGTTGCCAAAGCAGCATACTCTTAGCCTGCTTTATTTTGGAGAGTGGTATTTAGTGCTATTGTGTTTGTGTAGCGTTTAAAGGAAGAGTTTGAAAGAAGGAGCATATCAGACAGGTGATGATTTAATAGTTGCCAAACCAGCATATTCTTAGCCTGCTTTATTTTGGAGAGTGGTATTTAGTGCTATTGTGTTAGTATAGCGTTTAAAGGAAGAGTTTGAAAGAAGGAGCATATCAGACAGATGATGATTTAATAGTTGCCAAAGCAGCATACTCTTAGCCTGCTTTATTTTGGAGAGTGGTATTTAGTGGTATTGTGTTAGTATAGCGTTTAAAGGAAGAGTTTGAAAGAATGAGCATATCAGACAGTTGATGATTTAATAGTTGCTAAAGCAACATACTCTTAGCCTGCTTTTTTTTGGAAAGTGGTATTTAGTGGTATTGTGTTAGTATAGAATTTAAAGGAAGAGTTTGAAAGAAGAGGCATATCAGACAGGTGATGATTTAATAGTTGCCAAAGCAGCATACTCTTAGCCTGCTTTATTTCGGAGAGTGGTATTTAGTGCTATTGAGTTAGTATAGCGTTTAATGGAAGAGTTTGAAAGAAGGAGCATATCAGACAGTTGATGATTTAATAGTTGCCAAAGCAGCATACTCTTAGCCTGCTTTATTTCGGAGAGTGGTATTTAGTGCTATTGTGTTAGTATAGCGTTTAAAGGAAGAGTTTGAAAGAAGGAGCATATCAGACAGGTGATGATTTAATAGTTGCCAAAGCAGCATACTCTTAGCCTGCTTTATTTCGGAGAGTGGTATTTAGTGCTATTGTGTTAGTATAGCGTTTAAAGGAAGCGTTTGAAAGAAGGAGCATATCAGACAGTTGATGATTTAATAGTTGCCAAAGCAGCATACTCTTAGCCTGCTTTATTTCGGAGAGTGGTATTTAGTGCTATTGTGTTTGTATAGTGTTTAAAGGAAGAGTTTGAAAGAAGGAGCATATCAGACAGGTGATGATTTAATAGTTGCCAAAGCAGCATACTCTTAGCCTGCTTTATTTCGGAGAGTGGTATTTAGTGCTATTGTGTTAGTATAGCGTTTTAAGGAAGAGTTTGAAAGAAGGAGCATATCAGACAGTTGATGATTTAATAGTTGCCAAAGCAGCATACTCTTAGCCTGCTTTATTTTGGAGAGTGGTATTTAGTGGTATTGTGTTAGTATAGCGTTTAAAGGAAGAGTTTGAATGAAGGAGCATATCAGACAGTTGATGATTTAATAGTTGCCAAAGCAGCATACTCTTAGCCTGCTTTATTTTGGAGAGTGGTATTTAGTGCTATTATGTTAGTATAGCGTTTAAATGAAGAGTTTGAAAGAAGTAGCATATCAGACAGTTGATGATTTAATAGTTGCCAAAGCAGCATAATCTTAGCCTGCTTTATTTTGGAGAGTGGTATTTAGTGCTATTGTGTTTGTATAGCGTTTAAAGGAAGAGTTTGAAAGAAGGAGCATATCAGACAGTTGATGATTTAATAGTTGCCAAAGCAGCATACTCTTAGCCTGCTTTATTTTGGAGAGTGGTATTTAGTGCTATTGTGTTTGTGTAGCGTTTAAAGGAAGAGTTTGAAAGAAGGAGCATATCAGACAGGTGATGATTTAATAGTTGCCAAACCAGCATATTCTTAGCCTGCTTTATTTTGGAGAGTGGTATTTAGTGCTATTGTGTTAGTATAGCGTTTAAAGGAAGAGTTTGAAAGAAGGAGCATATCAGACAGATGATGATTTAATAGTTGCCAAAGCAGCATACTCTTAGCCTGCTTTATTTTGGAGAGTGGTATTTAGTGGTATTGTGTTAGTATAGCGTTTAAAGGAAGAGTTTGAAAGAATGAGCATATCAGACAGTTGATGATTTAATAGTTGCTAAAGCAACATACTCTTAGCCTGCTTTTTTTTGGAAAGTGGTATTTAGTGGTATTGTGTTAGTATAGAATTTAAAGGAAGAGTTTGAAAGAAGAGGCATATCAGACAGGTGATGATTTAATAGTTGCCAAAGCAGCATACTCTTAGCCTGCTTTATTTCGGAGAGTGGTATTTAGTGCTATTGAGTTAGTATAGCGTTTAATGGAAGAGTTTGAAAGAAGGAGCATATCAGACAGTTGATGATTTAATAGTTGCCAAAGCAGCATACTCTTAGCCTGCTTTATTTCGGAGAGTGGTATTTAGTGCTATTGTGTTAGTATAGCGTTTAAAGGAAGAGTTTGAAAGAAGGAGCATATCAGACAGGTGATGATTTAATAGTTGCCAAAGCAGCATACTCTTAGCCTGCTTTATTTCGGAGAGTGGTATTTAGTGCTATTGTGTTAGTATAGCGTTTAAAGGAAGCGTTTGAAAGAAGGAGCATATCAGACAGTTGATGATTTAATAGTTGCCAAAGCAGCATACTCTTAGCCTGCTTTATTTCGGAGAGTGGTATTTAGTGCTATTGTGTTTGTATAGTGTTTAAAGGAAGAGTTTGAAAGAAGGAGCATATCAGACAGGTGATGATTTAATAGTTGCCAAAGCAGCATACTCTTAGCCTGCTTTATTTCGGAGAGTGGTATTTAGTGCTATTGTGTTAGTATAGCGTTTTAAGGAAGAGTTTGAAAGAAGGAGCATATCAGACAGTTGATGATTTAATAGTTGCCAAAGCAGCATACTCTTAGCCTGCTTTATTTTGGAGAGTGGTATTTAGTGGTATTGTGTTAGTATAGCGTTTAAAGGAAGAGTTTGAAAGAAGGAGCATATCAGATAGTTGATGATTTAATAGTTGCCAAAGCAGCATACTCTTAGCCTGCTTTATTTCGGAGAGTGGTATTTAGTGGTATTGTGTTAGTATAGCGTTTAAAGGAAGAGTTTGAAAGAAGGAGCATATCAGACAGGTGATGATTTAATAGTTACCAAAGCAGCATACTCTTAGCCTGCTTTATTTTGGAGAGTGGTATTTAGTGCTATTGTGTTAGTATAGCGTTTAAAGGAAGAGTTTGAAAGAAGGAGCATATCAGACAGTTGATGATTTAATAGTTGCCAAAGCAGCATACTCTTAGCCTGCTTTATTTTGGAGAGTGGTATTTAGTGCTATTGTGTTAGTATAGCGTTTAAAGGAAGAGTTTGAAAGAAGGAGCATATCAGACAGGTGATGATTTAATAGTTGCCAAAGCAGCATACTCTTAGCCTGCTTTATTTTGGAGAGTGGTATTTAGTGCTATTGTGTTAGTATAGCGTTTAAAGGAAGAGTTTGAAAGAAGGAGCATATCAGACAGGTGATGATTTAATAGTTGCCAAAGCAGCATACTCTTAGCCTGCTTTATTTCGGAGAGTGGTATTTAGTGGTATTGTGTTAGTATAGCGTTTAAAGGAAGAGTTTGAAAGAAGGAGCATATCAGACAGGTGATGATTTAATAGTTGCCAAAGCAGCATACTCTTAGCCTGCTTTATTTTGGAGAGTGGTATTTAGTGCTATTGTGTTAGTATAGCGTTTAAAGGAAGAGTTTGAAAGAAGGAGCATATCAGACAGGTGATGATTTAATAGTTGCCAAAGCAGCATACTCTTAGCCTGCTTTATTTTGGAGAGTGGTATTTAGTGCTATTGTGTTAGTATAGCGTTTAAAGGAAGAGTTTGAAAGAAGGAGCATATCAGACAGGTGATGATTTAATAGTTGCCAAAGCAGCATACTCTTAGCCTGCTTTATTTTGGAGAGTGGTATTTAGTGCTATTGTGTTAGTATAGCGTTTAAAGGAAGAGTTTGAAAGAAGGAGCATATCAGACAGGTGATGATTTAATAGTTGCCAAAGCAGCATACTCTTAGCCTGCTTTATTTCGGAGAGTGGTATTTAGTGGTATTGTGTTAGTATAGCGTTTAAAGGAAGAGTTTGAAAGAAGGAGCATATCAGACAGGTGATGATTTAATAGTTGCCAAAGCAGCATAATCTTAGCCTGCTTTATTTTGGAGAGTGGTATTTAGTGCTATTGTGTTTGTATAGCGTTTAAAGGAAGTGTTTGAAAGAAGGAGCATATCAGACAGGTGATGATTTAATAGTTGCCAAAGCAGCATACTCTTAGCCTGCTTTATTTTGGAGAGTGGTATTTAGTGCTATTGTGTTAGTATAGCGTTTAAAGGAAGAGTTTGAAAGAAGGAGCATATCAGACAGGTGATGATTTAATAGTTGCCAAAGCAGCATACTCTTAGCCTGCTTTATTTTGGAGAGTGGTATTTAGTGCTATTGTGTTAGTATAGCGTTTAAAGGAAGAGTTTGAAACAAGGAGCATATCAGACAGGTGATGATTTAATAGTTGCCAAAGCAGCATAATCTTAGCCTGCTTTATTTTGGAAAGTGGTATTTAGTGGTATTGTGTTAGTATAGCGTTTAAAGGAAGAGTTTGAAAGAAGGAGCATATCAGACAGTTGATGATTTAATAGTTGCCAAAGCAGCATAATCTTAGCCTGCTTTATTTTGGAGAGTGGTATTTAGTGGTATTGTGTTAGTATAGCGTTTAAAGGAAGAGTTTGAAAGAAGGAGCATATCAGACAGTTGATGATTTAATAGTTGCCAAAGCAGCATACTCTTAGCCTGCTTTATTTTGGAGAGTGGTATTTAGTGCTATTGTGTTAGTATAGCGTTTAAATGAAGAGTTTGAAAGAAGGAGCATATCAGACAGGTGATGATTTAATAGTTGCCAAACCAGCATACTCTTAGCCTGCTTTATTTTGTAGAGTGGTATTTAGTGCTATTGTGTTAGTATAGCGTTTAAAGGAAGAGTTCGAAAGAAGGAGCATATCAGACAGGTGATGATTTAATAGTTGCCAAAGCAGGATACTCTTAGCCTGCTTTATTTCGGAGAGTGGTATTTAGTGGTATTGTGTTAGTATAGCCTTTAAAGGAAGAGTTTGAAAGAAGGAGCATATCAGACAGGTGATGATTTAATAGTTGCCAAAGCAGCATACTCTTAGCCTGCTTTATTTTGGAGAGTGGTATTTAGTGCTATTGTGATTGTATAGTGTTTAAAGGAAGAGTTTGAAAGAAGGAGCATATCAGACACGTGATGATTTAATAGTTGCCAAAGCAGCATACTCTTAGCCTGCTTTATTTTGGAGAGTGGTATTTAGTGCTATTGTGTTAGTATAGCGTTTAAAGGAAGAGTTTGAAAGAAGGAGCATATAAGACAGGTGATGATTTAATAGTTGCCAAAGCAGCATACTCTTAGCCTGCTTTATTTTGGAGAGTGGTATTTAGTGCTATTGTGTTAGTATAGCGTTTAAAGGAAGAGTTTGAAAGAAGGAGCATATAAGACAGGTGATGATTTAATAGTTGCCAAAGCAGCATACTCTTAGCCTGCTTTATTTTGGAGAGTGGTATTTAGTGCTATTGTGTTAGTATAGCGTTTAAAGGAAGAGTTTGAAAGAAGGAGCATATAAGACAGGTGATGATTTAATAGTTGCCAAAGCAGCATACTCTTAGCCTGCTTTATTTTGGAGAGTGGTATTTAGTGCTATTGTGTTAGTATAGCGTTTAAAGGAAGAGTTTGAAAGAAGGAGCATGTCAGACAGGTGATGATGTAATAGTTGCCAAAGCAGCATACTCTTAGCCTGCTTTATTTCGGAGAGTGGTATTTAGTGCTATTGTGTTAGTATAGCGTTTAAAGGAAGAGTTTGAAAGAAGGAGCATATCAGACAGGTGATGATTTAATAGTTGCCAAAGCAGCATACTCTTAGCCTGCTTTATTTCGGAGAGTGGTATTTAGTGCTATTGTGTTAGTATAGCGTTTAAAGGAAGAGTTTGAAAGAAGGAGCATATCAGACAGTTGATGATTTAATAGTTGCCAAAGCAGCATACTCTTAGCCTGCTATATTTCGGAGAGTGGTCTTTAGTGCTATTGTGTTTGTATAGTGTTTAAAGGAAGAGTTTGAAAGAAGGAGCATATCAGACAGGTGATGATTTAATAGTTGCCAAAGCAGCATACTCTTAGCCTGCTTTATTTTGGAGAGTGGTATTTAGTGCTATTGTGTTAGTATAGCGTTTAAAGGAAGAGTTTGAAAGAAGGAGTATATCAGACAGTTGATGATTTAATAGTTGCCAAAGCAGCATACTCTTAGCCTGCTTTATTTTGGAGAGTGGTATTTAGTGCTATTGTGTTAGTATAGCGTTTAAAGGAAGAGTTTGAAAGAAGGAGCATATCAGACAGTTGATGATTTAATAGTTGCCAAAGCAGCATACTCTTAGCCTGCTTTATTTTGGAGAGTGGTATTTAGTGCTATTGTGTTTGTATAGCGTTTAAAGGAAGTGTTTGAAAGAAGGAGCATATCAGACAGGTGATGATTTAATCGTTGCCAAAGCAGCATACTCTTAGCCTGCTTTATTTTGGAGAGTGGTATTTAGTGCTATTGTGTTAGTATAGCGTTTAAAGGAAGAGTTTGAAACAAGGAGCATATCAGACAGGTGATGATTTAATAGCTGCCAAAGCAGCATAATCTTAGCCTGCTTTATTTTGGAAAGTGGTATTTAGTGGTATTGTGTTAGTATAGCGTTTAAAGGAAGAGTTTGAAAGAATGAGCATATCAGACAGTTGATGATTTAATAGTTGCCAAAGCAACATACTCTTAGCCTGCTTTATTTTGGAAAGTGGTATTTAGTGGTATTGTGTTAGTATAGCGTTTAAAGGAAGAGTTTGAAAAAAGAGGCATATCAGACAGGTGATGATTTAATAGTTGCCAAAGCAGCATACTCTTAGCCTGCTTTATTTCGGAGAGTGGTATTTAGTGCTATTGTGTTAGTATAGCGTTTAAAGGAAGCGTTTGAAAAAAGGAGCATATCAGACAGTTGATGATTTAATAGTTGCCAAAGCAGCATACTCTTAGCCTGCTTTATTTCGGAGAGTGGTATTTAGTGCTATTGTGTTAGTATAGCGTTTAAAGGAAGAGTTTGAAAGAAGGAGCATATCAGACAGGTGATGATTTAATAGTTGCCAAAGCAGCATACTCTTAGCCTGCTTTATTTCGGAGAGTGGTATTTAGTGCTATTGTGTTAGTATAGCGTTTAAAGGAAGAGTTTGAAAGAAGGAGCATATCAGACAGTTGATGATTTAATAGTTGCCAAAGCAGCATACTCTTAGCCTGCTTTATTTCGGAGAGTGGTATTTAGTGCTATTGTGTTTGTATAGTGTTTAAAGGAAGAGTTTGAAAGAAGGAGCATATCAGACAGGTGATGATTTAATAGTTGCCAAAGCAGCATACTCTTAGCCTGCTTTATTTTGGAGAGTGGTATTTAGTGCTATTGTGTTTGTATAGCGTTTAAAGGAAGAGTTTGAAAGAAGGAGCATATCAGACAGTTGATGATTTAATAGTTGCCAAAGCAGCATACTCTTAGCCTGCTTTATTTTGGAAAGTGGTATTTAGTGCTATTGTGTTTGTATAGCATTTATTCTAAGGCTAACAGCAACATATAAATAAATTAATACTTCGTTTAATTCTAACAATCTATTATTCAACACGTGAAACAATTAATAACAATATACAGTCCTCCCTGTGTATAAAGTTTAGTTTTAAGGACTTACGGCGCGCTGAAGAAGATTGCTGGTATCTTAGGGTTGTCTTTCTGAGAGCTTTTAACGTCGTCGCCTCGTGTAACGTCTGGTGGAGCCTGTCTGACTTGATTTGGGATTTTTGCGCCAAGACTTCTGGGCTCATCACGTGATTGATATATCCAATCACAGAGAGCTTTTCCCTCATTTACACCATATACAGGAATTACCATCTTACTAAACCAACAGTGCTAAACATGTTCACTACTTGCTGGGTGTGGGTGATTCGGTGATAAGGTTGGGGAATCCTCCAGATGGATTTGTTTGTTATTTAAAGGAAAATCAACCTTCTAGGGCTATTTTATGCCAAATCTATCCTTCTAGAAGAAGAGTAGTGGTACTATTTAACCCATTGCTTTCTGATATATATATATATATATATATATATATATATATATATATATATATATATATTGGAGGTGTGATCAAAAAGTATTAAGACGGAAATCTGAAATATTGTAATTTAACACTTTAACGGTGACATCTGCACAGTAGGAGAATTTGTGCAATATAGTGATGATATTTGAATAAGTCAAAACTTATTGGAAAAATAAATCGAAAGCCTATGAAAAACAGGATTGTGCAAGTGCAGTAATCCCCATACTCACCACACATAGGTTCCTGTGACTTTTTTGTCTCTTACTATTTTAATCCTTCAGTCATTGCTCAATTCTTTCTTGGTAGACACAGTTTCAATTTGGGTCCCTTTTTTAGATAATGATCCTCAGGGAGGGCGTCTTCGGTAGTGTATTGGTTGGCAAGCCTGACAAGGAAACCTTCAGGAGTGAATTTGGGTTTCATTGGGTTCTCCATTTATTTGACTTTATGCCAAATCTAATCAAAAAGCTTAGTAATTTACAACTGATCCTCAGTGAGGATAATTTTCAACAAGTCTCTCTCGCTCTCGTATATTTTTTTCTTTCTTTCATGGCATATAAACCTCCATGGGTTATTTAATTCCAAAGCCATCCTTGTAGAAGGCATGTAGTGGTTCTATTGAACCCATAGCTGAGGGAATAAGTGAGTTAATGCCTTTTCCCCTGTGTGGATTATTTAATTCCCAAGACATTCTGATAGAACAATTGTGGTACTATCAAAATGATAACCGTTTTCGAGGAGGGGGGAATAGGGGGTTAATACCTTTCTCAAAACGTATTAGTCTAAACGTGAACGTAATAGCGCTACCGGAATTTGAACTCACTATGTTTTAGTTCAGCTCGTTAGTTGCCCAGTCGGCTGGGGCTGCAGAATAAGACCCCCCCCCGCCACATACTAAACAATCTGATGGTAGGGCTCCAGTAATGCTGGAGTTTTGGGTAAAGCAGAGTACCCCTTTATTGCCATTGCTCCAAGTTCCACTCTGTACCAGACTGGTAGCACCTGATAGAGTCCTATCTATGGGTCAAATAGAACTAAACTGTGTACTTGTGCTAAACTGAATTGTTTGAAATATTACTGTTTCGACATTTAACTGTGTGTAAACAAACAACTGCACTTGTGCTAAACTGAATTGTTTGAAATAGGACTACTTTTGACATTTAAACTGTGTACTTATGATAAACTGAATTGTTTGAAATAGAACTGTACTTACGCTAAACCGAATTATTTATTATAGAACTGTTTTGACATTTAACTCTGTATAAACCAAAACTATACTCATACAAAACGGAAATGTTTGAATTAGAACTGTTTGACTAAATTGAATAACTTGAAATGGAAATATTTTTGACAATTAAACTGTGTATTTATGCTAAACTGAACTGTTTGAAATAGAACTGTTTATTCGCATAAAAATGGATTTGGCATTAAATAACCTACAAAGGTTGATATGCCATAAAACCCAAACAAGCAAACAATCAACTCTTTAGTCACAGTACCACGAGGACTTCACACCCCATCAAAGATATAAAAATGTCCTCCATTGTTCTACTGGGGTAAACCAATTCCAAATTTCTGTCTCAAAAAAAAAAAAAAAGCAAAAAAAAGCAGAAAACCTACTTTCATTTATTGCTGTTAATTAATCACTGTCTGTATTTTCATAATCGGCAATCTATTGGTTTATTATATATTAAGATCAA
Organism: Sepioteuthis lessoniana; assembly: GCA_963585895.1. Taxonomy (NCBI): domain Eukaryota; kingdom Metazoa; phylum Mollusca; class Cephalopoda; order Myopsida; family Loliginidae; genus Sepioteuthis; species Sepioteuthis lessoniana. Next base: position 3,884,287 of record OY757945.1, on the reverse strand, counting down.
AAGTGAAATAATTGCGCGTGCAATCTGGTTTGGTCATGAAGAGTCCACAGTCCACGACGATATAACTGTTATGCTACAAATAGCTCCATACATATATGTATATCCTTTGAAATGATAACGTTGAGACGGTTTATAAGTCTGAATTGAACGATCGGATTATATCGAATTATTACGAATCGAATAAATAGATTTTGTTCTGATAGAGATCAACTGGTTTGATGTTTAACATTCGATGATATACAGCTGGGTAAGATTGGCCTAGATTTCTAAGCGGTCATAATTTACAATCGAATTCTGATTGAGGAATATCTGAAAAAAGAAAAAAGAAAAGAAACAGCAAAATACCTAATTTTGCTGTTTTTTCTTTTTTTTTTTTGTTCCAACACCCTCTTTATTATATTACTCCATGCGGGGTTTTCACACCAACGTTGTCTGGTGGTCTCAAGGACTCTTCTCAGTATTCTGGCCGACTTCATTAATGCTGTTTAGATAGTCTCGGCTCTTCCTCCGATTTTTAACTCTTCCAGACCCCTTTAAGCCTTTGAGGATCGTTCCAAGCTTCCAATTATTTTTATCCCCATCACTTGCATGTTCTATAGTTTTTTGTTCTCATTATTATTATTATTATTATTATTATTATTATTATTTACTCATTAGAGTTTTTCACATCAGCGTTAGCTAATGGTTTTTCACTGGAGTTTAAGTGACATCAAGTCTCCTCAAGTTTCCAGGACTCTTCTTAGTATTCTGGCACTTCTCAACAATGCTGTCGTTTGGATGGTTTCCACTCGTCCGCCAATCTCCAAGTCCTCTAGTCCCTTTAGTAATCCCTTAGTTACTGTTCCAAACGCACCTATTACAATTGGTATAATTGTCACCTGCATGTTCCACAGTTTTTTCAGTTCCCTAGCAAGGTCGAGGTATTTATCTTTCTTTTCATTTTCTTTCTGTTTTATCCTGTGGTCTGCCGGGACAGCAAAGTCGACTATTTTGCAAGTTCTCTTTTTTTGTTGATTATTATTACGTCTGGTCTCCTGGCCGGGATTAGGTGATCTGTTTGTATATCAAAGTCCCATAGGAGTTTATGCGAGTCATTTTCTAGGACAGGTGCTGGGTTGTGCATATACCATTCATTAGTATGGTCGAATTGAAATTTCTTACACATTTCCCAGTGAATCACCTTACCGACCCAGTCGTGTCTCGCCTTATATTCCTGCTGTGCTAATTTGCTGCATTCGCTTATTATATGATTAATGGTTTCATCTCTGTCGCCACATAACCTGCATTTGCTATTTTGTTGCGTCTTATCTATTCTCGTTTTGATATGATTCGTTCTTATGGCGTTGTCCTGTGCTGCTATTAGGAGAGATTCTGTTTCTCTCTCAAAGTTTCCTTTTCTTAGCCATGTCCAAGTTTTGTCGTGTGAGATATTGTTTATTAGTCGTTTAAAGCGCCCATAAAGTTGTTTTCCTTCCCATTTTTGTTTCCTTGTTACTGTCATTCTGTTGTTCATCGTGTTCTCAGTTTCATGTCTGGTGGCTGTAATGAGTCCTCCTTCGTGTTTTTGTATATAGTTTTCGAGTCGATGTATGGATGTGTCAACTCTGTCTTCAATGCTGGCAAGTCCTCCTCCTCCCTCTTTTCTAGATACATATAGCCTGTCAACGTCGTCTCTGGGATGCAATGCCTTATGCATTGTCATTAGTTTTCTTGTCCTTTGGTCCATTTGTTTAAGTTCCTCTCGGGTCCACTTGAGAAAGGGTCCGGAATATGTAACGAGAGGTACAGCCCAAGTATTTATTCCTTTGATGAGGTTTCTGCTATTGAGTTTTGTCTCGAGTAGTTTTCTGGTTCTTCTGAGGTATTCTTTCTGGATTTTTTCTTTCATTTCTGCTTGTTTGATGGTGTCAGCCTCCAAGATGCCCAAGTATTTGTAGATTTCGTTTTCTGCGAGTGATTTTATCTTATCCTTGTTTGGTAGTTCTATTCCGTCAGTTAGATGTCGTTTGCCACTTTTCATTACAAGCATTGCACATTTTTCTATATCAAATTCCATTCCTAAATTTATTATTATTATTATTATTATTATTATTATTATTATTATTATTATTATTATTTCACTCCTTGCAATTTTTTCCCTCCAGCGTTAGACGGTGGTTTGTCAATATTGTCAGAGTAACATTAATAAATTATCATCATATTAATGGGTCGCATCAACTGTGAAACACCTTGTTTATATATATATATATATATGTGTGTGTGTGTGTGTGTGTGTGTGTGTATTAAATATATAGGATTCGTAAACGAAGAGTCTGTGAGTGGCATTTTAAAACTAGCCAGAGATAATTTTTGGCACACATTTAAATCATTCCAAGTATACTAAAGGATTAAATATTTTTATATCACCCATAGATGGGACCCTCACATGTATAATTACACCAAGTAAGAGTGGAACTGGGAGTAATGTTAATGAAGGGGTACTCTACATCCCCAAAACTAAAAGAGTAGAGCCTAACCATCTGATATAGTTTAATGTCATAACCAAGACAAAAACATTATGTATGGTATTATCATTATTATTATTATTATTATTGTACTCTTTTGAGAGTTTTCTTACCAGTGTTAGCTGAGGGTCTTACACTGGAGTTTGAGTGACAGCAAGTCTCCTCAAGTCTCCAGCACTCTTCTCAGTATTCTGGCCGATCTTATGAATGATGTAGTTTGGATGGTCTCCACTTGTCCTCTTATTTCCAAGTCTTCCAGTCCCTTTACCAATCCTTTGGGGATTGTTCCAAGTGCACCAACCACAATTGGTATCACCGTCACAATTATGAACCATCATTTTTTCGTTTTTTTTTTTTTTAGTTTTCTGGCAAGGTCTAAGTACATGTGTCTTTTTTCTTTTTCTTTGATTTTCATTCTGTGGTGTGCCGGGACGGCAAAGTTCACAATTCAGCAGATTCTCTCTCTCTTCTTTTTATTGGCTATCACTAGGTCTGGTCGTCTGGCCTAGATTAGGTGATCCGTTTGTACCTCCAAATCCCAGAGAATCTTTTGCATTTCAATCTATAGGACGAGTTCTGGTTTCTGCATATACTATTTGTTCGTATAGTCAAATTAAATTTTTTTTGCATAGTTTCTAATGAATTACCTTCCCTACTCAGTTGTGTGTAGACTTATACTCTTTCTGTGCTAATTTGCTGCGTTCGCCTATTATGTGATTGATCTTTTTATCTCTATTACCAGATAATCTATATCTGCTATTTTGCTCCGACTTGTCTATTTTTGCTTTAACATATTTGGTCCTTATGGCGTTGTTTTTGGCTACTATTAGAAGAGATTCAATTTCTCTCTTAATGTTTCCTTTCTTAGGTATTTTCAAGTTTTCTGGTGTGAGATTTCGTTTGTTTGTCATTTGAAATGTCAATACAATTGTTTTTCTTCCCATTTTTGTTTTCTAGCTATTTTTGTTCTGTTGTGTCCTTGTGTTGTTTGTGTTATTTCTGGTCGCTGTAATTAGTCTTACTTTACTCTATTTTATGTAGTCTTCGAGTTGTTTTATTGGTGTATCGACGTTATCTTCAATACTGGCGAGTCCTCTTCCTCCTATTTTTTTTTTACTTTTATAGTCGTCTGTCTATGTCATCTCTCGTGTATAAGGCCTTATGCATCGTCATGAGTTTTCTTGTTCTTTGGTCCATTTGTTGAAGTTCTTACCTTGTCCACTTTAAGAATAGTCTCAAGTATCTTAGAAAGACGACAGCCAAGGTGTTTATCCATTTGATGAGATTTCTGCTATATAGTTTGATTTCCAGTTGTTTTTTCGTTCTCCTGAGGTATTCATTTTAAAAATTTTTTCTTACATCTCTGCTTGGTTGATAGTGTTTTATTTTAATCTTTCGAGATTTATACACATCAGCATTATCTGATGGTTTTCCATTGCAGTCTGAGTGACAGCAAGTCTCCTTCGATTTACAGAACTCTTCTCAGTATTCTGGTCGATCTCAATAATACTGTAGTTTGGAATGTCTGTACTCTTCCTCTTATTTCCAAGTCGTCCAGTCCTTATAATAATCCTTTACTGACAGTACTGAGCGCGCCGATTACAATTGGTATCACCGTCACATGCCATAGTTTTTTTTCCTGTTCTCTAGCAAGGTTCAAGTAATTATCTTTCTTTTGGCTTTCTTATAATTTTACTCAGTAGTCAGCTGAAACGGTGCAGGTCTCTATTCCTCAGGTTCTCTTTTTGTTTTGTCTGGTCGAGATTAAATGATCTGTTTGTATCTCAAAACCCAAAAGAATTTTGTCCGTCCTATTTTATTATTATTAGTAGTAGTAGTTTCTTAAAATGAGCATCCAGGTTTCTCCTAAAGATTTCGGGCTGGTGATCATGCAATTTAAGAAACAACAGCTTAGATATTACATATATTATTCATATCCGAACGAACACAAGCAATTATATTTCATCTGTTAGACACAAAATGCCAATAATTACTTACGTTTGATTTATTTGTTATTGCAATGAATTTCTTAAGATGCAAACGAATCAAGTTGGAACAATTTGTTGTATTTTTCATTTTCCAGATATGCTAATGAGAAACTCTTTTTTCTAGATATGCTTTTCAAAAATTTTCCGATGGACTGCGAACAAATTCTTTTTGCACATATGATACAGACAAATTCTTTTCTCATCTATACTATCGACAAATTCTGGCTCAAGGAATGTTATTGCCAGATTCTGTTTCCAAGGATGCTAGTGACTAATTTTGTTTCCAGGTATGGTATTGACAAATTCTGGTTCCAGGTAATATATTGCCAAATTCTTTTTCTAGGTATGGTATTACCAAATGTTGTTTCCAGGTATGGTATTGCCAAATTCTGTTTCCAGGTATGGTATTGATAAATTCTGGTTCTAGGTAGGCTATTGCCAAATTCTGTCTCTAGATATCCTAATGCCAAATTCTTTTTCCTGGTATGCTATTAACGAATTCTAGTTCCAGGTATGCTATTGAAAATTTCAGTTTCCAGATATGCTATGGACAAATTTTGTTTTCCTGTATGCTATTACCAAATTCTGTTTCAAGGTATGCTCTTGACGAGTTTTCTTTGCAGGTATGATATTGTTAAATTCTATTTCCCGGTGCCCTATTGAGAAATTTTGTTTCCAGGTATGATATTACCGAATTCTAGTTCCAGGTATGGTATTACCAAATTCTGTTTCCAGGTCGTATATTGCCAAATTCTTTTTACAGGTATGGTATTGCCAAATTCTGTTTCCAGGTATAGTATTACCAAATTTTGTTTCCAGGTATGGTATTGCCAAATTCTGTTTCTAGGTATGCTATTGACAAATTCTGGTTCCAGGTAGGCTAATGCCAAATTCTATTTCTAGATACGCTAATGCCAAATTCTTTTTCCTGGTATGCTATTGATGTATTCTAGTTCCAGGTATGCTATTGAAAAATTCAGTTTCCAGATATGCTATGGACAAATTTTGTTTTCCTGTATGCTATTGTCAAATTCTGTTTCCTGGTATGTTATTAACTAATTTTTTTTGCTGATATACCATTGACAATTTTTTTCCGGTGTGCTACGGACAAATTCTGTTTCCAGCTATGCGATTGAAATTTTTTTTCTATGCCACAGACTAATTTTTTCCAAATACACTATTTGTTACAGAAATAACATGCTGTAAAAGCCGCTAACAAATATTACCCATGAATATCCGTTTTGATTTACTCATGTTCTATTCGAAATAGGTTTGGTTTACGTTGGTTTTATGGCACATCAACTGTTGTAGGTTAATGATGCCAAATCCATTTTATACATATAAGCTGTACTATTTAAAACAATTTTGTTTAGCATAAGTACACAGGTTCAATGTCAAAAACAGTTCTATTTCAAGCTATTAGGTTAAGTATACAAAAACAGTTCTATTTCAAACAATTCAGTTTACCATAAGTACACAGTTTAGTTCTATTTGACTTATTGTAGTACCATATCAGGTGCTACCACTCCGGGTTAGAATGGACCTGAGGGCAACTATTCGAAATTGGAAAATCACAGAATCTTCCGAGAAAATTAGCTTTTTATAAATAAGAATTCAGAGTTGTATCTATTTATTGGCAATACTCCAAGTATAATTTAATTTTGGGGGTTCGTTTCTTTGTTTAATGATGTTGTATTGTGGTAAGGAAGAGATACGTGGTGCCTTTAATAAGTTTCCAGACATTTTTTGTACAGGCATTTAAAATTGCCGTTGACTCTTGAAAATTCAATATCTTATTGCTATACATCTTATGAGATGATTGATCAATTTTTATGATTTCAGCTTCAAATTAACAGCTACAGCAGGAATTCGAATACACCCTACAAAAGCCGGATTGTCACAGCTGGTGAATTTCAAAAATCCAATCTGGACGTGAGGACACTTTAGAAGAACGATATGTCAATCAAATTCTGTTTTAAACTTGGAAAAATGCCACAGAAACGTATGGAATGCTTCAGACTGCTTTTCGCCCGTCTTGCATGAATCAAGCATCAGTTTTTGAGTGGCATAAGAGATTCAAGGAAGGCAGGGAGTCTGTGAGGGATGATGAGAAGTGTGGGAGGAGTAAAGAAGTCAATACACCAGAGTTGATTGGCCAAAGGGTTAGGGTTACTATGTTGAGGTTTTAAGGGAGTTCAGGAAGAGATTCCGTCGGAAGAGTCCAGCACTCTTCAAATTGGGTCAGTGGCATTTCCACCAGGACAATCCACCAGTCCACAATTCCATCCTTGTCACAGACTATTTGACCAAGATGGGCATCAAGACAGTTGCTCACCCTCCCTATAGTCCAGACGTTGGTCCCTGTTACTTTTGCTTATTCCCTAAGCTCAGAGGCTGTCATCGTTATGAGACAATTGAGGAGATGAATGAGGCTGTGACGAAGGTCATTGACACGCTCACACAAGAGGACTTCGAAGGGGCGTCCCAGAAGTTGTTGGATTGGTACAACAAGTGCATTGCAGCTGGCGGAGGAGATTAGTTCGAAGGGGACTAGAATTTCATGTGTGCACTATCAATAAAAGTGCCTATACGAAAAAAGTCTGGAAACTTATTTAATGATCCTCGGAAGCCCTTGTTTTTGAAAACGTTTAAAATCAAAAGGTCATCACACTTCCTTTCGACTTACTGGTTACTACTTGTTTCCCTTGTTACTAAACTGTTTAGTAATGAGAAATTCTCTTGCTAGTATAGCACAAATACTGGTTGCTTTGAGGGACGTTTCGTGTCACCATAACAACGAGATTTATTATTACTGTATAGGTGACCGATAATTACAAAGTCATCACAACCGGGAGACCGGGGTTCAATCCCAGGTCGAGTCATACCAAAGATAAAAAAAAAAATGGTTCTTGATGCAGCCTTGCTTAACACTCAGCATTATAAGGTATGGATCAAGGGTAAAGTGGAGCGATCCAGGGAATGGAGTAGTACCCTCCCCTACACATCCGTGAGGTAGCTATTGAAAAAGGAACCTAAGGTCACCCTCCACTAAGGTCCCTAATTTTACTTACTTTTATATATATATTGCCTAGTAGGTAGAGTGTTTGCCAATGGTCCGGGAGACCTGGGTTCAATCCCAAGTCGCGTCATACCAAAGACTTTAAAAATGGTACTTGATACCTCGTCGTTTAACACTCATCAATATAAGGTACGTATCAAGGGTTAAGTGGAGCAATCAAGGGAAAGGAGTAGGGCCCTCCCCTACATCTCGGTGTAGTAGCTATTGAAAAGGGAGCCTTCTGGTCGTCCTCGATTACGGTCGCCAACTACTTTATATATATATATATATATATAGAGAGAGAGAGAGAGAGAGTGTCTGACAAAAGACTGTCACATTTTAAAACACATAGCGTTTTTATATAATCTAATTTTTTATATTATTTGCCAAATATTAAAAGTAGTCTTAGTATTATCCACTTTTCCACTAATGCAGCTTCAGGCTATTTTCAAGTAGGGAGCCACGCACGAATCAAGATACATGCGTGGCTGGTCTGAAAAATACTTGGCCCCGACAGTATTCTCCTAATGGGGAGTCTCAGGCTCCAAGAAATCAACTCAAAGCAGGCAAAACCCAGGTATGTGTGTGTGTGGGGGGGAATCAAGTATTCAAAAGATTTCCAATCATTCGGCACGAATACCAGGTGTCCAGCCCTAAGGCAAGTGGATTATAAGTAATCTTAGGAAATAAAAAAGTCAAGTCACAGTTTGAAATGATTAAGTTAAATAATAGAATTTTACAATTCAACGAACAGAATAACATTTTCAGCAGAAAGAAAATACTGTGCCAGCCATTTTAATGGAAAGACTTTTCCGAATGAAAACACGAGAAAAAGCTAAGTCTGCATACGTAGAGCTTGTGGCACGTGGACAGACTCCACACAAAATAATCATAGCAGCAGAAAAAGCTTTTTTTTTTTTCATGAGACAAACAGTAGCTGTACGGCCACCTATATCCCATCACACAAACCACCCAAATAAGATAAACAATATATGCAGGGTACTGCCGGAGAAGTAAGGACAAAGAGATAAGTGACGTTTTCTAATAAATTTCTGCACAGAGACGCGCTGGTGTTGACCGACCAGACAGGGCTTACATACATCAGCTCTGGTCGGACACAGCATACAGTCTAAAAGACCAGCCAAAAAGCGATGAATGATAGAGGCGGAGAGCGAGGGAGAGTCATGGAACTATATGTTGTCAACCCAACTTGATGATAAAAGGAATTTTAAAAAGTAACGAGAATGAAGCTGTATTTACGAATATAGAAATGAACGCATAGACGAGGTGAGGGTATGTGAGCTATGTTGCAATAAACGTGTTAAAAAAACCTACCCATTGGCTAGATGCGTCATGTGACCTCTGATGTCAAACTAAACTCTCCTTCTGTTGGCGTTAACGCGTTCTCACGCAAAACCTTAGAAACCTGATCAAACTGCCCCCGGTTTCAGCTATCAGGTTATGCGCACGTGTTCTCTTCGTTATGAAGTTTTTCAAAGCCGGCAAATCTACAAAAGCTCAACGCCCATTCATAATACACTCACTGTCAAATATTGCAGTTTGTTGGTTGGTTGTGTTTTATGCCATATCAACTCTTGTAGGTTACTTAATGCCAAATAACTTTTATATCATATACTTATATATATATATATATATATTCTTATATATATATATATATATGTATATATATAAATCTACCATTTCTCAATATATATATATATATATATATTTATACATATGTATATATGGAGAAATGGTAGATTTTGGTAGATCTGAAAAGATGATAAAATAAGTGGAAAAGTAGATCAACCAAACACTTACAATGGGTTTAGCTGTTATATTTTGATTTTTTCATGAGTGATTTATTCATGTTTCCACTTATATATATATATATATATATATATATATATATATATATATATATATATGATGAAAATAAGTGGAAAGGTGGATAAACCAAACACTTAACAACGGATTTAGTAGTAATATTATGATTTTATCCATTTTCCACTTATTTTTATCACACACACACACACACACACACACATATATATATATAAGTAGAAGGATTGATAAATCAGGCAGTTACAAAGGGTTTAGTCATCATCATCATATCGTGCTGGCAGCACGGATATCCCTGACCCTCTCTCGCCACTCCTCCCTATCGTTCATCGCCCTAGGTAGGTCTTCAGGACAACAACCTGTATCCTCACATAGCTGCTGAATGTACGTTCGTGCTGGTCGTCCTGCTTTTGCGCGGCCGTGTGTGGGGATCCATAAGAGTACATCTCTTATGAGTTCATCTCTGCTTCTCCAGCAATGTCCTGCATGTCTGGTTCGCCTAACTTGAATAGTTTTCGTGATAGGGGGCAGGTGGCCGTACAGTTGGTGTCTTGTGGGGTGTTGCTGCCAGGACTTGTTCAGGATTGCACGCAGCATTCTTGTGTAATTGCCATCTAGTTTCTTCTCCAGCCGTTTTGTTAGCGTCCATGTAGTGCATCCATATAGCAGTATCGATGTGACCGCTGCCTGGAAGAAACTGCGTTTCATTTTATCGGTTAGGTCTGATTTCCATATAGTCGATAGCCTATTGATAGCTGTCCATCCTTTCGTTAACCTCGTTTCGATGTCCTTTTCGGTTGATTCGACGCTGCTTCCTAGGTATGTGAATTTGTCTACTAGTTTAAGAGGGGTTCCTTCTAGAGTGGAGATGTCCCCCGTTTGGTTATAGCACATATATTCCGTTTTGTGTGCATTAACATGGAGGCCTATGCTTGCTGCTGCTCGTTCCAGGCTATGCAGAAGTGTTTCGGCTTGGTCAGGTGTATTTGCCAGTATCGCTATGTCATCGGCGTAGTCGGCGTCGGTAATTGTTGTTGCGGGGTATCTTCTGCTTCTTTTCTTCGTCAGTTCGAAGCCATTCTCTTTGATTTTGTCAATCGATGTTCTAAGTACGTAGTCTAGACAAATGATAAAGAGATACGGAGCCAGCGTGTCCCCTTGTAGTACTCCTGCTACAATGTCGAAGTATTCTGTGTCTCCATCTGTAGAAAATGTTGCTAAAATGTACAAAAACTCAAAAAAATAAAAAATAAAATGTGTAGTCAGAAGAAATTCTTGAATAAAGAATGAAATATCACCACAACTAAACCCTTTGTAAGTGTCTGATTTATCCATCTTTTCACTTATTTTTATCATCTTGTCAAATTCACCAAAATCTACCATTTCAACATATAACAGTGTTTATATATATATATATATATATATATATATATATATATATATATATATATATATATATAAACTCTGGTCCGTTTGAAAATAATGTGACCTGCAAACTATTCATTTACAATATATATATATATATATATATGGAAGTAAACAATAGAAAAAATCCGACGGTGTGGAGAATAATTGAAAAACAGAATAGTCCAGAATTGATGAATTTATTAGAAGGAAAGTTGACGTTACAACGTTTCGGTTTTAGTGAACCTTCGTCAGAGCTTTAAAATGGTGAAACAAGAGTTGATATCCATTGTTGTTTTATCAACACTTGTTTCACCATTTTAAATTCCTGACGAAGGTTCATTAAACCCGAAACGTTTTAAATTCCTGACGAAGGTTCATTAAACCCGAAACGCTTTCCTTCTAATAAATTTATCGGTTTTGGATTACTGTTTTTCAATTTCTCTCTCTTTCTCTCCCTCTCTCTCTCTATATATATATATATATATATAATTTGTAAATGAGTAGTTTGTAGGTTACATTATTTTTTTAACTGATTCGGTAAAAAAAAAGGTTACCTACACACTATTAGTTTACAACTCATTGGTATAATAGTTTGAGTGTTCGCCAATGGACCGGGAGACCGGGGTTCAATCCCAGATTGAGTCATACTAAAGACTCAAAAAATGGTACTTGATGCCTCCTTGCTTTACACGCAGCATTATAAGGTGAGGATCAAGGGTAAAGTGGACCAATCCAGGGAAAGGAATAGCATCCTATCCCCACACCTTGGTGTAGTAGCTAATGAAACGGGAGCCTTCGGGTCGCCCTTGTTTACGCAAGCGTTCTACGTGTCTAGCCACACGGAAGAGTTGTGATACAACGAAATAGTCTGTGTGTGGATAAGAATATCTACGCTCCCCCATGGGGGTTGAGCACTCTGGCGAAGGAATTGTCGGCCGCCGCTAGCGTAATGCAAAGCTCTTCGAAAGAATTGAGCACTCTGGTAGCCGATAAGGTATAAAATGTAAACAAACAAACGCTGCTGCTGCTGTTGCTATGTAATACCTTATAATTCCTTAGCAAATGTGGTACGCTTGTTGGCTGAACGGTTTGATACTAAGTCTAACGTAAATTTGGGCGGGTGTTCGAGCCCGGCTTCAAGCGTTCTACGTGTCTAGCTACACTGAAGAGTTCTGATACAACGAAACAGTCTGTCTGTGGATGACAATATATATATATATATATATATATATATATATATATATATATGTGTGTGTATTGTAAACAAATAGTTTGTTGGTAACATGATTTTTAAACCAACGACAGATCATTTGTTTGTATAGAGTCAAATGGTTTCAAATATTGCTGTTTATTGTTTGCACATAGTTAAAAGGTTTTTAGTATTACTTTTTAACACAAAAGATTCAATTCGATATTAATCATTTGGGGGGGGCTCATTGTTAAATGGTTTCAAGTATTCCTATCTAACACGAATAATTCTATCTAATATTAATAATGATCCCTAGTAAAAGATTGAACATTTCTATTTAACCCTTGGGGAGGCATGAATCCAAGTATTCCTTCTCTAACTACAGGTAGATAGTAGGGCAGACTGGGCTCTTTATGCTAAGTATAGCACCTGGTCATTGAAAGCCAAACTCTGAATTGAAACCTGTTAAACTCCGCTTAAAAATTGACCTTGTGTCACATCCTGCTTGTGTGGATCGTTTGATATATATATATATATATATATATATATAAAGTGAGAAAGTGAACGGACTGATATATATATATATATATATATATATATATATATATATATATATATATATAAAGCCTTTTCTGATGATAATGGGTTTCGCCGTTCAAGCGGACCATTAGGTGAATATAAAAGTGAAAAACTGACAAATACCAGGATCTGGCTTGAGAACTGAAATGGCTGTAGAAGATGAAAGTGTCGGTGATACCAATTGGTGTTGGTACAATTGGAGCGGCCAAGAAAAAAAGGCTGATTTAACAGGAAATTAGAGGACGAATCGAGACCATCCGGACCACAGCAGTGTTAAGATAAGCTAGAATACTGAGAAGAGTCCTGGCAACCTGAGGAGACTTGCTGTCACTTAGCCCCCAAAGAAAAATCTCCTGTTGCAGCCGATGTGAAAATTTATAAAGAGTAAAATAATAATAATTTGAGGGTTAGCGATCTAGGATGAGTCAAAAGTTTTGCAATATTTTGGTAACATGTTAGTTTACGGCATGGGTATTTCACTTGTTTGTTAAAATCAGTCGGAGATTTTTTTTTCTGATTATTATTGCTATCATGTGTTTATTTATTTTTTTATTTTTTTGTTTCCGCGTGTTCTTTTTTATTCATTTTAATTTCTTGGCTGTCAGAAACCATTTCATATTTCGTTGGAAGAAAGAGACAGACAGATCGACAGAAAAATGAGAGAAAGAGAAAGGAAGAGAGAAAGAGAGAAGAAGAGAAAGACAGGTTAGGAAGAAAGAGAAGAGAGAGAGAGAGAGAGAGAGAGAGAGAGAGAGAGAGAGAGAAAGAGACAGAGGAAGAGCAACAAAAAGAGAAAGAGCGAGTGAGCGAGCGAGAGAGAGAGAGAGAGACGCGTCTCTTCTGATTTGGTGAGCACGTTGGAAATCAATAAAACGATATAAAAAAAAATCTCTAACTTTTTTTCACTTTTCACCGTTCTCGGCTTGTGTACCTTAATAAAGAAAACTTTTTCCTTTCTCTAAATTTTGGTAATTGCTTTTAAGTGGGGGGTTATTTAATTAGTCATGAAAAATTATTTTCAATGGCTCGAAACAATTTTGTTTGATCATCACGAACTTTTACTATCACTATCTATCTATCTATCTATCTATCTCAGTCTCTTGATATCTATCTATCTATCTATCCATCTCAGTCTTTTCATATCTATCTATCTATCTATCTATCTATCTATCTAAAGTCCTTTCATATCTATCTATCTATCTATCTATCTATCTATCTATCTCAGTCTCCAGTATCTATCTATCTATCTATCTATCTATCTATCTCAGTCCCCAGTCTCCAGTATCTATCTATCTATCTATCTATCTATCTATCTATCTATCTATCTATCTCCGTCACTTCATATCTATCTATCTATCTATCTATCTATCAATTTATCTATCTGTCTATATATCTAAAGTCCTTTCATAACTATCTATCTATCTATCTATCTATCTCTTTTTGTTCCAACCTGTTTATATCTCTTCTCTTTTACCTCCATAGTTTTTTTTATCTTCTCTCTCTCTTCTCTCTCTCTGCCCCCTCTCTCTCTCCTCTTTTTTCTCTCTCTATTTTCTCTCTGTCTCACTCTTTTCTCACTCCCTTCTCTTTCTTCTCTCTCTTTCTCTTTTCTTTCTTTTCTCTTTCTTTCGATCTTCTCTTTCTATCCCACTCTCTCTTCTCGTTCTCTTCTCTCTCTCTCTTATCTCTTTCTCTTCGCTCACTCTCTCCCTTTTCTGTCTTTCTTTTCTTTCTCCTTCACTCTCTCTCTCTCCGCTCTCTCTCTTCTCTCTCTCTTTTCTTCCTCTCATCTCTCTATTTTCGCTTCTTTCTCTCTCTCTTTTTTTCTCTCTCTTCTACTTCCTCTCCCTCTCTTCTCCCCCCTCACTCTCAGTCCCTATTATCTATTGTTCATGACAAGTCTTCTAGTCTGTATCCAAGGTCCGTCCAGAGCTGATGTATATAAATCCTTGTTATCAGCCAACCCAGGCACGCCCATGTTCAGGAGAACGTCGCTTATGAGATCGTCCTCATCTTTCCTGCAGTGTCCCACATATCTTGTTTGTCTTACTTGGATGGTGTAAACTGCTATCGACAGGTTATCGATCCTATAAAAATCTAATCTCTCTGATGGAATAAAACTTGATTTCTGCCTAGCTGTGTTTTTGCCTGTACTACTATATGGATACACCACCTGGACTCTAACAAAACACATGGAAAGACAACTACATGAGAACTACACAATAATGCTGTATTGAAAAATTCCTGGAATCATCACCCCACAAATCAGCAAGTACACGGCCACTTACACCCCATCTCACAAACCATCCAAAAATATATACCCGCTATTTGTTATCCATACTTTCCTCTCTGTCATTCATTCTTTTCTTCCAACCCAATTTTCATTCTTTTTCTTCTCCCAATACAAAAATAATTTCATTCTTTTCCTTAATTCTTTCTTTCGATTTTCCTTTTATTCAGTTTTTTTCATTTTTCTTCGTCATTCCAGCATTCCGTATGAAAATGAGTTTTCCCCGCCTCTTCCATTTTCTTTTTTTTTTTTCAGTCCGATTCCACTTTTCTCTTTGTATTTTAATTTACCAATCAAAGCCATTCGTTTTCCGGTAGCCATAACTTTTCCTTCCTTTTTTAAACAAATTACACAAGAAATGTCCCTCTCCAGAAAAAGGAGCCCGGAACTGGTTATTAGATTTCACTAATTCAAATAATTCCTTTGGGAAAGATGAAGCAGACGATCTTCTATTTGCGCATGTTTTTAAAATGTGCAGAGCTTCAATTCTAACGAAAACTCATTGAAATTTAGTCACATGGAATTACATTTAATCTTAACAAATTTGCAGGCAGAAAATGGAATTTTCAGTGATTTGCTTCTATTGTGTAATTCTGGACATTTATCATATTCTTCTTTATTTCCTTTTTTTCCCTAGCCACGTACGTTACGATTTTATTGTCTATTCTGATATCTAATCCACTCAGTGAAAGAAAGGAATTCTATAATATTAAGAGCATTATTTTAGATCCAAATGACGACAAACTGTTATATCATTCGTATTCTTTTCTACATTTTGCCTACGTATAATGTCTAATCCATGGCCTTGTATACAGGATTCTATTATGAGACATTTGGACCAGAGAGTGCAACTAAAAGTGTTATATTGTCATATGCAGATTCATGCAGAAAGAATCATAACGACACTATTATAAAAGACGAGGGAAGACTTCTTTAGAAAAATATGTACCTCTCACTTTATTGTAAGGGTTCGAAAAGGGTTACTCAAGGTTTTATGGTGAGAGGGAGTTGGAGACTGAACAGAACTGCAATATATTGACCCCCACTCTTATGGCCATCAGCGTTGTGTCTTTCTCGTTTTCCAGGGCTGCTCAACCGGAGGCCCAGAGGCCAACTCTGCTGGGTGCGGGCTTTCTCTACCGCATCTTGTCACCAACAGGTCTCCAAACACCATCGGGGGTCCAGAGGGCCGCTTCGGCCGGGTGTGGCTTTCCCTACCACATCTCGTCTATAACTCGTCTGATCTCCAACTGTCTGACTTCCTGTCTTGACCGAGTTATATAATAGTTCAACCGCCCATTCAATCGCCCACTCAATCTTTGGAATGGCATGTTTGATCGTCATCAAGCGAAAATAACTGTCATGCAGTTCAGAGGTCACTCTCTTCCGGTGCATCAGTCTATGAGTGTATCATGGGCTTTTACCTTGTCCCATTTCGTCGGCCAAATCCCGCCAACGCGATTTCTTTCGATTACTGGCCATTGGAATGTGTCACTTCCTTCCAGTGCATCACTTTGGAATAGCATTTTTGGCCGGGTCGAAGGTCAAAATACAACAAAAGAAAGCGAAAAGATTTTTTGAAAATTTGGATTTTGGCAGAGATCTGAAAAAGCAATAAAGGTATATGCACAAATCAGAATCTGTTTTTCACAAACCAGAATTTGTTCTTTAAAACTAGATGCATACAATTCTTGGGACTTTGAGATTCAAACACCGGGGTAGTCCTCTCTGTAAAATACTCCGGATCATTCTTAAAATGAACATGTGAAGAACGCAGACAAATAGACCAGAGGACAAGAAAGTTGATGACGATGCCCAAGGTTTTGCATCTGTGAGGGAACGAAGACAGACTTTATGTGTCCAGAAAAGGGTGGGGGATGTCCTCGTGGTGTAATGGTTAACGTGATGCATATTAGTCGCTGCCTCCCACCAGACAAGACTTGACACAAGGTCAAGAGCCCAAAGGCCAATTAAAGTGGAGGTGCCCGTGGTGTAATGGTTACTGTCCTAGGAAATGGACACGGCGACACGAATTCAAATCCTGGACGAGACTAATTGCATTTCACATAGCACTAATACCCTTGGGAAAGGTAGGAATCCAATTATTCTCCCTCCAGCTATGGATAAATAGTAGGGCAGACTAGGTTCTTCAGCTTTGGTGAGGCAACTAGTCTAGGGGAAGGAAAACTCTGAATACAAACCTGTTAAACTTCGCTTAAAAATTGACCTTGTGTCACATCCTGCCCGAGCGGAGGGGTTGGTAAATATGATTAAAGTGGGGATAAAGAGGAGGAGAAGGTCGGGAACGAGCCGAGACTCAAACCCGGCTGGTCAGGGACCCACTAAGTGCAACGTGGGTCTAATGAGTCAGGCAGTATCACGGACCTAAATCCAGATCCGGGCACATATGCCAGAATATAGCTTGGACTAGACCGTGAGGTCTAGTGCTATATAAGGGGTGCATAGGAGTCAAAAAAAGTAGCTCGCCCAACCGAAGGTGGCCCAGCCAAAGTTGGCGGCTTTTCGTCCTCGAATCTGCCATTGATCGATCTCCTATCCGGCACGAATGCCAGACGGCCCAGCCAAAAGGTAATGGTTAACGCGATGGACTGCTGAATCGTAGTAAGCGAGTTCGTACTCCAGTCGCGCTATTAAGTTCACTTTCGGTCAAATGCCCTTGGGAAAGGTATGAACCCCCTTATCCTGCTAGCTATGGGTTAAATAGTACCACTATGTTCTTCTAGGAGAATGGCTTTGGCATTAAATAACCTACAAAGGTTGATATGCCATTAAACAAAGAAACCAAAGCAAACCAGAAAAGGAGGAAGATTTCGTGGATATATCAACACGAAGATTTAAGGACAAGATTATAAAGAGCCAAGAAAGACGAATTACAGCGACCAGTAGCATTAGTGACAACACAAAAACAAACAGAATTGTAATAATTAGGAAACAGAAAAGGGAAGAGAAACAACTGTATGGATATTTCAAGCGACAAATTAACGAAATCTCATACGAGAAGCCCTGGATATGGCTAGGAAAAGGAAACCTTAAGAGAGAAACTGAATCTCTTTTAATAGCAGCACAAAACAACGCCCTAAGGACTAACTATGTTAAACCGAAAATTGATAAGACGTAACAGAATAGCTATTGTGGCTATATAGTGAAAGATACAAAACCATAAATCACATTAGTGAATGTAACAAACTAGCACAAAGGGAATATAAGACTAGACACGATTGGGTGTGAATGGTGGTCGACTGATAATTGTGCAAGAAATTGAAATTTGACCATACTACCAAATGGGGGCGGGGTGTCATCGAGTTTAAAGCGCTATTATATTCACTTTCGGACAAATACCCATGGGAAAGGTATGAAGCCCCTTATCCTCCCAGCTATGGTTTAATAGTACCACTACTGTTCTTCTAGAAGGATTGATTTGGCATTAAATAACTTACAAAGGTTGATGTGCCACTAAACAAAGAAACCAAGAAACCATACTCCCAAATGGTACATGAATAAACCAGGATCTGTCCTGGAGAAGGAGATGCATAAAAATTCTTAGGGATTTTGAAATACTAACAGTTCACCTAATTCAGAGCAGAAGACCAGAGCACGTGAGGATTAATAAAAAAAACAGAATTTGCCGTCTAGTGGATTTTGCCGTCCCAGCGGACCACAGAGAGAAAAATCAAAGAAAACGAAAAAAGCGACGAGTACTAAGACCTTGCTAAAGAGCAAAAAAAACAAAAAAAAAACAAAAACAAAAACTATAGAACGTGCGGGGGACGATGATACCAATTGTAATTGTTGCGTTTGGAACAGTTCCAAAAGGCTTGGAAAAAAAAGGCCGGAAGAACTGATTAAATGAGAATTGAGATCCAACAGAGCACAACAAAGTTACAATCGGCCCAAATACTGAGAAGAGTCCTGGAGACGAAATGACACTTGCTGTCACTCAAACTCAAGCAAAAGACCACCTTCGAACGCAGGTATGAAAAACTCGCAAGGAAGTAGCGGTAATAATAATAATAATAGAACCGTTGAATCATAAACTGTCTTTACATATTCATGTCAAATAAGGTCTGTAACAAAACAAAAATACCCTAATATATAAGATGTTATGTCGCTTGGTATATTTTCGATGCGAGGGATATTCTATCAAGATCAAAGCTGAATTGATAAATAATAATCAATAAGTAAATAAATAGATAAAAAATGATGATAAATGACGCGTTGGGCAAGTCCCAAAAGCAATTTCGGTAATATTCAAGGAAGATGGAATTGCGTTATGAGAATCAAAGACATTTCTTTCTTCATGACATTCCGAAGGAAAACTCTCATTCGTGATATTCACGAAAAACCAGCAAACGCATTTCACAAATATACATGTCATTAATGACGTTTAGGGATATTATATATATATATATAGACAGAGAGAGAGAGAAAGAAAGAAAGAGAGAGAGTGAGGTATATATATATTAACCGAGTGATATATATATATATATATATATATATATATATATATATATATATATGAATGAACAGAATGAGATAGATAGACAGATAGATAGATTGATAGATATGAAAAGAATGACATAGATAGATAGATAGATAGATATCCGAACACACAATGAAAAAAAAAATGATGATGGTCCCCTAAAAAAGAAAAACCACTTATTTATTTAAGTTTTAATTTTTTGTAGGGGTGGAATAAAAAAGTTATGATTGTCGAAATTTCTGTGTAATCATTAAAATAGTTTAGCTGCCAACAATTTGAGTGGGAATTCACTCGGAACCCATGTCCTTGGACCTTACGTCACGAACTTATCAATCAATCACTTCTCATATATTCAAATAAACTTATTTTTCTAGAGTTAATAGAAACTCATAAAAAAGATTGCCTTTATACGAAGGTCACCATTTTGTCTTTTTCTGCTTCGGCTGGAGGTTGTTCTTCTCGCCGGTCGTCTTTCCTCGCAACAACACGCTATTTCTCGTTGTCTCACATTCTGCTTTCCAGGAACAAATGATAACGAAGACTCTTCTGTTGTGTGTACACATACCTTTATTCCTTTGCCGGGAATGCACTGGTCCATAGATGGAACGAATCAATCGGTCTCTTCTGTGATTCTGGGCTAACTGATTAAAGCTGAAATATAATTTCTAAACTTTTATAAACCCGGGGATACCTGACTGAGATTATCTAAACCCAACCAAGTTCTCTAATTGATCTCGGGGCCAATAAAACTTATTTGACATGAACATTTCCGCCTTTTGGGACCATCGTTTAAATCTTTTTAAATTGTCTACACTAGTGTTCAAATAATTGATACAGTTAATCTGTTATTTCATCGAGACTTCTGTCTTGATCCACAGGAAATTCAACACATAAAATTGCTGAGGAAAACGTATAGTAAATGTTTTACAACGGCTTCATTAAAGACAACACAAAAAAGAATTCGCTCCGTCGGCTGGGGTTGTGGAATCTACCGATTTCGCCCCCAGCTGAAGGAACAGACTCTCCCCACGCCAACGTGTGTCCTAGATATAACATTAAATTGCATATGATAGCGAGGCTCTGTTTTGGAGTGTAGGGAATGTGGAGTACCCCTTCATTGACATTACTCCCGGGTCAACTTCGATCTGGAATTGTAGTATCTGTTAGGGTCCTATCTATGGGTCAAATAGAACTGTTCAATCATTTACTAAGCATTATTATTATTGGTTATATGAAACTCTACAGCTGAGTACAAACAATTTTATTGGAATATTTCATTAATAGAATTACTTTATTAATATTACAACCCAGTTGGCTGGGGCTGTAGAATACACCGACTGCATCTCTGCACTGGGGTAAGATCTACCTCCATCAAATGTCCCTTGGAGTTTTGGGGAACGCAGTGTAACCCTTCATTGCCATTGCTCCCAAATCTACTCTGACCAGGATTGGTAGCACCTGATAAAGCCCTATCAATAGGTCAAATAGATCAAACTGTGTGCAAACAAATGACAGATGTTAAATTATGACTTTGCCTAGTCAGCTGGGGCTGTAGAATACACTGACTGCACCTCTGCAGAGGGGTAAGACCCCCTCTAACGAGTGTCCTGGATATGACACTAGACAATCTGATGGTGAGGTTCCAGCAGTGCTGGAGCTTTGGGGAATGCGTAGTACCCCTTCATTGCCATCGCTCCCAGGTCCACTCTGGCCCGAAATGGAAGCATCTGATAGGGTCCTATCTATGGGTTAAATAGAACTAACAGCATACTTATGCTAAACTGAATTGTTTGAATAAACCGAATAGCTTGAAATAGAAATGTTTCTGACTCTTAAACCGTACTTACATTTAAACTGCGTGCTTATGCTTAACTGAATTATTTCAAATAGAACTGTTTTTTGACATTAAAACTGTATTTACACTTAACTGAATTGTTACATATAACTGCTTGAATAGTTTGAATTGGAAATGTTTTTGACAATTAAACTGTGTACTTATGCTAAAATGAATTGTTTTAAATAGAACAGATTATTTACATTAACCCTTCGTACAGGGTTATTTTATGAATAAAGGTAAGAGAATCGCCTTCATATTTACATTTTCGCAGTCTCCCAGGTATTTCGATTTGCGATACATCATATACATTTTTATTTAAATATTCATAACAAAAAAATGATCACCTAGAAGGTAGATCGTTGTCAAAGAAAGCGATTTCTTTGCCAATTCTTTGGAAATTCTCCAGAAGAGAAAGATATGAACAATTGAATTTATTTATGAGATTATTTTTTTAACCATAAAAATGATTTGTCATGCTTTGATTTTCTCTTTTTATGAACAGTTACTTCACATTCTCTGACACAGTGCCATTTAAATCACTTTGAATTTGTTGTACAGCAGGGCCTCACTATCTGCTGAAATGTTATAACAGACGGGCTCAACAAACTACCATGTGAGCCACAAACCCTACCATATTTTAAAATTATTTTGCTTCTTCTATAGTTTTGAAATTATTCAAAGCAGCCGTTTCTGTTTCTACTACGTACCACAAATTCACAGATTAATTAAAAAGAATATAGAACTTACCCTACCTTTATTGTCTTATCAAAATTGAAAAATACACAAATTTTAATGTCTCCATTCTGCAGACTCTCATACCAGGATCCACTGGTTGACAATTTTTTTTTCATTAAGCAACTCACCAAACATCACAAAAGAGCAACATTTCTTATTTTTTGACCGTCCCGCCATCCTGAAAAGTGTGGCACAAGGCCTTTTTTAAGGTGGATCCGGGCGCAGGGCCGTTGCCAAGACGCGCTGGGTATTCCAAAAAAGATTACCTGCATCCGTTATCTACAAGGAAATGTAGATAATCTCACAAGAATTAACCGTTATGTCAACTCAGTGTAATTAACAGTTTAAGGCCAGTTGAAAACCTGGCTTCCATTTAACGATCTTATCTCTCTCTCTCTATATATATATATATATATATATATGAATAGAAAGCGAAGGTCATCCACCTTTTTCCTTTCTTATCTTTTAATTTTCTGTTGGTTTCAGTTGTCTTGGTCAAGTGGGTAGAGTGTTCGCCAATGGTCCGGGAGACTTGGGTTCAATACCAAAGACTTTAAAAATGGTACTTGATACTTCTTTGCTTAACACTCAGCAATATAAGGTACGTATCAAGGATAAAGTGGAGCAATCCAGGGAAATGAGTTGCACCCTCCCCTACACCTTGGTGTAGTAGCTACTGTGAAAGGAGCCTTCGGGTCGCCCTCGACTACGGTCGCTAACTTTACTTACTTACGCTGTTAGGTACAATGGTATAATAGTTAGAGTGTTCGCCAAGGATCCGGGAGATAAATAGTAGGGCAGACTGTTTTCTTCAGCCTTGGTGAGGCAACTAGTCAGGAGAAGGAAAACTCTGAATTCAAACCTGTTAAACTCCGCTAAAAAATTGACCTTGTGTCATATCCAGTCCGAGCGGAGGGGTTGGTAAATATGCATATGCCAATGGTCCGGGAGACCGGGGTTCACTCCTAGGTAGAGTCATGCCAAAGATTCAAAAATTGCTACTTGATGCCGCTTTGCTCAACACTCAGCAATATAAGGTACATATCAAGGTTGAAGTAGAACAATCTAGGGAATTGAGTAGCGCCCTCCCCCACACCTCGGTGTAGTAGCTATTGAAAAGGGAAGTCTTAGGGTCGCCCTCGAGTACGGACACCAACTTTACTTTTTTACGCTGTTAAGCCACGATCGTCTGTTCTTGCTTGATGACAACTTGATTCATCAAAATTTGCCGGTGACGTAACTGGTCGGAAAGAACCAAATAGACGAATGTTGTATATACGGAAGAAGAAGAAGAAGAAGAAGAAGAAGAAGAAGAACAACAACAACAACAACAACAACAACAACAACGCTGATATATAAAACAATAATCTGCCTCTTTTTCGTTTATTACGAAATGTTCAAAATTGTTGAGTGAGGGAGAGAGTCAAAGAGAGATGTACACACAGGGCGATAGGATTCTTCAGTGAGCAGTTTCTTTTTCCTTCTCCTTTCACTGGACTAGTACAAGGGCCAACTCAAAGCAACAAATCAGCTTCTCAACTTTTGCGAGTCACGTCAGCTCAGGCTTTCTCTACCTCTTAACTCTAGGTAGTCTGGCACAGGGCCAACATCCGTAACGGCGACACGTCTACTCGCTCTTCTGTCTATTTTCTTCGTTCTCTCGGGTCATCTCTCTTGTAGTTAAAATCGTTTATATAATTTCCCGGACGCCCACGTCATCCTCGTGGTCACCCCTCCTACCTACTCGTGATGCGTTGACACAACTCCTGTCTAGAGTGCCACCCACGAAACTTACGCGGCACTGCCTCAGAGGAAGCAGCTGCAGTATTTTACTTTAGGAAACTGGTCTATTTCCTGTCATACGACCCACAGTCACTATTCAAAAGCAAAATAAAAAAAAAGTTACCTACAAACTATTCTCTAAAAAATCATATACATATGACCATTTAACAATGTGCAAACAAAAAACTGATGTTAAATTAAATTGTTCATGCTAGATAGCATTACTTGAAACCATTTAACTGAGAGCAACCAAATGATTAATTACAAATAGAAATATTTCAATACTATAAACATTTTTATCACGTATGTTGCGTTCTGGTTAGTGAACGCTTGTAATATTAAATAAAGGACAAACCACGATATGAGAGGAAATAGAGATGTATTCTCACGAAAAAAGTATATACAATAGAGAGACTATTAGTAGACAAGAACATTGGATTAGCGAATAGAGAATAAAGATATAGTCCAACGATAGTATTGGCTTCTGTTATTACGGTAGCAAGTAAGGTGATCTAGTGCGATCTCCAGTCTCCAACGCTCTAATACTATTCCTGTGAGAAGCTTCTAGTTCGCCCTGGTATTAGTAGCTACTGCTGTATATGGCAGATGGACTAGTTCATTGCGTGAAAAAAGGTGGGTGATACCAAATAACGTGCAAAAAAAAAAAAAAAAAAAAAAAAAGCTTTGGCTCGTTTATAAATGCTATCTACATACTATGAATTTAGAAATTATATATACATATATATGTATGAAAACTGGATCCCAACAAATAATATTGAAGAGAATTTTTAATGCTTGATAACAAACTTGAACTCATTTAACTGTGTGCAAATAGAACTATAAGATTTAGGGGGAAATATTTGAAACTGTTTCACTGTGTACCAACAAAGGATTCCCACTAAATGGAGCTATTTGTGTTAGATAGGAATACTTGAAATCATTTAACTATGTGCAAGCAAATGAGCTGTGGATTGTATAAAAATGTTACCAAGAAGATATTAATTTAAAAATCATATATATATTTAAAATTATATGTATAAAAAAGATTTAATTATATGTATAAAAAGGATTTAACATTAACTAACCAACAATGGTTGATATGCCATAAAACGCTATTAAACCAAATACTATATATTTAATATATATGTATAAAGAGGATTTGGCATTAAATAACCAACAATGGTTGATATGCCATAAAACGCTAATAAACCAAATCCTATATATTTAATATATATGTATAAAGAGGATTTGGCATTAAATAACCTACAATGGTTGATATGCCATAAAACCCAACCAAACCAAACCATATATATTTAATATATATGTATAAAAAAGATTTGGCATTAAATAACCTACAATGGTTGATATGCCATAAAACGCTATTAAACCAAATCCTATATATTTAATATATATGTATAAAGAGGATTTAGCATTAAATAACCTACAATGGTTGATATGCCATAAAACCCAACCAAACCAAACCATATATATTTAATATATATGTATAAAAAAGATTTGGCATTAAATAACCTACAATGGTTGATATGCCATAAAACGCTATTAAACCAAATCCTATATATTTAATATATATGTATAAAGAGGATTTAGCATTAAATAACCTACAATGGTTGATATGCCATAAAACCCAACCAAACCAAACCATATATATTTAATATATATGTATAAAAAAGATTTGGCATTAAATAACCTACAATGGTTGATATGCCATAAAACGCTATTAAACCAAATCCTATATATTTAATATATATGTATAAAGAGGATTTAGCATTAAATAACCTACAATGGTTGATATGCCATAAAACCCAACCAAACAAAACCATATATATTTAATATATATGTATAAAGAGGATTTGGCATTAAATAACCTACAATGGTTGATATGCCATAAAACGCTATTAAACCAAATCCTATATATTTAATATATATGTATAAAGAGGATTTAGCATTAAATAACCTACAATGGTTGATATGCCATAAAACCCAACCAAACAAAACCATATATATTTAATATATATGTATAAAGAGGATTTGGCATTAAATAACCTACAATGGTTGATATGCCATAAAACCCAACCAAACAAAACCATATATATTTAATATATATGTATAAAGAGGATTTAGCATTAAATAACCTACAATGGTTGATATGCCATAAAACCCAACCAAACCAAATCCTATATATTTAATATATATGTATAAAGAGGATTTGGCATTAAATAACCTACAATGGTTGATATGCCATAAAACCCAACCAAACCAAACCATATTTATTTAATATATATGTATAAAGAGGATTTGGCATGAAATAACCTACAATGGTTGATATGCCATAAAACGCTATTAAACCAAATCCTATATATTTAATATATATGTATAAAGAGGATTTAGCATTAAATAACCTACAATGGTTGATATGCCATAAAACGCTATTAAACCAAATCCTATATATTTAATATATATGTGTCACGTGATGGCTCACGGAGACGAGGAGGTGGGAATGATACTCCCCCCCCGTTGAACTAACATTATCTAGGAGTCAAAAAGTGACCGTTAGGAGAGAATGTGGGTCACGCAGATGTTCGCACCTAAGTGACCTTGGGTCGCCGGACATCGGAAGGGGAAAGAGAAAATGAAGCCAAATGATTGGCGGGGACCCCAAACGGAAGTGGGGTTCCCTTCCCCTCAGCGGAAGTAAATACAAAAAAGACAGTTTTTGAGCAAAGCTCGTGGCAGACGGACGATAGCCATTTTTACTCCGGGCTAAAGACAAAAAGACTGAGACACGAAGAACTCCAAAATCCTTCAAGCCAGTACTAAAAACAGAACAAAGTCTATTAGCCCGTGAAAAAAGAAAAATTCTCCAGTGGAACCCCGTCAAAAAAAATAAGATAAGTAACTTTGGGACATTTTTCCCTTACACCCAAATTTTGTTTACCACTCTCTCTCTCTCAATTTGAAAAAGGATAAAGCCAAGAAAAGACATTTATATTCATGGACTATCCTACTATATGTTTTTGACACTTTGAACGTATATGTATATATAACCGTAGTAAAGAACCTATGTATTTTCATTTTACCATGTGGTCTATGTTATTATTTCATGCTTTCCTTTCAGCTTCTATTCGCCTTACATTATCTTGCTTAGAACTGTCCTATTAATTCCTAAAGTATCACACGGGAAACCGGAGTTGCCGACTACTACAACAACATTAATATTATTACAACTAAGACCTATAGGCCCGTATTCTTCTATTATCTAAGGGAAAGAAGTTTAGCGGTCTGGTGGGTGTGTGATAGTGTGAAATTTTGGACCGCTTTGCCAGCAGTGGCCAGTCTGGCCCTAAAATATTCCCTCACGTAAAATGCCAGTTCTTATCTGCCTGAGAAAAGAACTCTGAACAGGACTTATTTCTGTTGGGGATCAAGTGCCAACCTGCCCCGTCTTCACACGTGCGAAAATAAAGTTCCGTTTTAGGATTTTAGTCAATTTGCCGTCACATATGTAAAAAGAGGATTTAGCATTAAATAACATACAATGGTTGATATGCCATAAAACCCAACCAAACCAAACCATATATATTTAATATATATGTATAAAGAGGATTTGGCATTAAATAACCTACAATGGTTGATATGCCATAAAACGCTATTAAACCAAATCCTATATATTTAATATATATGTATAAAGAGGGTTTAGCATTAAATAACCTACAATGGTTGATATGCCATAAAACCCAACCAAACCAAATCCTATATATTTAATATATATGTATCAAGAGGATTTGACATTAAATAACCTACAATGGTTGATATGCCATAAAACCCAACCAAACCAAATCCTATATATTTAATATATATGTATAAAGAGGATTTGGCATTAAATAACCTACAATGGTTGATATGCCATAAAACCCAACCAAACCAAACCATATATATTTAATATATATGTATAAAGAGGATTTGGCATTAAATAACCTACAATGGTTGATATGCCATAAAACGCTATTAAACCAAATCCTATATATTTAATATATATGTATAAAGAGGATTTAGCATTAAATAACCTACAATGGTTGATATGCCATAAAACCCAACCAAACCAAATCCTATATATTTAATATATATGTATAAAGAGGATTTGGCATTAAATAACCTACAATGGTTGATATGCCATAAAACCCAACCAAACCAAACCATATTTATTTAATATATATGTATAAAGAGGATTTGGCATTAAATAACCTACAATGGTTGATATGCCATAAAACGCTATTAAACCAAATCCTATATATTTAATATATATGTATAAAGAGGATTTAGCATTAAATAACTTACAATGGTTGATATGCCATAAAACCCAACCAAACCAAATCCTATATATTTAATATATATGTATAAAGAGGATTTGGCATTAAATAACCTACAATGGTTGATATGCCATAAAACCTAACCAAACCAAATCCTATATATTTAATATATATGTATAAAGAGGATTTGGCATTAAATAACCTACAATGGTTGATATGCCATAAAACCCAACCAAACCAAACCATATATATTTAATATATATGTATAAAGAGGATTTGGCATTAAATAACCTACAATGGTTGATATGCCATAAAACCCAACCAAACCAAATCATAGATATCTAATATATATGTATAAAGAGGATTTGGCTTTAAATAACCTACAAGGGTTGATATGCCATAAAACCAAACCAAACCAAATCATATATATTTAATATATATGTATCAAGAGGATTTGACATTAAATAACCTACAATGGTTGATATGCCATAAAACCCAACCAAACCAAATCCTATATATTTAATATATATGTATCAAGAGGATTTGACATTAAATAACCTACAATGGTTGATATGCCATAAAACCCAACCAAACCAAATCCTATATATTTAATATATATGTATAAAGAGGATTTGGCATTAAATAACCTACAATAGTTGATATGCCATAAAACCCAAACTAACCAAATCCTATATATGTAATACATATGTATAAAGAGGATTTGGCATTAAATAACCAACAAGGGTCGACGTGCCATAAAACCCAACTAACCAATAAATCAATTTATATGTTAATCTGGATACATATTTCCTTCTGTTCTTTATTCCTTCTTTCCTCCTTCTCCCCAAATGTTTTTTCTTTCTTTTCTTTTTGTTTCTTTAAAGATTTAAAAAGATTCTTTTTTTTTTCGTCTTCTTTGGTTTTTTGCCTTCTTATTTTTCTTTAATATCCGTCATTCATTCGCTATATTTCTTTTTCCTTCATTCTTCATTCCTTTTCTACTTGACATTTTCTTTATTTCACTTTTTTACATAATCAATTTTTATAATATATTGACTGTATCCCCCCCTTCACTTTACAGTAAGATACTCCCACCACCCAAAAAAAAGTGGGGTCATGGGATATGACATTAAACTACATCTGCTGGTGAGGCTCCATTTCTAGAGCTCGTGAGACTATGGAATACTCATTAATTGCCATTACTCCCAGGCCCACTTTTATGTGGAGAGGTATTACCAATTATGGTCGCATCAAGAGTTAAGTCGATCTCTTTGAAAATTATTTGATTGGAATACTCGATACCTGATGCCACCTTGCTTAACACAAAGAATTGTAAGGTATGATTCAAGGGCAAAGTGGAGCAATCCTGGGAAAGGAGAAACGCCCTCCACTTCACCTCAGAGTTATAAGTAAAGTTAAAGTAAAGTTGGCGACCGTAGTCGACGGCGACCAGAAGACTCCTTTTTCAGTTGCTACGACACCGAGGTGTAGGGGAGGGCGCTACTCGTTTCCTTGGATTACTCCACTTTACCCTTGATACATACCTTATATTGCTGAGTTTTAAGCAAAAAGGTATCAAGTACCATTTGAAAAGTCTTTGGTATAACTCGACCTTGGATTGAAACCTCGGCCTCCTGGACCATTTGCGAACACTCTACCCAATAGTCTAGGGTCACCCTCAACTTCGGTCACCAACTTTATACTTTTTACATAATTAGTTACTTGAAACCATATGATCGTGTGAAAATAAATAATTATTATTCAATAAAAAAAACTATTAGATAGGAATACTTGATATCATAGAATTGTGTGCAAATTATTTGGATTAGATAAGAATACTTGATATAAGAGAATTGTGTACAAATTATTTGTATTAGATAGGAATACTTGATATCATAGAATTGTGTGCAAATTATTTGTATTAGGTAGGAATACTTGATATCATACAATAGTGTGCAAATTATTACTATTAGATAGGAATACTTGATATCATAGAATTGTGTGCAAATTATTTCTATTAGATAGGAATATTTGATATCATAGAATAGTGTGCAAATTATTTCTATTAGATAGGAATACTTGATATCATAGAATTGTGTGCAAATTATTTGTATTTGATATGAATACTTGATATCATAGAATAGTGTGCAAATTATTTCTATTAGATAGGAATACTTGATATCATAGAATTGTGTGCAAATTATTTATGTAAGATAGGAATACTTGATATCATAGAATTGTGAGCAAATTATTTGTATTAGATAGGAATACTTGATATTATAGAACTGTGTGCAAATTATAAGTATTAGATAGGAATACTTGATATCATAGAATTGTGTGCAAATTATTTGGATTAGATAGGAATACTTGCTATCATAGAATTGTGTGCAAATTATTTGTATTAGATGGGAATACTTGATATCATAGAATTGTGTGCAAATTATTTCTATTAGATAGGAATACTTGATATCAGAGAATTGTGTGCAAATTATTTCTATTAGATAGGAATATTTGATATCATAGAATAGTGTGCAAATTATTTCTATTAGATAGGAATACTTGATATCATAGAATTGTGTGCAAATTATTTGTATTTGATAGGAATACTTGATATCATAGAATAGTGTGCAAATTATTTCTATTAGATAGGAATACTTGATATCATAGAATTGTGTGCAAATTATTTATGTTAGATAGGAATACTTGATATCATAGAATTATGTGCAAATTATTTGTATTAGATAGGAATACTTGATATTATAGAATGGTGTGCAAATTATTAATATTAGATAGGAATACTTGATATAATAGAATTCTGTGCAAATTATTTGGATTAGATAGGAATACTTGATATCATAGAATTGTGTGCAAATTATTCGTATTAGATGGGAATACTTGATATCATAGAATTGTGTGCAAATTATTTCTATTAGATAGGAATACTTGATATCATAGAATTGTGTGCAAATTATTTCTATTAGATAGGAATATTTGATATCATAAAATAGTGTGCAAATTATTTCTATTAGATAGGAATACTTGATATCATAGAATTGTGAGCAAATTATTTGTATTTGTTAGGAATACTTGATATCATAGAATAGTGTGCAAATTATTTCTATTAGATAGGAATACTTGATATCATAGAATTGTGTGCAAATTATTTATGTTAGATAGGAATACTTGATATCATAGAATTGTGTGCAAATTATTTGTATTAGATAGGAATACTTGATATTATAGAACTGTGTGCAAATTATTAGTATTAGATAGGAATACTTGATATCATAGAATCGTGTGCAAATTATTTGGATTAGATAGGAATACTTGATATCAGAGAATTGTGTGCAAATTATTTGTATTAGATAGGAATACTTGATATCATAGAATTGTGTGCAAATTATTTGTATTAGATAGGAATACTTGATATCATAGAATTGTGTGCAGATTATTTGTATTTGATAGGAATACTTGATATCAGCGAATTGTGGGCAAATTATTTCTATTAGATAGGAATACTTGATATCATAGAATTGTGTGCAAATTATTTCTATTAGATAGGAATATTTGATATCATAGAATAGTGTGCAAATTATTTCTATTAGATAGGAATACTTGATATCATAGAATTGTGTGCAAATTATTTGTATTAGATAGGAATACTTGATATCATAGAATAGTGTGCAAAATATTTCTATTAGATAGGAATACTTGATATCATAGAATTGTATGCAAATTATTTATGTTAGATAGGAATACTTGATATCATAGAATTGTGTGCAAATTATTTGGATTAGATAGGAATACTTGATATCAGAGAATTGTGTGCAAATCATTTGTATTAGATGGGAATACGTGATATCATAGAATTGTGTGCAAATTATTTCTATTAGATAGGAATACTTGATATCATAGAATTGTGTGCAAATTATTTGTATTAGATAGGAATACTTGATATCAAGGAATTGTGTGCAAAATATTTGTATTAGAAAGGAATACTTGATATCAGAAAATTGTGTGCAAATTATTAATATTAGATAGCAATACTTGATATCAAAGAATTGTGTGCAAATTATTTGTATTAGATAGGAATACTTGATATCAGAGAATTGTGTGCAAATTATTTGTAGCAGATAGGAATACTTGATATAATAGAATTGCGTGGAAATTATTTCTATTGGATAGGAATACTTGATATGATAGAATTGTGTGCAAATTATTTGTATTAGATAGGAATACGTGATATCATAGAATTGTGTGCAAAATATTTCTATTAGATAGGAATACTTGATATCAGAGAATTGTGTGGAAATAATTTGTATTAGATAGGAATACTTGATATCATAGAATTGTGGGCAAATTATTTCTATTAGATAGGAATACTTGATATCAGAGAATTGTGTGCAAATTATTTGTATTAGATAGGAATACTTGATATCATAGTATTGTGGGCAAATTATTTCTATTAGATAGGAATACTTGATATCATTGAATTGTGGGCAAATTAATTCTATTGGATAGGAATACTTAATATCATCGAATTGTGTGCAAATTATTTGTATTAGGTAGGAATACTTGATATCATAGAATTGTGTGCAAATTCTTTGTATTAGATAAGAATACTTGATATCATAGAATTGTGTGCAAATTATTTGTATTAGATAGAATTACTTGATATCATAGAATTGTGTGCAAATTATTTGGATTGGATAGGAATACTTGATATCATAGAATTGTGTGCAAAATATTTGTATTAGATAGGAATACTTGAAATCAGAGAATTGTGTGCAAATTATTTGTATTAGATTGGAATACTTGATATCATAGAATTCTGAGCAAATTATTTGGATTAGATAGTAATACTTAATATCTTAGAATTGTGTGCAAATTATGTCTATTAGATAGGAATACTTGATATCAAGGAATTGTGTGCAAATTATTTCTATTAGATAGGAATACTTGATATCATAGAATTGTGAGCAAATTATTTGGATTAGATAGGAATACTTGATATCATAGAATTGTGTGCAAATTATTTGGATTAGATATGAATACTTGATATCATAGAATTGTGAGCAAATTATTTGGATTAGATAGGAATACTTGATATCATAGAATTGTGTGCTAATTATTTGGATTAGATATGAATACTTGATATCATAGAATTGTGTGCAAATTATATGTATTAGATAGGAATACTTGAAATCAGAGAATTGTGTGCAAATTATTTGTATTAGATAGGAATACTTGATATCATAGAATTGTGTGCAAATTATTTGTATTAGATAGGAATACTTGATATCATAGAATTTTGTGCAAATTATTTGTATGAGATAGGAATACTTGATATCAAGGAATTGTGTGCCAAATATTTGTATTAGAAAGGAATACTTGATATCAGAAAATTGTGTGCAAATTATTAATATTAGATAGGAATACTTGATATCAAAGAATTGTATGCAAATTATTTGTATTAGATAGGAATACTTGATATCAGAGAATTGTGTGCAAATTATTTGTATTAGATAGGAATACTTGATATCAGAGAATTGTGTGCAAATTATTTGTAGTAGATAGGAATACTTGATATCATAGAATTGCGTGGAAATTATTTCTATTGGATAGGAATACTTGATATCATAGAATTGTGTGCAAATTATTTGTATTAGATAGGAATACGTGATATCATAGAATTGTGTGCAAAATATTTCTATTTGATAGGAGTACTTGAAATCAGAGAATTGTGTGCAAATTATTTGTATTAGATAGGAATACTTGATATCAAGGAATTCTGGGCAAATTATTTCTATTAGATAGGAATACTTGATATCAGAGAATTGTGTGCAAATTATTTCTATTAGATAGGAATACTTGAAATCAGAGAATTGTGTGCAAATTATTTGTATTAGATAGGAATACTTGATATCATCGAATTGTGAGCAAATTATTTGGATTAGATAGGAATACTTGATATCATATAATTGTGTGCAAATTATTTGTATTAGATAGGAATACTTGATATCATAGAATTGTGTGCAAATTATTTGTATTAGATAGGAATACTTGATATCATAGAATTGTGTGCAAATTATTTGTATTAGATAGGAATACTTGATATTAAGGAATTGTGTGCAAAATATTTGTATTAGATAGGAATACTTGATATCAGAGAATTGTGTGCAAATTATTTGTATTAGATAGGAATACTTGATATCAGAGAATTGTGTGCAAATTATTTGTAGTAGATAGGAATACTTGATATCATAGAATTGTGTGCAAATTATTTGTATTAGATAGGAATACTTGATATAGAATTGTGTGCAAATTATTTGTATTATATTGGAATACTTGATATAATAGGGTTGTGTACAAATTATTTCTATTAGATAGGGATACTTGATATCATAGAATTGTGTGCAAACTATTTGTATTAGATAGGATTACTTGATATCATAGAATTGTGTGCAAATTATTTGGATTGGATAGGAATACTTGATATCATAGAATTGTGTTCAAATTATTTCTATTAGATTGGAATACTTGATATCAGAGAATTGTGTGCAAATTATTTGTATTAGATAGGAATACTTGATATAGAATTGTGTGCAAATTATTTGTATTAGATTGGAATACTTGATATCATAGGGTTGTGTACAAATTATTTCTATTAGATAGGAAACTTGATATCAGAGAATTGTGTGCAAATTATTTGTATTAGATAGGAATACTTGATATAGAATTGTGTGCAAATTATTTGTATTAGATTGGAATACTTGATATCATAGGACTGTGTACAAATTATTTCTATTAGATAGGAATACTTGATATCAGAGAATTGTGTGTAAATTATTTGTATTAGATAGGAATACTTGATATCAGAGAATTGTGTGCAAATTATTTGTATTAGATATGAATACTTGATATAGAATTGTGTACAAATTATTTGTATTAGATTGGAATACTTGATATCATAGGGTTGTGTACAAATTATTTCTATTAGATAGGAATACTTGATATCAGCGAATTGTGTGCAAATTATTTGGATTAGATAGGAATACTTGATATCAGTGAATTGTGTGCAAATTATTTATATTAGATAGGAATACTTGATATCATAGAATTGTAAATTATTTGTATTACAAATAGTTACTTTAAGCTCTAATTGTTTACTCTAAATGATAATTAATTACTAAAAAAACACTTTAATTGAGTGCACAAACTCTTAAAAAGGAACTATGCAAAAATGTAAATATAAATTCCCAATGAACAGGATTCCCTTACCTCAAGGAATAGAATAATTCAAGACCAGTTGACATGCCGTTAAATGTCAATCCTTTCTCATTCGTGATTTGTTTGTTTTTATCGCTTTCTTCAGATGCTTTTAATCTTTACAAATCTCTTTATTAATCTCTTAATCTCTTTTTAAATCTTTTTTTAAATCTCTTCAATCTATAACGATGAAATAAACAGCAGCAATTGGTGGGACTTGAACCTGAATCCTTTATATTTAGAATTCTTTTTGATGAAGCAACTAATAATGACATTAGAACTCAGGCAGGAGATGTTTGATTATTTCTCACGGCACGTCAACCTGTCACAGGTTATTTTATGCCCAGAGATTAGGGAATCGCGTTCATTGTACGTTTATATGTCTATATTTTAGTAGTTTCTTCTTATAAGTTTTATTGTTGTTGTTTTGTTTTTTTTTGGGGGGGGGTTGCACACGGTCATATCGAATAAGAATATTTAAACAGGTATCAAACAAAGTTTCACCAACAACGAACACCGAAGTGGAATGAGCTAAGCCACAATATCTGGCGGCAAAGCATAAACAAAGGCCGCTTAGGTGTTCCAAGACCTCTAAAACAACTACTTTGACAACAACGTATATACAAGGTTCGTCGACAAGGGATCTTTATATAATAATTACGAACAAAGATTCGACCGTCGGCCAAAGAGATTCTACCTCTTTTGCGAAACAACGCTCATTAATAACACTGACCACTTATTCTCTTAAAGACACCTAAACATCTTTAAAAAAAAAAAACAAAAAAAAACTTCTGGTACTGCAAAGAAAGGACAAATTTTGACAGTAAATTCACAAAAAAAAGTTTTGTTGTCACATCCTGTTACCTAAAAAATAGATCTAGGGGATGTACAAGTAATAAACAGGTCTCGTTGATCCATAAATGGGACTCTAACAAGTACTACCAAATGGGCTCACAGTCGACCTGGGAGTAATTGTAACACTATCCCAGACCTTCAGTACAGCAACCTTTGTCGGGGATAATGTCAGTGTTTGCTAGGCCTCACTAAACGCGGAGGGGACAACAGGTGTTGTACAAATAAGACATTATCACCCAGAAATAAGTACACCCTTAATTTTTTTCACTTTTTTTTTTAGCGAATCTCAATCTTCACCTGTGTACGCCCACAAAGCAAGCGATTATTGATTTTACCTACGGCAGCACAATGTGTTCTTGGATAGGAAAACAACAAACACTTTCTTTTAACGTAATTGCAATGAACCGTTTCAAGGACCAGTAGAATTTGAGCAACACACATACACATAAAAAAAGGAAATAACTTGAGGAGCATCTTGTTTGAATCAGTTGTATAAAACAAAAACCAAAAAAAAAAACAGCAAAAAAACAACACAAGCAAACAAACTAAAAAAACGAAATAAACCATGTTGTTGTTGTTGTTGTTGTTAGGAGGGAGTTTCACTATCACCTTTCTAGTTTTCGCGCCCAGAGCAGCTAATTACACGTGATAAGAAAACACTTTATTTTGTGCTAATTTCCTTTGTGCAAATTTCTACACACAATTTTGTTTTCGGCCCGGGAGAATTCAGCTCAGTTGGTGTCTGTCTCATTTAATAAAACAAACAGACAAACAAACAAAGAAACAAACAAACAAACAAACATATTGCCGCAAAGTCAAACGAGAGGAAAAGGAAGTGGAAGTTGCATTCATCCAATGTTGAATACTTCGTGTTTTTTGGCATTGTGATTTTGTAGTGGTGGTAGGGGGGGGCTAATTACTTGTGCTGTGCAATCTGGGAGTAGTTGAGGGGGTGAGGGGATCGATTGAGTGGGTGGGAAGCTAAAAGATCATGAGGGGGGACGGGAAAGTTTACAAGAGAAGAAGCAGTGGAGGGAGCAGGGGAAGTAGCGGTTAGAGGAGCGGGATAAATGGGAGAGGGAGCATTTGAGGGGTGTTTGGGAGAGAAGGAGTTGTCTGAGGAGCGGTTTAAGGGAGCGGGAGAGAGAGAGTACTTGGGAGAGCGGAAGTGGGGGAATTTAAGGGGGCGAGAGAGGTAGGAGAAGGAGCAATTGAGAAGCGGGAGACAGAGAGAGAGAGAGAGAGAGAGAAAGGGGGCAATTTGAGGGGGTGGTTTGAATGGGCGGGAGAAGAAGTGCCTGAAAAAGCGGGGTAGGAGGTAGTTAAAGATGT
The DNA here is from genome assembly GCA_963585895.1 of Sepioteuthis lessoniana. Lineage (NCBI taxonomy): Eukaryota > Metazoa > Mollusca > Cephalopoda > Myopsida > Loliginidae > Sepioteuthis > Sepioteuthis lessoniana. Next base: position 3,846,791 of record OY757945.1, on the reverse strand, counting down.
GGTAGAAAAGACGAGGCGGGAAAAGTGACAGAAAGGGGACGGTTGACGGAGAAATAGAGAAGGTGAAAGAGAGGAGCAGATGAAAGGACAAGAGAGAGAGAGAGGGGGGGGGAAGAAGAGGGAGAAGCTGGTGGAAGTGGGGTTGGAAAGGAAAACGGACTAACATTTTGTTATTTCCTTCTTCTAAATATTATTAATATTGAAAAATAATTTCTTTCTTTCTTTCTTTCTTTCTTTAGGGTTCACATAAAGATGAAGAGATTATTTATGAAGCAATACCCACAAACGACTGGGTTTTTGTTGTTTTGGTGTTCGTCTAGTGGTGTGGACCCGGTCGTGTGGGCATTTCACGGGTTGTACAAAAAAAATAAAAACCCACAAAAAAAAGAAAAACAACTAAGAGGGAGGAAGGAAGAAACAAATAAACATGGATTTAGAACAGCAAAACTCAGGAGGTGAAGTCTGGCACTTTTAAGCATTCTAGTATTATTATAATTATATATATAATTATATATTATATAATATATAATTATAGTCGAATCTAGTCATTAGAAATAATTCCTCTCCCTCGATTGGAGTTTTGCAAAAAACCAACGTTATATATAAATTTAAATGTCCTTTAGGAGATTGTATCTCTGATGATAATAATAATATATATGTTGGTTTAACCTCAACTACCCTGTCGAGGAGACTTACAATGCACCTTTTAGACACAAGTTCAATAGCTCAGCATTTAAAAAAACATTCATGCCCAACGGCACAGCTACGGAAAATTTTCACCGACAACACAACAATATTAGAACATCAAAATAATAAACAAAAACTTCAGATTCTCGAAGCATTACATATCAGAAACCTGCAGCCGACACTTAATAGAATTAATTATCAAACCAGTGCTAATGTACTTAAACGTCTTTAGCTACTGGCACTAAATATAGAATCACATTCAAAAACAAACGCCATAACCTTCAACGGCAAAGACGCCCTTACACAGTAGTAATATGCTAAAACAAAAGTTACATCACTTTTGTAATAGATCCTCCCCTGATGATGGCCCAAAGTCGGGCAGAAAGTACTAGGGATACATGCAACTATGGACAATACATAAATCAATTCCCCCAGAATACGATAAAAGTAATACGGGAATTCGAACGGATCCAAAAGAAAATATGTAGACATAAAATGTCTATTATGTTTAATGAAATTTGCATATATATATATATATATATATATATATATATATATATATATATACAAATTTCGTTGAACATAATAGATATTTTCTGTCTACATATATTCTTGTTGATCCTTTCATATTGCCGTATTGATTTTATAGTATTCGGCGTGAATTGATTGATATATTTTCCATAATTGTTTATTTACCAAGTACTTTCTGCTCGACTTTGAGCCATCATCAGGGGAGGATGTATCACAAAAGTGATGTATCTTTTGTATGTATATTACTACTTTGTAAGAAGAAGAGCATCTGGGCCGTTGCAGTGTGTAGCGTTTATTTCTAAAATTGTTCTATAAATAGTGTCAGTAGCTAAAGACATTTAAGTACATTTGGACTGGTTTGAAACGAAATTTGTATTAATGAAGAAATGCTGCCAAAATATACATATATATATATGATCATTATTGTGCCACATATTTACTTCTTCATCTCCACTTGTAACATGAAAATTATCAGAATGAAAAAAAGTTGTATTTATTTAAATTATCAAAAAACTTTGATCAGTCTGGCCTACAGACCTTAGATTACTTATAATACTTGTAGTCAAAAAGAGGATGCCCATCTAAGTGGGGGTGTCCGCATGGTGTAATGGTTAAAGCGATGGACTGCGGAATTTCAGTAAGGGAGTCCAAATTCCAGTCGCGCTATTACGTTCACTTTTGGACAAATATCCTCGGGAAAGGTATAAACCCACTTATCCTTCCAGCTATGGGTTAAATAGTACCACTACTGTCCTTCTAAAAAGGATGGATTTGGTATTAAATAACCTACAAAGGTTGATATGCCATTAAACAAAAAAAAACAAACCCCAAATCAAACCAAACCCATTTCAGTACATAAAGATCCTGACGATGTTAGGAAAAAAAAAAATCTAAATATGAAATTATTTTTTTATTTTAAAGCTTATGTGTTATATAATTATTCTGATAACTTTATTAAAATAAGTTTGTTAAGCTTTATATTTTGGAATTATATAATTTACCTTTATATCGTTATTTTTCCTTGATAAAATGTTCTATGAAACTTTAAAAAAATATTTCACAAATAGGATATTAATAAAGTTAAAAAAAAAACCCAAATAAACAGACAGAATTTTTCTTAATTTAAAAAAATGTTGGATAGGAAAATATACTAAAGAACACGTGGGGTATCGGATTGAAATGAAAAGAGAGAAAATGAATTATTGCGCCAATATTAATATCCAAGACATGGGAATGGTCATAAGCTTTAAGCCGGTTCCAAAATAACGTTCCACCTGTTATAGATGGAGGTGTTTCAGCTTCTTTTTTTTTTACTAAATGAACACTGTTTTATCATATTTACCAACCCCTCCGCTCGGGCAGGATATGACACAAGGTCAATTTTTAAACGGAGTTTTCCTTCTCCTTGACTAGTTGCCTCACCAAGGCTGAAGAACCTAGTCTGCTCTACTATTTACCCATTGCTGGAGGGAGAATAATTGGATTCATACCTTTCCCAAGGGTATAAGTGCTATGTGAAATGCAATCAGTCTCGTCCAGGATTTGAACCCGTGTCGCCGTGTCCATTTCCTACGACGATAACCATTACACCACGGGCACCTCCACTGAACACTTATGGATCTCTTTGCGCTGCGAAAAGCCATTTAAAAAGGAGAATCGATGACTTGTCGAAATAGTTTATAACATAATATATATATATATATATATATATATATATATATATATATATATATATATATATCTCAAACATTTCAGCTAATTATATATATATATCGATTCGGCTCATTGGACTAGTGGGTAAAGTGTTCGCCAATGGTTCGGGAGACCTGGGTTCAATCCTAGGTCACGTCATACTAACGACTTTGAAAATGATACTTGATACCTGCTGGCTTAACACTCAGCAATATAAGTTACGTATCAAGGGTAAAGTGGAGCAATCCAGGGAAAGGAGTAGCGCCCTCCCGTACACCTCGGTGTAGTAGCTATTGAAAAGGAAGCCTTCTGGTCGTCCTCGACTACGGTCGACAACTTATAAACATATATATATATATATATATATATATATATATATATAGGTATTATTCGGTCCAGTTAAACCGGAGTTGGAAGTGATTCCATCAGGACAAAAAAAAAAACATTCATCAGTGAACATTTAAATTTTTCTGGTAAAGAGCTCAATGTAACTGACAAAAAACAAAAAAATTAATTTACTATAATTCCAACGGGCAATAAAATAAAAAAAAAACCTTGGTGAGGCAACTAGTCTAGGAGAAGGAAAACTCTGAATTCAAACCTGTTAAACTCCGCTTAAAAATTGACCTTGTGTCATATCCTGCCCGAGCGGAGGGGTTGGTAAATATGATAAAATAAAAAAAAACCGGAAGTGGTCTAAATGAGGAGAAAACTCTTCACCCCTCTTTTATCCTCTCCCACCCTTCTTTCCTATGTTTATTCTGAATTATTTTATTCATAAGATCTGAAGAAGTCCTATTAGTTTTTTTTGGTGTTTTTGATTTATGTCAAAAACCCATAACAGGATGGAAATAAATTTATGATCCTAATGTGTCCGGTTTTTGTTTTTTTTCTTCTTAAAGATATATATATATATATATATATATATATATATAATTAAATTATGAGTACAGAAAAATTTGTACAATATAATAAGTAGAGACACCATTGGTGATTATAGTCGGGGAACTAAGTGAAACTGTAAAACAACGAAGGACCCTTTAAATGTTACAGTAAAATCAAGTATACGGTGACAAAATTCAGGGACACGAATAAAGTTTTTGGTTCTTTGAAATGCCCCGTATACTTCAGACTCCCTTGGGTTGGTTTTGCTACCGAATCCATTGCAAATAAGATTGCCTCATCTGTGTATCATTGCTATAACGCTGTTAACCTAAGACCAATATTCACTTCGAAGCCGGCCTTTAATTCTATCAACAAGGACAAGCTACCTATCTTTAAACAAAGTAATTTAATTTATAAATTTACTTGTCGATGCAATTCGACATATATAGGCATGACTTGTCAACGTCTCGAAGTGAGGGTTAGGCAGCATATACCCAGATCTCTTTTGTCAGGCCGATTAACATCCGGGAATTCCCAAGCAATGGATTCGGCAATTGGTGAGCATCTGCTCACTATAAATAATTGCAGAACTCGTTATGAAGATGATTGTTTTTCTGTCCTGCACAGGGCAAGAAATAAATTCCATCTCAAATTTCTAGAGGCGATTCTATGAATCGCCCCTCTCTGTGCAGGCAGTTAAACAATCACACTCTTAATATATTTGGGGAACTTCTGGATACAGGGGTTACTTAATTTTAATTTTTTTTTTCTTCCCCCTCTATCTGGCCATTCTACTTATATATATATATATATATATATATATATATATATATATATATACCCCGTTTTTATTTAAATTTTCCGATGTCCTCAACTTGAAAAGTACCGGACGAAAAGGGTCCTTCGTTGTTTTACAGTTTTACTTAGTTCCCCGACTATAATCACCAATGGTGTCTCAACTTATATATATATATATATATATATATAATTAACTGATACGTTTGATCACATTTCATGTGAGTATCTTGTTAAAACTCTTCATGCACATATATACTCTATGTATGCGAAGTTATAATCCAGATCTGCATCAGAGAGTCGGCTGAAAAGTTCATAGGACGACCAAGATAATCACTTGAAATGAGTTCAAATATATCAGTTCATTCTTCTTATCAAAGAGCTTTTGAGAAGTAATCAGTTTCTCCAACCGAACCAGAGCACATTATTTGTATTCATTAACCTAGCTAGGAATTGAACTCACGACCGTTAGGTAACTTGATAAGCTTTTCCCATTTCTAAAAATATTAGCGAGGAGGAAGATTGTTTCACGTTTCTAGCACTTACCAACGGAAATAGCATCATAGTGTAACATGTCATTTCGATTTAGGAATCATGATATATCAGCTGGAAAAATCAATGAATTCTATGTAAATAGTGAGTAATATTCAGATCGATGCAAAGTGCACTGTGTAATATCACAATAGCTGATCGAAAACATTTGGCAGGAGAATCGATTTGTTCGATCGCACCCCCCCACAAAAAAACGAGATAAAGTATCGGTTTTCAAGTCTTATGTGGTTCCTTTTAACCAAAATTTTCTAATGACAGAACCAAAGTTTCAACAAGAAGGAATCGTTGATATTTCACTTGTTGACATCTTGAAGAATTTCTTGAAGAGTCAAACTGACATAAGGAGGAACAGAATTATCAAGAGGGATCATTAAAGTATTGATTTCTTTTGTCCTTGTTCTTATCAAGGGTTCGAATAGGCCGATATTCTCCCTCAGAAGAGGAGTAAGAACTCCCCTTCACGACTAAAAAATGTGTCTTAAGTATGACACTAAACCGAGGGTAAGACTCCAGTCGTGGGGCGTTGGAGAATGTAAGTTAACTCTCCATTGTCATTATTCCCAGATCCACTCTGATACGGAGTGATTGTACCTGTTAGAGTCACATCTGTGGGTCAAATAGAACTAGTGTCCTAGGTATGACATTAAACTTCATCTGAGGGTGAGGCTCCTGTCCTGGAGCGTTGGAGAATGTAGAGTACCCCTTCATTGCCATTACTCCCAGGTCCACTCTGATACAGAGTGATTGTACTTATTAGAATCCCATCTGTGGGTCAAATAGAACTAGTGTCCTAGGTATGACATTAAACTTCATCTGAGGGTGAGGCTCCTGTCCTGGAGCGTCGGAGAATGTAGGGTACCACTTCATTGACATTACTCCCAGGTCCACTCTGATACGGAGTGATTGTACCTGCTAGAGACCCATCAATTGGTTACATAGAACTGTTTGCAAACTTATATTCGATAGGAATACTTAAAACCCAATGACTAAATTATTTGTATTAAAAATAGTTACTTAAAGCTGAAATTGTTTACTAAAGATTATTATTATAAGTTATATAAAACCATATAAACGTGGCGACCGTTGTCGAGGGCGACCACAAGGCTCGCATTTCAATAGCTACTAGACCGAGGTGTACGGGAGGGCGCTACTCCTTTCTCTGGATTGCTCCACTTTATCCTTGATACGTACCTTATATGGCTAAGTGGTAAGCAATGAGGTATCAAGTACCATTTTTAAAGTCTTTGGTATGATTCGACTTGGGATTTAACCGAAGTCTACCGGTCCATTGGCGAATACTCTACCATCTAGGCTGATGTGCTTGCAAATTATTTGTATTTGATAGGAATTCTTGATATCAGAGAATTGTGTGCAAATTATTTGTATTAGATAGGAATACTTGATATCATAGAATTATGTGCAAATTATTTCTATTAGATAGGAATACTTGATATCAGAGAATTGTGTGCCAATTATTTCTATTAGATAGGAATACTTGAAACCCTATAACTAAATTATTTGTTCTAAGAATAGTTACTTGAAATTGTAATTGTTTACTAAGGATTATTTTTATTAGTTTCTTGTTCGATTCCCATCAATGAGTGTAATAGATCTGTATGAAAATTATTTGTATTAGATAGGAATACTTGATGTTATAAAACTTTAAATTATTTTTATTAAGAATAATTATAAAAAGTTAGAATTGTCTGCTAAAGTTTATAAGTTACTCGAAACGATATGACTGAGTGCAAACCAATGATTATAAAACAGATATGATTATTCAAGATTATATGATTATTAGAATTGGATAAAAATACTTGAAACCGTAAAAAGGTGTGGTTTGGTTTGGTTTGTTTGGTTTTATGGCATATCAACCTTTGTAGGTTATTTAACGCCAAATCCATTTTTATGTAAATAATCAGTTCTATTTAAAACAATTCAGTTAAGCATAAGTACACAGTTTGTCAAAAACATTTCTATTTCAAACTATTCAAGCAGTTATATGTAACAATTCAGTTAAGTGTAAATACGGTTTTAATGTCAAAAAACAGTTCTATTTCAAATAATTCAGTTAGGCATAATCACGTAGTTTAAATGTAAGTACTGTTTAATTGTCAAAAACATTTCTATTTCAAGCTATTCAGTTTACTCAAACAATTCAATTTAGCATAAGTATGCTGTTAGTTCTATTTAACCCATAGATAGGGCCCTATCAGGTGCTACCACTCTGGGCCAGAGTGGACCTGGGAGCGATGGCAGTGAAAGGGTACTCAGCATTCCCCAAAGCTCCAGCACTGCTGGAACCTCACCATCAGATTGTTTTGTGTCATAACCAGGACACTCGTTGGGGGGGGGGTCTTACCCCTCTGCAGAGGTGCAGTCAGTGTATTCTACAGCCCCCCAGCCGACTGTTCAATACAAAAGTGTGTAAATTATTTGTATTTGTAAGAAGACTTTATATCTGCACGTAAAAAATTTTCAGGAACAACTTCAACAAAAAATGTTTATATACACATACAATGAACGGGATTCCCAAATTTCAAGGCATGAAATAACCCTAAACCTTTTGAAATGTCGTTAAAGTCAATCACTCTTAAGGGTTAAATAAAGTTTCTTTACTGCAACACTAGAAAATGCGCTTACACGAATGCGCACACATACATACAAATCCATACACACACATATACACACATGTATACACATACATATACAGACACATACACACACATATACACACATGTATACACATACATATACAGACACATACATACACATATACACACATATATACACATACATATACAGACACATACACACATATACACACATGTATACACATACATATACAGACACATACACACATATACACACATGTATACACATACATATACAGACACATACACACACATATACACACATGTATACACATACATATACAGACAAATACACACGTAAACACACTACACATGTACACGTACACAGTAATATATGATTATAAACCTGCTACGCATGTCTGTTTATTTCTTTTTCTGGATTTGGATTCGGCATAAAATTGTGTCACCAAAACAACCGCTCCTTCTCGTATCAAACAAGTTGAGGAGTACTGTAATATCTTGCTTTATGTCATGTCGTCCTCATGCGTCATATTCTCCTTTGCGCTATTTTTCGAGATTAAATTTCAGTTCAGTCATTACATCCGACGTTATGTCATTTAGCAACATCACAAATACAGAAAAAAAAAGGATGTGAAATAAATAAATGTTCCCTTAGAGATATACTTCAAATTGACAAAACTTTTATAAAAACAGCAATGAAAAGTCAAAGAAGCGAAAAGGAAATTGTAAACGCAATAAAAACACTAAGAATTCATATACAATAAGATATTTTTAAGTACTAACAAAATTTCATTTTTTTTCCGTTAAAACCAATAAAAAATAAAGTTTACAAAGGTTATATTTTAGTTTCGCTTGGTTTCTTCGTTTAATGGCATTTAATAACCCCTTCATGGGTTATTAAATGCCAAAAATATCCTTTTAGAAGAACAGTTGTGGTTTGGTTTCTTTGTTTAATGGCATATCAACCTTTGTTGGTTATTTAATGCCTAAGCCATTCTCCTAGAAGAACAATAGTGGTACTATTTAACCCATAGCTGGAGGTGGGGTTAAGGCTGTTCATACTTTTCCTGAGGGTATTTGCCCGAAAGTGAACGTAATAGCGCGACTGGAGTACGAACTCGCTTACTACGATTCGGCAGTCCATCGCTTTAACCATTACACCACGAAGATACCCCCAAGAACAGTCGTGATAATATTCATAATAGATATTAAATGTATATTTCTGGGAAATATATTTTATAGAAATGGATTGCTACAAAAGTAAAAATGACATCGTATTTGTTTATAAATTCTGCACATCCTTCAAGAAACTTTAATGCTTTGGTTTGATTTCTTTATTTAATGGCATATCAATCATTGTGGATTATTTAATGCCACAGCCATCCTTGTTGAAGAAGTTTAAAAACGAAATAACATAACGAATTTGATTAATTTCAAATACATTTTGAAGATTTAAATTCACCAAAAGGTGATGACCTTACCCAACTTGATGTTAAATAAAGTGTTATGAAAATTTTTAAATACTTTTTAAAAGTTTTTTTTGAATGAAATTAGTAATTAGAAACATCAATAAACCGATTGATGTAAAAATATTACTTACACGTTGATAACTTTATAATTTACTCTGGTATTTAAATAGGTCAAAATTAACGACAGATATTTTTGTCCTTCACAAGTCCGTCTGCTATTAAAGTGCACTTTAGTTTCCCGCCAAAAGTTAATTGTTCGGGAGGCTGGAATTTTAACTTTTTTAAGTATCGAAAATCGTATCAGTAATCGTTAAGTTTTTGTATATAATCTTTGTGTGGTGATGGAGGAACGTGATTCGGGTTTTGATGACGTAACAACGCTGGCCCATTGATATGCATATTTGCACACACTCGCAAATATGACTACACAATGTATATTTGAAGATACATAAGCAGCGGGCAGGTCTTCTTCTGAATGCTATACTTCGGCCACGGTGCAAACGCAAATCGGTCAAGGCTGCCGGGTGCGGGTGCCGGTGCCGGGGAGAGCTAGCATTCATGTCACGCGCCCGAGACTGACTTATTCCTAGAATCTCAGGGGGCCGTCCCCTCAGGCTCTAACCCTCCTCGGAGGGGGTAAGTTTATTACCGTGCGCCCGAGGCACCCCTTTTAAGGAGAATGTCGACGGAACCCGAGGTATTTTGGGGAATGCTGGGTGTGTCTGGGCTACAGCCCTGCACATAAATCCACCTTAAAAAGGCCTTGTTCCATACTCGCTCATTAAGTGGGGCGCGGGACTTCCATTTTTTTCTTTCATTTCTCAAAGCTTTTTAGAGAATGAACAAATAATTTGCTTAAATTATAAAAGTTTTACAAGCATTTAGTTGGGAGAAAAATGCTTATTTAGCTGTTTATAAGAAAAACTTTAAAAGATATTAAATCAATTTAAATTTTAGATTGTTGCAACCTAACAAAAGATTGCTAAATGAGAACCAAAACGGAGGTTGGAAATAAAATGGAAATCTTTATAACATTAACAAAATACTAAACATTCCAGCGGCGTGAAGAAGGTAAACCACTGTTTGTGGTGTACTACTTAATCAGTGTATTATCCCCTGCACAATACTATCCAAAATATTTATGAGGAATGGGACATACCTATTAATGTTCATTGGTAGGGTATATAACAAAAATGAATATTGGAAAATAAATAATAGAACATCTTTTAAATCTTAGAGGTCTTTCTTAAAAAGAAGTTAAAATACGTGATTTTTTCAAAATATGACGCAAGTGAAATCTAAATGAAAGTGAAACAGAAAATTACAGTTTCCAACCTGAATATAAAGAGACAAAACTGGATATTGCTTTACAAATGAATGTTACTGAAGGTTTGCAAACTCTTTTTCGTCTAAGATTTTTTTATATCTTAAGAAATTAATTGAGATTAACAAACCCACCCTGTTTCTTGCTTTAATATCTATATTTTTCGATTGTAATATAATGGCCGAGGGATTTCGTTTTATGCCTTTGGGTTTAGTTAGGCTGAGAACATTTCGGCTCAGTGCATGGGTTACTGAGGTGCAACATTAACGCAGGTGTTCACGCGCGCGGAGCGGACGTGTCACTCAGAGATGTCACAATAGCCCAGATAGGAAACGGGCTAGGGAGTGCGAATGACGTCACGCACCGGAAGGGCGCGGGGGATTTGGGGGATTTTGAAGAAAGTCAGGAGAGTTGAGTTCCTGGCTCGGAAGAAGACGGTTGACTTTCGCGGCTCGCAGAGGCCAGACGAATTTGCCGAATGAGATGGGGGGGGGCAGATGAAAAAGCCAGAATAGAAAGCATGTGCATCTCTCTCCTTTTCGAAGAACCTTTAAACTCAAAGGTAATAAAAAGTTTCGTGCCTGAACTAAGAAGTCGTAAGTGTTTTTCGTGTTTCGAGATTTTTATGTTCTATGTATGTATGTTACGAACATTCTATGTACGTTTCGCAAATCCGGATATCAGGATATGGTACACGATTAGTAAAAATATTCTTTATTCAATGATTTTTATCATTAAGGGTTTTCGGACTATTGTCTTCATCTTTATTGTTATTTCCGCAACGTTTCGGCCGATATGTCCTCCGGCCTTCTTCAGGTGTTTGTCAAATTCGAGAACTACGCCCTTTATTGAATCCACGGGGGAGCCCGTTCTGATTCCGAATAAACAGTCCAGCAGGACACATAGCGTAACGGTTATAGGAGTTGGTTCCCTAAGCTTCTAAAGAGACAATCATCTGGAGGTTGCTGGTTCAATCCTGACTGCAGGAGAGTAACAATACTGGAATACTTACTCTTGTACCCGGTTATGGCTAACGGAATCAGGACAGGCGACCCCCGAGGATTCAATAAAGGACGTAGTTCGAAGTACCGTGAAGGTTCACGAGTTTGACAAACACCTTAAGAAGGCCGGAGGACATATCGGTCGAAACATTGTAGAAATAACAATAAAGACGAAGACAATAGTCCGAAAACCCTTAATGATAAAAACTCAATTTAATATTTACATTTGGACGGTGCCCGTAGTGAGGCAACTAGTCTAGGGGAAGAAAAACTCTGAATTCAAACCAGTTAAACTCCGCTTAAAAATCGACCTTGTGTCATATCCTGCCCGAGCGGAGAGGTTGGTAAATATGGTTATGGTGGACAGAGAATCCTTCATTTGCAATTACTTTCTATGACAGTTCTTTGGGGGTAAAAGTGCTTGTACGTGAAGAAAAGGAAATTACTCACTCAGATATTTTGTCTTTGATAAACATAAATATTTACATTTGGGCTACTATTTTCTTCTAACAGCTCTCAATTAAACATGTTTCTCTTTATTCTATGCACACCTGTTGACAGAAAGTGTAAAACCATATTGTATATCCAACCGATTAAATAAAGTCACTCGCATGAGAGAGTAATTAAGTAATCTGAATGAAAATCTGAAAGATTTTTGATAAAATAACCGGTGCATTATAGAATCCCTTTATTAATAAATGAACAGTGAAAATTTAGTAAAAATCGAATAATTACCTGATTTTTGGTGATTTTTTTTGTTCAATCAGGAGTTGTGATTTGTTATAGTACAAAAGGTCCACGGCGGTCATGTTGAAAGTACCAAGTATATATATATATATATATATATATATATATATATATATATATAGAGAGAGAGAGAGAGAGAGAGAGAGAGAGAATTATAGAGAGAGATAGAGAGATAGAGAGAGAGAGATAGAGGAGGGAGAGAAGGAGAAAGAGGCAGATAGAAAAAGAAGATAGGATAGAGAGAGCGGTAGGAGGTAGAAAGTGCGTGACATAAAGATAGAAATGAACGAATATATATACAGAGAGAGAGCGAGAGCGAGAGAGAGAGAGAGAGAGAGAGCGAGAAAGAGAGAGAGAGAGAGAGAGAGAAAGAGAGAGAAATAGAGAGCGAGAGAGAGCGAGAAAGAGAGAGAGAGAGAGAGAGAGGATGCAGAAGAATGACGTAAAGGTAGAAATGGATGAATATATATATATATATATATATGTATAAAGATATTTTTATGAGTACAAAATTTTATTAATGCAACAAACATCTAAATTCTTAGTCATAAGCATAAAAAGCAAAAAAAAAAAAAAAAAAAAAGAAGAAAAAGAAAGAAAGAAAGAAAGAAAGAAAGAAAAAGTGATATAGCTAGCTGCCGGGTTTCACCCTCGCTCAACTGAGCTAAATCGAGGAAATATCGTGTAGACTAATAAAAGGGAAACTATTTATGACGAGGGGGAAAAACTATATTGGTGACTATACCGAAATAATATTCAGTCATAGCGGACATTGCTTCTGTTTACAGAGAGACGGTCAGCCGGACAAAATATGGATAGTCTCCATTCCCTTCAAATGAAAAGAAAAGTGTGACTTACTTAGAACCGAGAAAAAGCCCACACTAGATTTCGCAGCCCAGTCATGATTATTCATTAAGTGTTCTGCTATGGAAGACTTGTATGTATTTCTAAGATTATCCATCGGGCCTCCAGTGAAATTAAGTATCTTCGTTGGGAGATGTTAAATTCTAGCATATAGCCTTTGATTAGTTCAACTACACCCTAACTAGGGATATATATATATATATATATATATATATATATATATAGAGAGAGAGAGAGAGAGAGAGAGAGAGAGGTGGGGGAGGAATAGATATCGCCATGTCTGAATGTCGATTGTTTCATTCCCGCGATTCTGGCATGGACCTTCGTTCCAGCCCGCAGATTTAGTCAGGGAGAAAGTTATTTTTATTTTGTAAACTAATTTTATATTGGTTTCGCACATTCGATATATCTGAGGCACCCAGTGAGAAGAAAATCATATCAGTAGTAGTAATGAGCTGGTTGTGTGGTTCATTAATTATTGCTCCAAAGCACATCATCCTAAGTATTTCTAAAAATGATATTTTATTTACCTGCAGATTTATAAATTCCAGAAATTTTTTTTGATTGGCTCTTCCAGTTCACTCCGAGCATTCCAATAAAAAAGAATAAAATAACAATTACTCCAGACAACCAGACCTCGTGAGGGTCAACAAAAAAAGAGGACCTGCCGAATGCTGGACGTTACTGTTCCGGTTTACCACAGGTTAAAACTGAAAGAAAACAAGAAGAGAGATAAGTACTGCGACCTTTCTAGAGAACTAAAAAAAACTATGGAAAATGAAAGTGATGGCGATACCAATTGTAATTGGTGCTCTTGATACAGTCACCAAAGGATTGATACAGGGACTGGAGGATTTGGAAATAAGAGGACGAGTGGAGACCATCCAAACTACAGCATTATTAAGATCGGTCAGAATACTGAGAAGAGTCCTGGAGACTTGAGGAGACTTGCTGTCATATAAGACTCACGTGGAGAACCCTCAGCTAGTGTGTCAAATTTTCAAAAGAAAGCGAAACGAGAGAGGGGGTGTTCTCCTCGTGGTGTAATGGTTAAAGCGATGGACTGCGGAATCGTAGTACGCGAGTTCGTACTCCAGTCGCGCTATTACGTTCACTTTCGGGCAAATACCCTTGGGAAAGCTATGAACCCCCTTATCCTCCCAGCTATGGGTTAAATAGTACCACTACTGTTCTTCTAGGAGAATAGCATTGGCATTAAATAACCCACAAAGGTTGATATGCCATTAAACAAAGAAACCAAACCAAACCTTGATATGTCACTATCACTTTCAGACTAATACCCTTGGGAAAGGTATGAACCCCCTTATCCTCCCAGCTATGGGTTAAATATTACCACTACTGTTCTTCTTGGAGAATGGCTTTGGCATTGAATAACCTACAAAGGTTGATATGCCATTAAACAAAGAAACCAAACCAAACCGAAACGAGGGAACGATCGTAAAGAAGGACAGGTTCTTGGACCTTGCCAGGTAACTAAAAAAGTTACGGAACATGAAAATGACAGTGATAGCAATTATAACTAATGCACCTCGAACAGTCTCCTAAGGCTTGGTGAGGGGGGGGGCGTAAGAGCTGAAAATCAGAGAATGTGCCGAGACCATCTATACTACAGCATTGTTAAGGCTGGCCAGAGTTCTGGAGAACTAAGGAGATTGATGTCACTCCGATTCTAGTTGCCCAGTCGGCTGGGGCGGTAGAATACACCGACTGCTTCTCTGCAGAGGGGTAACCCCCCACCAACGAGTGTCCTGGATATGACCCTAAACAATCTGATGGGGAGGTTCCAACAGGACTGGAGCTTTGGGGAATACGGAGTACCCCTTTATTGCCATCGCTCCCAGGTCCACTCTGGCCCGGTGTGGTAGCACCTGATAGGGCTCTATCTATGGTTTAAATGGAACTAACACCATACTTATGCTAAACTAATTTGTTTGATTAAACTGAATAGCTTGAAATAGAAATGTTTTTGGGTAATTAAACCGTACTTGCATTTAAAATGCGTGCTAATGCTTAATTGAATTATTTGTAATAGAACTGTTTTTTGCCATTAAAACTGTATTTACACTTAACTGAATTGTTACATGTAACTGCTTGAATAGTTCGAAATAGAAATGTTTTTGACAAATAAATTATGTACTTATGCTAAACTGAATTGTTTTTAAATAGAACTGATTATTTACATAAAAATGGATTTGGCGTTAAATAACCTACAAAGGTTGATATGCCATAAAACCCAACCAACCAAACAAACCAAAGTATTTAGAGTCTCTCTTATTAAAAATTCTTCTCTATTGTCAGTAACTAATTCTACAACCGGGGGATGTCCTCGTGGTGAATGGTTACAGCGATGGACTGCGGAATCCTAGTAAGCGAGTTCGTACTCTAGTCATGCTATTACTTTCACTTTCGGGCAAATACCCTTGGGAAAACTATGAACCCCCTTATCATCCCAGCTGTAGGTTAATTAGTACCACTACTGTTCTTCTAGGAGAATAGCTTTGGCATTAAATAACCTACAAAGGTTGATATGCCATAAAACCCAACCAACCAAACAAACCATCAGATTCTAGTGAAAAACCGTCAGCTAACGTTGGTGTTAAAAACTCGTAAGAAAATGATGAAAATAATGATTGAATCTCTTTTGATAGCAGCGTAAAATAACGTTCTAAGGACTTTGTCAAAGCAAAGAATAAACAAGACTCAAGCAGATGTAGATTATGTGGTGATTGAGACAAAATAATAAATCATATAATAAGCGAACGCAGCAAATTAGCACAGACAGAGTATAAGACTAGACACGACTGGATGGGAAAGGTGATCCACTGGGAATCGTGCAAGAAGCTTGAATTTAACCATACAAGCAAATGGTATATGCAGAATAAAGAATCCGCACTGGAAAATTAGACTCACAAACTTCTCTGGAATTTTGAGATACAAATGGATCATCTAATCTCACCCAGACGACCAGACCTAGTGATAGTCAACGAAAAAAAAAAAAAAAAAAAAGAGAAAGAAAAACAAAAAAGAAAACGAGAACCTGATGAGTAATAGAATTTGCCGTTCCGGCTGACCCCAGGGTAAAACTGAAAGAAAGCGAGAAGAGAGATAAGTACCTAGACCTTGCTAGAGAAAGCTATAAAACATGAATGTGATAGTGATACCAATTATAATTGGCGCACTCGGTACAGTCACCAAAGGATTGTTACAAGGACTGGAGGACTGAAAATAACAGCGTTGTTGATATCAGTCAGAATACTGCGAAGAGTCCTGGAGAATTGAGGAGACTTGCTGTCACTCCAGGAGAAAACCATCCGCTAAAGTTGGTATGAAAAGCACGGAAGGAGTGAAATAATAATGACTCTGGCCAGCGATATTTTCAAGGATGAATATATAATAGCTGATTATAAGGCAGATTTTTACGATGAATCTAAAAATCATAATAATTTTTTCTAATCAGATCAAATTTTTAAGATAGAAGCTCTTAAAGAAATGTATAGAACACTATTATAAGTGAATTAAATAAATAATGCTAAATTTAGGGATGATATACTCGCAGGAAGTTCCCAGTGAGTCCCAGTAAACTGATAAATACACAAAAGAAGGTTTTCATGGTCTTTTCAGGTACTTCCTCCTGTGTTCGGCAGCAACTGCATCCTGTTTTAAATACCAGCAGTAGTCAGCGAGAAAGTTTACATCCCACCGGCTTTGGTAGCGTTCTTCCATTATAAAAATATCTTGGTGAAAGCGCTCACCCTGCTCTTCACTCAAATCTCCACAGTTCTTTGGAAAATAATCCAAGTGGGACCTCAGAAAAGAACGGTTGGACTGACATTCGTGCCCCGGGTCGGCGGAAACTCTTCGGTAGCTCTTCAATTTCCTTCTCGAATTCCGTTCTCCTGTGGTTTCCTAGGAAGTTTGTAACTCCTGACTTCAGTAACTGTCAAGCGGAAAGTTCAGCTTCTGTCAGTGGTTCGTCAAACATTGGGTCCTTCATGAGTTTTCTTATTTGAGGGCCGTTAAATATACCAACCTTGAGTTTCTCCATGCTTATTCGTGGCAACTTCTCCAGGAGGAAAGCAAACCCACTGCCTTCCCTATCCGTTGCTTTCACAAAGTTCTTCATTACTTTTAACTTGATATGTAAGGGTGGAAGCAGTATTTTTTTGGTTCAACGTGAGAGTGAGACTGACCATTAAGCCTTGTCTTAATACCCACCCTTGTCTAACACAATGTTGATCGTCAGCCTGGCTGCGACAGAGACACAGAAAATAAGGATACTTTGTGTACCCTCGTTGGAGCCCGAGGACCAGTCCAACTATCTTGAGATCTCCACTGATCAACCATTTGTGCTTCCAGTAGTTAACAGGGGACAGCAAATGATCCATGCTGTTGTGAGTTTCTTTCATTTGTACTGAATATCCAATACGAATAGATAAAAAAAAAACTTTTTCCATTATGTAGAAGAACTGCTTTGAGACTTCTGCTGGATGAATCAATAAAAAATCTCCATCCCGTTGCATCATATTCTAAGCCTATTGATTTGATCAATCCAGTAATGTTGCAATAAACCAATAATGTTTTATCCTGCAACGTGAAAAACTATCTTAATTCTCTCACAAGGTCTCGATACCAGTAGAACGTCTTTCCTGGTGCCAACTGAGCAAAGTCTGAAAGGTTCAGGTCTCGTGTCAGGTTGTTGAATTCTGCTCGTGTCAAGAGTACTGGCCGGTCGTCCTCTTCTGGTTTTTATGCGTCATCCCCATCTACAACAGTTATGTCACTATGTTCAGAATCAGAGCTATATTCAATGTTGCCATCTGGCTTAGGAACAGGAAAGTCTGGGATTGGTCTTATGGCAGAAAGATTATCGGGGTATGAGACATGGTGGTTGTTCTTGCGATTTATTCCTTGCAGAAATAACAGTCCGTAAGGTGATCTTTTCATTCACTCCAGACCATTGGAATGGCAAATGGTATTCTCTTCCGTTTAGCATTCCTCCAACCCCTATCAAACGTGGGGAGCGAATGGCTTTTCCTGATTCCCTAGTTTGACTCCAAAGTAATCGCAATATACCTTGTTCGAAAACTCAGAGATTTTTGCTTGACGGCTTGGAAGAACCAAATTACCGCAGATATAACAGAACTTGTCAGGATTATTCTTACTCTTGCCATCCATTCTTACAGGAATACAAATGTCAAGCTGAAAAGAGAAAAAAATAAATCAGCACTGAGCTCGTTGTCGACACAGTACATTAAATCATTTTTAGCTTAGGGATAAGCCCCACCCCTCTAAGTATGTGGGTGTTAGCGAATAGGGTGATACACTATAGTTAGGTACACACACAATAGAAAATACTGTCCTAAACATCAGGCACCCACGATCAGATGTGACAAGCAGAGTCCACAGGCTTTTGAATAAATGTTATGATTGTCGACACCTTGTTGGGAAGTATTCAAGCAGGTCTTAAAAAACATATTATTGGTAAATGCCTAGTTTGTTGGTACAATTTTTAAATGAGTCAAAGATAATTTATTTGTACACAGTTAAATGGTTCCAAATATTCTGACGCAAATAGTTCTCTTTAGCATTAATCATGTGTTTGCACTCACTAAAATGGTTTCAGATATTACTATCTAACATAAACAGTTTTATTTGCACACAGTTACATGGTTTCGAACATCGCGATCTAACACTAACAATTCAATTTCAATACACAGTTAAAGAGTTTCAAGTACTGCTAATGATCAGTAATAATTCTATTCAACATTACTCATTTGTTGGCGCATAGTTAAATTGTCCCAAGTATTGCTATGTAACACTAATAGTTGTAAAGTTGGCGACCATAGTCGAGAGGAACCAGAAGGCTCCCTTTTCAATAGCTACTACACCGAGATATAGGGGAGGGCGTTACTCCTTTCCCTGGATTGCTCCACTTTACCCTCGATACGTAACTTATATTGCTGAGTGTTAAGCAAGGAGGTATCAAGTACCATTTTTAAAGTCTTTGATATAACTCGACCTGAGATTGAACCCAGGTCTCCCGGATCATTGGCGAACACTCCACCTACTGGGACAATGAATTCAATTAAACATGAGCCATTTGTTTACTCACTGTCAAATGTTCAATAAGTTGTCTTTCTAACAATTTGATTTAACGTAAGTTATTTGTTTGCATATAATTTAAATGTCAAAACAGTTCCATTTGATTCATAGACAGGAGCCTATCAAGTACAACCACTCCGGGTCAGAGTGGACCTGGGAGTAATGGCAATGAAGGGATACTCCACACTCCATAAAGATCCAAGGCTGGAGCTTCACTATTAGATTGTTTAGTCATATGCAGCACACCCGTTTGGGCATGTAGTCTTACTCCTCTGCAGAGATGCAGTCGGTGTATTCTAAATACCCCCCAACCGACGTTTCTGTGTTATTTCACTGTATATTTGATAATTAAAGAGAAAAAAAAATTCTTTTATTTCTTTGATAAATTCTTATCGTCGTATCACGAGTTATTTAAACAGCGAGTATATTATTATCATTGTTACTCCTTTTTGAGTTTTTCACACCAGAGTAAGCCGATGGTTACTCTTGGGAGTTTGAATGACACCAAGTCTCCTCAAGTCTTTAAGTGTCTTCTTAGTATTCTGGCTGATCTCAATAATGCAGTAGTTTGGATGGTCTCCACTCGTCCTCTTATTTCCAACTCCTCCAGTCCTTGTAAAAATCCTTTCGTAACTGTACCAAGAGCACCTATTACAATTGGTATTGACGTCACTTTCATGTTCCACAGTTTTTCAATTCCCAAGCAAGGTCAAGATATTTATCCTTCTTTTCGCTTTCTTTCAATTCTACTCTGTGGTCAGTCAGTTGTGTTTTTTTTTGTTGATTATTTCAAAGTCTGGTCTTCTGGCCGAGATTAGGAGATCCGTTTGTGTATCAAAATCCCAGAGAAATTTGTGGGTATCACTCTCCAAGACAGATTCTGGGTTGTGCATATACCATTTATTCATATGGCCAAACTTCAATTTTTTGCACCATTCCCAATAGATCACCTTGCCTACCCAGTCATGTCTCGTCTTATACTCTTTCTAGGCTAATTCCCTGCATTCACTTTTTATATGATTGATCGTTTTGTCTCTATCATCACATAACCTACATCTGTGTTTTGTTGTGTCTTATCTATTCTCTCTTTGATAAGATTAGTCCGTATGGCGGTATTTTGCGCTTCTGTCAGGGGAGATTCAGTTTCTCTCTTCGTGTTTCCCTTCCTAGGCTACGTCCACAGTTTCTCGTGTAAGATGTCACTTATTAGTCACTTAAAACGTTCATACAGTTGTTTTTCTTCCCATTTTTATTTTCTGGTTATTTCTGTTTTGTTGATCCTCGTGTGGTCAGTATTGTTTTTGGTGGCTGTAATCAGTCTTCCTCTTTGAGAGGCGCCCGTGGTGTAATAGTTATCATCGTAGCAAATGGACACGGCTACACGAGTTCAAATCCTGGACCAGGCTAATTGCATTTCACATAGCACTAATACTCTTGGGAAAGGTATGAATCCAATTATTCTCCCTCCAGCTATGGGTAAATAGTAGGACAGACTGGTCTAAGAGAAGGAAAACTCTGAATTCAAACCTGTTAAACTCCGCTTAAAAAGTGACCTTGTGTCATATCCTGCCCAATCGGAGGGGTTGGTAAATATGATAATCAGTCTTCCTCGGCGCTTTTCTATGTAGTCTTTGAGTCGTTGTATCGATACTTCAACACTGTCTTCAATGCTGGCAAGCCCTCTCTCTCCCTCTTTTCTTGACACAAATAGTCTGTCAATGTCTGGGATGGTCATTAGTTTTCTTGTTCTCTGGATAATTTGTTTAAGTTCTTCTCTGGTTCACTTCAAAAATGGTCCCGAATATCTTACGAGGGACACATCCCAGGTATTTATCCCTTTTATAAGGTTCCTGCTATTTAGTTTGGTTTCAAGTAGCTTTCTCTTTCTCCTGAGATTCTCGTTTTAAATTTTTTTATTTCTCCACTTGTTTCATGGTGTCAGCTTCCAATATTCCCAAGTATTTGTATATTTCCTTTTCTTCGAGTATTCTAATTTTTTCTTGATGTTGTTGTCCCATTTCTTCCATCATGTATCGTTTCCCGCTTTTCTTTACAAGAATGGCGCATTTTTCTATGCCAAATCCCATCCCTATGTCCTGACTGTATATTCTCACTGCCTGTATTAGAGTTTCCAATTCTTTTTTGTTTACAGCAAACAGTTTGATGTCCGTGTACATGAGGTGATTGATCTTTTCCTGCGATTTACTAAGTTTGTATTCGGCTGTGCATTTCCTGAGTATGTTTTTTAGTGTCATCATTGCTATTACAAATAATAATGGTGATAGCGCATCTCCCTGGAAAATACCTCTCTGGATCTTCTCTTCCGCTAAATTTTTCCCTCCAGCTGTTAATTCCTCTCTCTAAGTTTTCATGGTTTTCTCGATAAAGTTTATGACTTCGTTTGATATCTTGTACATTTTGAGATAGTTTATAATCCAGCTTTGTGGGACAATAACATATGCCTTTTTGTAGTCAATCCAGGCCATAGCTAAATTTGTTCGTCTCGTCTTGTTCTCATTTAGGATTTGTTGATCAATATAGAGTAGCTCTCTTATTTTACCCTTTTGAGTGTTTTTCACACCAGCGTTAGCTGATGGTTTCTCATTGGATTTTGAGTGACAGCAAGTCTCCAGGACTCTTCTCAGTATTCTACTCAATCCTAATTATGCAGTAGTCCGAATGGTCTCTACTTGTCCTCTGATTTCTCTGTCTTCTAGTCCTATACCATAACCAGATACGGCTATGTGTGAAATGGACATATAATGTTCATATATATATATATATATATATATATATATATATATATATATATATATATATATATATAAAACACAGAACATAGGAATCTCGAAATTCGAAAAACACTTACAACTTCTTTGTTCAGGTACGAAACTTTTTATTACCTTTGAGTTTAAAGGCTCTTCGACATAAGGAGAGAGATACACATTCTTTCTATTCTGGCTTTTCCATCTGGCCCCACCCCCATCTCGTGCGGCACCCGCCACAAAGGCCATTTCCCGTCTGAGCTATTGTGACATCTCTGAGTGACACGTCCGCTCTGCGTGCGTACGCATGAACACCTGCGTTAATGTTGCACCTAACTAACCCCTGCACTGAGCCGAAAGGTTCTCAGCCTAACTAAACCCAAAGGCATGAAACGAAATCCCTCGGCCATTATATTACAGTCCCTTTACCAATCCTTTGGGGACTGTTCCAAGTGCACAGATTACAATTGGTATCACTTTCATCTTCATGTTCCTTATTTTTTTAGTTCACTTACAAGGTCTAGATATCTTTTCGCTTTTTATTAATTCTATTTTGTAGTCAGCTGAGAAAGCAAAATCCACTATTCGGCAGGTTCCCTTTTTTGTGATTATCACTTGGTAATCAATTTGTGTCTTAAGATTCTAAAGAAACTTGTACGTTTCATTCTCCAGGACAGGTTGTGAATACATCACTTGTTTGAATGGTCAAATGTAAACCTCTTGCATAATTCCCAGTGGATGAATTTCCCCACCCAGTCGTGTCAAGTTTTATACCTTTTTTTCACAATCATGAATATTATTATCATAGAAAAAAAAACAAAAAATTTGAGTTCACTTGCGAACAAGAACTGGTTAATAAAAAAACTCAATTTCAAATCCTTGTCTGCCAATAAAAACATTGCTACAAAATATACCTAACTGCTGCATATATATATATATATATATATATATATATATATATATATATTGTTTAACTGTGCTGAAAGCTGAAAGACAACAAGAAAGAGTAAAACTGTGGGAACAGCATTTCAAAAATCTACTAGGAAACCCACCGAAAATAACGGTTGAACCGATCACCAGAATTATCAGTAAGCAATTAGACATTAAACTAGGTCCTTTCACCAAAGAAGAACTCGACTCAGTTCCTAGAAGAATTAAAAATAAGAAAGCTGCAGGGCTAGACGAGATCCCCCCAGAAGTGTGGAAGACTAGACAATTCGACGATATACTGCTCCAGCAATGCAACGCAGTCTATAGTCAAAATAGGATAGAAAGATGGATGAAGGGATGCATCCTTCCTTTCCCTAAAAAAGGCGACCTCGGATTAGCCAAGAACTACCGAGGGATAACACTTACATCCATAGCAGCCAAAATCTACAACGCCCTACTACGAAACTACATAGAACCCAAAATAGACAACATCCTTAGGAAAAACCAAAATAGCTTCCGGAGAAATAGATCCACAACCTCACAAATACTGACCATCCGTAGAATCCTTGAAGGTGTCCGGGCAAAAAACCTTCAGGCGACATTACTATTTGTCGACTTTACCAAGGCCTTCGATTCCATCCACAGAGGGAAGATGGAACAAATCCTACTAGCATACGGCCTACCAAAAGAAACCGTAGCAGCGATAATGATTCTCTACAGAAACACCAAAGTGAAAGTACGTTCACCAGATGGAGACACAGAATACTTCGACATTGTTGCAGGAGTACTACAAGGAGACACGCTAGCCCCGTATCTCTTTATCATCAGTCTAGACTACGTGCTTAGAACTTCGATCGACAAAATCAGAGAAAATGGCTTCGAGCTGACTAAGAGAAGAAGCAAAAGGTACCCCGCAAAAACAATCATGGACGCCGACTACGCTGATGACTTGGCGTTACTGGCGAATACGCCTAATCAAGCAGAGACACTACTGCATAGTCTGGAACGAGCCGCAGCTGGCATTGGCCTCCATGTCAATGCACACAAAACTGAATATATGTGTTACAACCAAACGGGCAACATTACCACACTAGACGGAGCCTCTCTGAAACTAGTAGACAAATTCACCTACCTAGGAAGTAGCGCCTCATGAACCGAAAAAGACATCGACACACGACTGACGAAGGCATGGACGGCTATCGATAGGCTCTCGATCATATGGAAATCAGACCTAACCGATAAAATGAAACGCAGTTTCTTCCAAGCAGCGGTTGTATCGATACTGCAATATGGATGCACTACATGGACGCTAACTAAACGGCTGGAGAAGAAACTAGACGGAAATTACACAAGAATGTTGAGAGCAGTATTGAACAAGTCCTGGCGACAACACCCCACGAGACACCAACTATACGGACACTTGCCCCCCATCACGAAAACTATACAAGTAAGACGAACCAGACACGTGGGACACTGCTGGAGAAGCAAGGACGAACTCATAAGTGATGTACTCCTATGCACCCCCACATATGGCCGTGCAAAAGCAGGACGACCAGCTCGAACTTACATACAGCTACTATGTGAGGACACAGGATGTCACCCTGAAGACCTGCCGGAGGCGATGAATGATAGGGAGAAATGACGAGAGAGGGTCAGGGATATCCGTGCTGGCGGCACGACATGATGATGATGATGATGATTGTTTAACTGGCTCATTGGACTAGTGGGTAGAGTGTTCGCCAATAGTCTGGGAGACTGGAGTTCAATTCCAGGTAGAGTCATACCAAAGACTTTAAAAAATGGTACTTGATACCTCCTTGCTTAACACTCAGCAATATAAGGTACATAACAAGGGTAAAGTGGAGCAATCCTGGGAAAAGAGTAGCGCCCTCCCCTACACCTCGGTGTAGTAGCTATTGAAAAGGGAGCCTTCTGGTCGATCTCGACTACGGTCGCCAACTTTATATATATATATATATTATATATATAGTATTCTTCAATCCAATCCCTCCAATCTGGTTGTAATCTACTTTATTTTCTTATTGGATCTGATGAAGTCCTGTTAAAAACTATTTTAGAGTCTTTGATTCATATCAACGCTCTAAACAGGATGGAAATAAATTTATTATCCCAAGTTCACCGAATATTGGCTTTTTTCTTGAATATATATATATATATATATATATATATATATATAAATATATATATATATATATATATATATATATATATATATTTATAAGAGTGTTGGTTGTCACTAAATCACTTTGTGGGTTTGTGTCGAACCAAGTGCAACATAATATAGAGAGAGTGCTCAATATCTTGGATAGAGCTAATTATATAATAATAAACTATATATATATATATATATATATATATATATATATATATATATTAGATATATATATATATATATCTAATATATCTATCTATATATATATATAATAAATAAATATATATTAGATATATATATTCAATTAATGGAATTTAGACTGCGACCCCTGGGTTTCATGGAGTTCTTTACAAAACAATTTGCTAAATGCCTGATGGTTGTTGTTTTGTAAAAAACTCCATGAAACCCAGGGGTCGCAGTCTAAATTCCATAAATTAAATATATATATCTAATATATATTTATTTATTATATATATATATATATATAGTTTTGAAAGTATTTTTGGAGTTTTGCAGGTGGCCATATTTGTAAATATCTATTTTCGTTTCAAATACTGATTATTGATTTTAAAAAAAAGTGGAAAAAAGTAGTGACATTGCAGGAATTAAACTGAAATAAAATAATCAAAACTTTTGATCGCTTCCTCTTTAAAAAGAAAAAGAAAAAAAAAAAAGCCCGTGAGATATGGCGAGATATTGAATGCGAGATTTCACTTGAGATATTCACTTGATGAACGCGTGAATAAGATCAGACGTTGCTAAGAATTTCAAAAGAGAAGTGCGAAAATTAAAGGCGGGAAAAAGGCATTTCCTTTTACCATTATTTTTTGTTTCCGAAAATTATTGACATCTCTAATCGCTTTGTTTTCATTTCACGTCTAAACTGGACAGTTAATAATAAATTGAAGACATAAAAGTTGATATGCCATTAAACAAAAACATTAAACCGAATTGATGATAATTAAAGATTTGGAGCTGTTAAAATTCCAATCTAAGGAAATGGTAATATCGATTCTCAAAACTTTCCAAAGTTCTAACTCTGCCACACACACACACACACACACACATAGAAATCTGATCTATCCGATAAAATAAAAGATTTCTTCCAAACTGTATCCTTGTCCATACTATTATATGGATGCACTAAATGGATATTGACAAAATACTTTGAGAAAAAAGCTTGGCGGAAATGACATAAGAATAGTGCGTGCTGTGTTGAACAGATCCTGGAAGCAACAATCCTCAAAACAGCAACTATAAGGCCACCTACCTCCCATCTCAAAAACCCTTCACGTAAGACGAACAAGACATGCGAGGCACTGCTGTAGAAGCAACGAGGAACTCATAAACGACATGGACGGGTCAGTATTGGCCGACGAGCAAAGACTTCCTTTCATCAACACTGTACGGACACTGGATGCAGCCTGGAGAACCTTCCAGGAGTGATAGATGATAAGAATGGATGACGAGAGTTTTGGAACTCTGTGCTGATATATATATATATATATATATATATATTGTCATCCATAGACAGTGTGGCTAGACACGTAGGACGCTTGAAGCTGGGATCGAAACCCGCTTAACTTTACGTTAGACTTAGTATCAGACCGCTCGGTTAACAAGCATACCACGTCAGCAAGGGAATTATAAGGTATTATGCAGCAGCAGCAGTAGCAGCAGCAGCAGTAGCAGCAGCGTTCGTTTGTTTACATTTTATACCTTACCGAATACCAGAGTGCTCAATTCGTTCGAAGAGCTTTGCATTATGCGAGTGACAGCCGAAAATTCCTTCGCCAGAGTGCTCAATTCCGACATGGCCAAGAGCAAGTCTATCTTGGTTTCACCAAACGGATTTTCCAGATCGCATTGGTGAAGTGATTTAGGATAGAAGACACTTTATTGATTTGAAAAAAACCCTTACCTATACAGAAATTAGGGGTCTTTTTAATCAATAAAATGAATTTTATCCCAATCCACTTCGCCAGTGCGATCCTGAAGAGCCGTTTAGCAAAACCTAGGTAGACTCACTCTTACTCATGTAGTAATAATTTTCATAATATTATCTCTATCTCATGTATTGAGGACTTTATAACGTTTTAGCTTAGGTAATTCTGACGGTGTTTTTTTCTTTTGACTAGACATACATGCTACTTGATTATTTTCAAGTAGCACGTGTATTTTCCGTCTTTTCTTTTTTACTGAATTTTTCCCCCATGTATCAATTTGTAGAATTTGCAAACAGTAAAATGTGTTTTTTTTTTCACAGCAACAGTATTATAGATTAGACTGAAGAGTTGTGATACAGCGAAACAGTCTGTCTATGGATGACGATATGTACGCCCCCCCCGTGGGGGTTGAGCACTCAGGCGAAGTAATTTACGGCTACCGCTCACATAATGCAAAGCTCTTCGAACGAATTGAGCATTCTGGTATCCGGTAAGGTATAAAATGCAAACAAACGAACCTTAAAATTCCCTAAGCCGAGGTGGTACTCATGTTGGCCGAGCGGTCTGATACTAAGTCTAACGTAAAGTTGGTCGGGTTTTGATCCAAGCTTCAAGCGTCCTACGCATCTAGCCACACTGAAGAGTTGTGATACAACGAAACAGTCTGTCTGTTGATAACTATACATACATATATATATATATATATATTTATTTATGTATTATTCAGTCCAGTTAAACAGGCGTCGGGAATAATTCCGTCAGGACAAAAATCATTCAACTATGAACATGTAAATTTTCCTGGTAAAGAGCTCAATGTAACTAAAATCACAGAGCAATAATTTATTTTTTGTTTTTCTTAATGAAATATATATATATATATACAAATACTGCTGCCAAAGAAGCAGTTTTGCTTCCAGTAAAGTCTTCATCAGATGATGACCCTGGGTTCAAGCATGGTTTCAGGACCGAAGCATCATTACCACTGACACAGGGTGCCCCAGCAGTATCTCACAATACTACCAGACTTTATTGGATGGTGTTTAATCGGTACGAATGCCATATCCGTTCAGATGCAGTTACAGCCTTGTTTTGGATCTTTTTTAATATATTCCCTCTTCTTTGCAGGTGTAAGTCCGATGCTAGTAGGTCTAACTGACGTTGTTCGGGTGGAACGAATAACACAACGGGAGCCTAAAATACTCCTCGATTTCAAGTAGTTAAAGCAGAAAAAATAGTTAAAATATGATTATAAATATAAAATTTCATACATTAACTGAAAATATTTCTTTTTTTTTTTTTTTACCAGCATCTATATGCATCAATGTGCGAGAATATTCCAATAAAAGTTACATTCTTTATACGTCTGAAACCAAGGATTGCTGTTAGTTCTATAATAGAGGGATGGGCAAATTGCAACCCGTTGCACTGTTCTGTGCGGCCCGCGAGAGCCTCTAAAACAATAATCAAAAAAACACTTGCACTTGAATCGATACTAAATTCTTTTGATTTTAGAAGATGTAGCCCTTTGATAATTAAATAACCCAGCGATGCGGCCTTCCCACCAAATAGTTTTCCACCCCTGGTATAAAATATATGGGTTTTCAATTGATTTTCACTCTAAAAAAATAGCGTTAACTTTTGCGCAAGACTGTATTTTTTTTTTCTTTTTGTTTTGTATTTTTGCATTTAACCAATTGCACAAATTTCGAAATTTCAAGATACTTCGCTGTCGACAATATTTGACTTGCAGCAAAAAATTTGAAGGGTCGTAACCCAAAATAATTTTAGAAATATTTTTTCTCGAAAAATATTTTTAAAATTACATTTTCTTAGCCAATTAGTTTCATAGATAAATCTAATTTAATAAATTTAATTTCGAACCTACCTAAATTGTATAAAGGAGCGAAGATTACATACTTAGATATTTAGCAATTTATTTCTTTTCAATGAAAATCTAAATCCTTTTTTTTTTTCAACTCGTTTAATTTTTCCAAAATTCAACAAAGTTTTGTTCACATCCTCATTGATTAGTATTGACAGCAATTCACAAAACATTACCCTTTATTTTAAGGGGGTGTCCTCGTGGTGTAATGTTATATTTTGACCTTCGACCCGGCCCAAAAATACTATTCCAAGGTGATACACCGGAAGGAAGTGACACATTCCAATGGCCAGTAATCGAAAGAGATCGCGTGGGCGGATTAAGGCTTATGATATGGGACAAGGTGAAGGTCCCATTGTGCCACTACAGTGATGCACCGGAAGAGAGTAACCTCTGAGCTGCATGACAGTTATTTCTGCTTGATGACGATTAAACATTCGATTTCAAAGATCCAGTGGGCGATTGTGTGGGCGTTGAATTATTATATAATTGAGTTGAGTTGGGTCCCAGAGCAGTTGTCAGCAGAATTCCAGACAGCCAGAGACCAGATGTGGTAGGGAAGGCCACACCCGACCGAGGGGGCCCTCGGAAAGCCCCGATGGAGTGGACCCCAACATCAAGAGAACAAGAAAGACACAACGTGACGGTCATAACAGTGGGGTCAAAATATGAAATTTATCTTCGGTCTCCAGCATCCTCTCACATGCAAAACTTTGAACAACCCTTTCGAAACCTTGCAATAAAGTGAGAGGTATATATTTTGTTAAAGAAGTCTTTTTGTGTCTTCCTTCCTGCATCTTAATTGTTACTGCATGCGTCGTTTATTCATGCGTCTGTCTTTGATATTGTGTCGTTGTGATGCATGAACGTGTAAATAACTATATAACAGTAATGGTTAAAGCGATGGACTGCGGAATCGTAGTACGCGAGTACGTACTCCAGTCGCGCTATTACGTTCACTTTCGGACAAATACCCTTGGGAAAAGTATGAACCCCCTTATCCTCCCAGCTATGGGTTAAATAGTACTGTTCTTCTAGGAGAATGGCTTTGGCATTAAATAACCCAAAAAGAGTTGATATGCCATTAAAAAAAAGAAAGAAAGTTTATTTTAAGCGAATAATTACAGCCATCATCATCATCATCATCATGTCGCGCTGCCAGCACGGATATCCCTGACCCTCTCTTGGCACCTGTCTCTATCGTCCATTGCTCCCAGTTCTTCAATGCTACATCCTGTATCGGCGCAGAGCTGTTGTATATAGGTTCTAGCTGGTCGTCCTGCCTTTGCTCGTCCATGTGAAGGGGTCCACTGTAGTATGTCGCTTATGAGTTCGTCCTTACTTCTCCAGCAGTGTCCTTCATGTCTAGTTCGTCTGACTTGGATAGTTTTCATTATGGGTGGTAGGTGGCCGTATAGCTACTGTTTTGTTGAGTGTTGGCTCCAGGACTTGTTCAATACAGCCCCCAGTATTCTTGTGTAACTGACGTCAGGCTTTTTCTCCAAACGTTTAGTTAGCGTCCATGTGGTGCATCCATATAGCAGTATCAACACGACCGCTGCTTGGAAAAAACTGTGTTTTATTTTATCGGTCTGGTCTGATTTCCACATGACCGATAGGCTATCGATAGCTGTCCATGCCTTTGCTAGTTGCGTGTTGATGTCTTTCTCGATTGATGAGACATTGCTTCCAAGGTAGGTGAACTTGTCCATTAGTTTCAGAGAGCTACCATATACTGTGGAGATGTCGCCTCTTTGATTAAAGCACATGTATTCCGTCTCGCCCAAGCCGAAACCCTGCTGCATGGAACGAACAGCTGCCGGCATAGGCCTCCAAGTTAACGCATATTACAGCTATAGTTCATTAATATCTAAGCTGTTACTAACATTATCTTTGCTGATAAGAAAAGATTTTGCACTTTTGTTTTTTAGTATATATATATATATATATATATATAGTTCATATATATATATATATATATAGTTCATATATATATATATATATATATATATGAACTATATATATATATATATATATATATATATATATATAGTTCATATATATATATATATACATATATATATATATATATAGTTCATATATATATATATATATATATATATATATATATATCGTTCATATATATATATATATATGAATTATATATATATATATATATAGTTCATATATATATATATATATAGTTCATATATATATATATATATATAGTTCATATATATATATATATATATATATATAGTTCATATATATATATATATATATATATATAGTTCATATATATATATATAAGGAGGCGGTAATAGTTTAAAGTTATCGCCATACGAAGTTCAAATGAAGGTTTTTGCAGTTCAAATTGTACTAACGTCCTTGGGAAAGCCATGGATCCATCTGTTCTCTCTCGAACTATGTGTAAACAGTAGGGCAAACTGGATTCTTTAACCTTTAGTATGGTAACCGGTTTATCATTAGCATCTATCTATCTATCTATCTATCTATCTATCTATTTCAGTCTGTTCATATCTATCTATCTATCTATCTATCTATCTCAGTCTATTCATATATATCTACCTACTTAACAACTTATCCATCTATTCCTTTAAGGTCCTGAATATATTTGATGTAGAAGACAGCTGCTTCATTAATTGTTAAATAATCATGAACAGATAGATAGATAGATAGATAGATAGATAGATAGATAGATAGATAGAAACAGACTGTGATAGATAGATTGATAGATAGATAGATTGATTGATATAAACAGACTGAGATAGATAGATAGATAGATAGATAATGAACAGACAGAAATGGCTTGCAAACGAGATAGGTATTAACAGAGTGGGATCGACAGATAGATAGATAGATAGATAGGAGAGAGAGAGAGAGAGAGAGAGAGAGAGAGAGAGAGAATAGCAAACAGAAAGGTAGGGATGAAGGAAGCTGGGAAATCCAATCTGAATCCAGCCGATCCAAATGTCTGTTTCCCAATCCTAAAACGATCAATAATTAATCCATATGGATTCTTTCTTTCTTTCTTTCTTTCTTTCTTTCTTTGACTATTCAATCGTCCTTTCTTTCTTTCTTTCTTTCTTTCTTTCTTTCTTTCAATGACTATTCTTTCTTTCTTTCTGTCTTTTTTCTATTTTTTGTAACGTGAATTGCTCTGCAAATTTCCAGAAGTCGATGCTGTCAAACTCCGTCGTTGTCTAAATATAACGTGGCAACTACAGACGGATTTCTGCCAATCCCCATCTCCTTTTCCCACCCACATATCGCCCTCCCCCTGCATTATCCCCACACCCTTCGAAACCCTATTGATCTGTTGAGTGAGAAAGGCACGAACCTCCAACTGAAAGCAATTATTTTCTGCCTAGTACGAACCAAATACATCTGTTCAATGCAACCGACAATCGGAGGAAAAATCTCTTTTCAAATAATACTTGCTCAGATCATGTCTGGTACAAGGTCAAGCACAGAGATTCTGGTTGTTGTTTTTTTTTAAATAGATAGTATTTTTTTTTATGTCGAGAGTTGACAGCAGAGAGGAATTACAGCTGATTCGTAGAGAAAAAGGATAGACATGTCAGCCATGTAAAAACGGAGAGAGCCTAGAATTGTCATTAACCTAAATTTTGAGTGAAACGTTTCCAACAAATAATTAGCTAAATAATTATCTAATGAACAATTATGCCAATTAGTAGGGATCAATTTATTCTTTCTTATTGATCAGAAACCAGAGAAAATCTTTCTGTACAAATTAATCAGAAAGTGATTTCAACATTTACAAAAATTAACTCTTATATATATATATATATATATATATATATATATATATATGTGTGTGTGTGTGTGTGTGTGTGAGTGTGTGTGTGTGTGTGTGTGTGTCAGTTATATTTACCAATGAAATGGAGAAAGAAAAGTCGTGTCTATTATAGTTTAATTCCCATTGTGTGACATCACTTCAACTTTGCCTTGTCGTATGCATTTAATAGTTGTAATTCACCAAGCTTTATGTTTAGATGTGGCATAAGGCCGCATGAATAGAGCACCTTATGAAACTTGAAGTCATTCGTAAAGGTTTGCTAGTCCAGCTTGCGAACCATTACCCCCACCCGAGGCACCCAACGTAATTTACTAAGCATTATAAATAGGTATGGCACAAGGCCGTATGAATGTGGCACCCAATGAGACTCGAACTCATTTGTGAAGGTTTCCTAGATTAGCTTGTTAACCATTACACCACCGGGGGCGTTTAATAATAATCATTTGTTTGCACTGTTATATGATTTCAATAATGATAATGATAATAATAATCACATACTCAGAAAAGGAACAGCTGGATACAAACTTTGTAGATCGCAAGAAAAAGATCACTCACTTAATGTACATGGATGACATCAAACTATTTGCAAAAAATGAAAAAAAAAAAATGGAAACTCTAATACACGCAGTTAGAATATACAGTCAGGACATAAGAATGGAATTTGGCATAGAAAAATGTGTCATGCTAGTAATGAAAAGTGGCAAACGACATCTAACTAGAGAAATGGAACTACCAAACCAAGACAAGATTAGAACGCTCGGAGAAAACGACATCAACAAATACTAGGGAACCTTGGAGGCTGACACCATCAAACAAGTGGAAGTGAAAGACAAAATTCAAAAAGAATATTGCAGGAGAACTAGAAAACAACTCGAGACAAAACTAACATACATAAATCTTATCAAAGGAAAGAATACTTGGGCTGTACCCTTCGTTAGATATTCCAGAGCCTTTTTGAAGTGGACCAGAGATGAACTTAAACAAATGGAACAAAGAACAATAAAACTAATGACCATGCAAAAGGCATTACATCCCAGAGACGACGTTGACAGACTCTATGTATGAAGAAAGGAGGGAGGAAGAAAACTTGCCAGCATCAAAGACAGCGTTGACGCATCGTTACAACAATTCGAAGACTACATAGGAAAACAGGAAGGAGGACTGTTTACAGCCATCAGAAATGATCCTGACAACACGAGGAACAACAGAACGACAATAACTAGGAAACGAAAATAGGAAGGAAAACAACTCTATGGGCGTTTTAAACAACGAATAAACAACATCTCACACCAGAAAACCTGGACCTGGCTAAGAAAATGAAACTTTAAGAGAGAAACAGAATCTCTCCTAATAGCAGCACAAAACAACGCCATAAGAACTAATCATATCAAAG
This sequence comes from Sepioteuthis lessoniana, assembly GCA_963585895.1. Taxonomy (NCBI): domain Eukaryota; kingdom Metazoa; phylum Mollusca; class Cephalopoda; order Myopsida; family Loliginidae; genus Sepioteuthis; species Sepioteuthis lessoniana. The sequence goes on along the minus strand of OY757945.1, from coordinate 3,812,576 downwards.
CGAGAATAGATAAGACGCAACAAAATAGCAAATGTAGGCTATGCGGTGACAGAGATGAAACCATCAATCAGATAATAGGCGAATGCAGCAAATTAGCACAGAAGGAGTGTAAGACTAGACACGACTGGGTGGGCAAGGTGATCCACTCGGAGATGTGCAAGAAATTGAAATTTGACCACACAAACAAATGGTATATGCACAACCCAGCACCTATCCTATAAAATAACACACATAAACTCCTATGGGACTTTGACGTACAGACGGATCACCAAATCTCAGCCAGAAGACCAGACCTTATAGTAATCAACAAAAAAGAAAAAAGAAAATTTGCAAAATTGTCGACTTTGCTGTCCCGGCTGACCACAGAATAAAACTGAAAGAATGAGAAAAGAAAGATAAATACCTTGCCAGAGAATTGAAAAAAAAAATGTAGGACATGAAGGTGACAATTATACCAATTTTGATTGGTGCTTTTGGTGCAGTAACTAAAGGATTATTAGAGGGGCTGGAGGATTTGGAAGTTGGCGGACGAGTGGAAACCATCCAAACGACAGCATTATTGAGAACGGCCAGAATACTGAGAAGACTCCTGGAGACTTGAGGGTAATTGCTGTCACTCAAACTCCAGAGGAAGACCATCAGCTAATGCTGATGTGAAAAACTCTGAATAAATAATAATAATGATAACAATTATCACATAAGCGAATGCAGCAAATTAGCACAAAAAGAGCACTAGACACGAGTGGGTGGGGAAGGTGATCCGTTGGAAATTGTGCAAGAAATTGAAATTTTACCTTACAGCCAAATGGTATATGCACAAACCAGAATCTGCTCTGGAGAATGAAACGCAGTAAATTCTCGGGGATTTTGAGATCAAAAGAGATCACCTAATCCTGGCAAAAACACCAGACCTAGTAATAGTTACCAAAAGAAAAAAGAAACCATCGCCGTATAAATATTCTTGTAACCGCTGCTGCAACAACGACATGGAGAAAGGAGTTTGATCAGAAGTTCTGCAGCAGCTCCCGCACCTCCCAAGCACTGAGCGCAGGCGCAAGAGGGGTCCGATTGCAGAACTCTTGTATACAGGCGCATGACCAAGAGCGCAATGATGGAGCTGGTTCGGTAAACTCCAGAGCCCTGTAATTCGGTATTTGGAGCATGGGGCCCGGACACACGCAACAAAAAAGAAAACCTGCCTACTAGTGAACTTAGCCGTCATAGTGGTCTACACAGTGGAAATTAAAGAAAGCGCAAAGAGAGACAAGTACCAAGACTTTACGAGAGGACTAAGCAAGCTGAGGAATATACAAATGATGATGATGCCAATTGTAATTGGCGCATTAGGAACGGTCTCCAAAGGTTTGGTAATGGGGACTGGAAGAGTTGGAAATCAAGGGACAAGCAGGGACCATTCAAACGACAGTCTCTGAAGGTTTGGTAATGGGGACTGGAAGAGTTGGAAATCAAAGGACAAGCAGGGACCATTCAAACGACAGTCTCTGAAGGTTTGGTAATGGGGACTGGAAGAGTTGGAAATCAAAGGACAAGCAGGGACCATTCAAACTACAGTCTCTAAAGGTTTGGTAATGGGAGCTGGAAGAGTTGTAAATCAGAGGACAAGCTGAGACTGTCCAAACTACATTATTAAGATCGGACAGAATATTGAGAAGAGTCCTGGAGACTCGAGGAGACTTGCTGTCACTCAAACTCAAGAGAAAGACCATCAGCTAACGCTGGTGTGAAAAACTTCCAAGAAATAAAAGTAAAAAATGTTTGAAAATGAACAAAATATCTGATTAAGTCATAAAATTCATCACGAAAGGCATGGAAAATTGAAATGTGGAATTTACAGCAGGAGGACAAATCTGAATCTCTTTTAATTGTTGCACATAATGACATCATAAGGACCAATTATACTTAAGGAAAAATTGCTAATAGTCAACAGAATTGTGTAGATTATCTGAAGGAGAATACAATAAAAAAGAATTGGCACGATTGGGTGGGAAAGGTGATCCACTGTGAATTGTGCAAGAGATTGAAATTTGACCATTTTACCAAATGGCCCATGCACGTCTTGGAGAATGAGACGCATAAATTTTTGACCCACAAACAGATCACCCAATCCCGGCCAGACAGACGACCAGACTTAATTTTAATTTACAAGGAAAAAAACTTGCCAATTAATTGATTTTGCCGTTTTGGTGGAACACAGAATGAAAAAATTAATTAGAAAAATCAAAAAGATAAAGAAATACTTGGACCTTGGCAGAGAACTGAAAAAAGCTGTGAAACATGAGTGTTATATTTTGACCTTCGCCCCGGCCTAAAAATGCTATTCCAAGGTGATAAACCGGAGGGAAGTGACACATTCCAACGGCCAGTAATCGAAAGAGATCGCGTGGGCGGATTAAGGCTTATGATATGGGAAAAGGTGAAGGTCCCATTCTGCCATTACAGTCATGCACCGGAAGAGAGTAACCTCTGAACTGCATGACAGTTATTTCCGCTTGATGACGATTAAACATTCGATTTCAAAGATCCAGTAGGCGATCGTGTGGGCGTTGAGTTATTATTCAACTCAGTTGAGTTTGGGTCCCAGGGCAGTTGTCAGTAGAATTCCAGACAGTAGAGACCAGATGTGGTAGTGAAAGCCACACCCGACCGAGGGGGCACTCGGAAAACCCCCGATGCAGAGCAGACTTCCAGACAGTAGAGACCAGATGTGGTAAGGAAGGCCACATCCGACCGAGGGGGTCCTCGGAAACCCCCGATGCAGTTGCCAGTATAATTCCAGACGGTAGAGACCAGATGTGGTAAGGGAAGGCCACACCCGACCGAGGGGGCCCTCGGAAAGCCCCGATGGAGTGGACCCCAACATCAGGAGAACAAGACACAACGTGACGGTCATAACAGTGGGGTCAAAATATGAAGTTTATGTTCGGTCTCCAGCATCCTCTCACATGCTAACCTTTCGAACCCTTGCAATAAAGTGAGAGGTGAATATTTTTCTAAAGAAGTCTTCTCGTGTCTTCCTTCCTGCGTCGTTTCTTCCTGTGTCTTCCTCTTGCGTCTTTCTGCTCTGCGTCTTTATTATTGAGTCGTTATGATACGGCAAATGACTATATAACATGAGGACGACGGTAATACCACTTGTATTTGATGCACTAGGAACGGTACTTAACGACTTAGAACTGGAAATCAGATGAACAATAGAAACCATCCGAACTACAGTATTGTTTAGGTCAACTATAATACTCAAAAGAGTTCTGGAGACGTGAGGAGACTTGCTGTCACTTAGACTCCAATGAAAGACTACCAGTCAACGCTGGTGTGAAAAACTCATTAGGAACGAAAAAATCCTAAGTAAACAATTATATATCTGAGTAAGTGCTTTTAATACAAATAACTTAGTTTTATGGTATCAAGCTTTTCGGTTCAATAATTTTCGAACAGATTTATTTGGTTCGGAGATCGCCAGGAAGTAAGCAAGTTCAAATATTATTTATTGAATGACCCTCATATATATAATAAATCCCAATACAATGAAAAATTTCTCTTTATGAATTAAATGACTTTTGTATATACAATAGGTCCCTCCTCAGTCAAAAAAATTCCCCTTATTTATTGAATGACCCCCGCATATATAATTGGTCCCTCTTAAGTCAAAAAATTTTTCCTTATTTATTGAATTACCCCCGAATATATAATAGGTCCCTCTTCAGTCAAAAAATTCCCCATATTTATTGAATGACCCCCGAATATATAATTGGTCCCTCTTCAGTCAAAAAAAAATTCCCCTTATTTATTGAATGACCCCCCGAATATATAATTGGTCCCTCTTCGGTCAAAAAAATTTTCCTTATTAATTGAATGACACCCGAATATATAATAGGTCCCTCTTCAGTCTAAAAGATTTCCCTTCTATATTGAATGACCCTTGTATATATAAAAGGTCCCTCCTCAGTCAAAAAAATCCCCTTATTTATTGAATGACTCCCGAATATATAATAGGTCCCTCCTTAGTAAAAAAAAATTCCCCTTATTTATTGAATGACCCCTGAATATATAATAGGTCCCTCCTTATTAAAAAAAACCCTTATTCATTTATGTTATACCGATTCTATTCATATATAATGAAGCACGTATTTCTGTGTTCAAATCTATTATAATGTTCTAACCTATCAATGGAGCTTATAATATACTGACTGTATCCTCTCCTCCCTTCAAAAAAGGGGCGTCCTTAATGTGCCACTAAACTGATAATGAGACTCCAGTTCTGGTTATTTGGGGTGTGAAGTACCTATTCATTAATTGTGGGTCCCTTTTGACTTGGAATGGTGCTACCTGTTAGGGTCTCGTCAAACAGTTAAACAGATCACAATTCAGACGCTGTTACGGAATATGATAGTTACCCGAAAAACTGCAGGAATGTCAGCGGTCGAAACATTGTCATTGAAGCAACTAAGATGACGACAACAGTTCGAATAAATCAGTGAATAATAATGATAATTTCTCAATTCAGAGATATGGCCCGGTCGGCTGGGGTAGTAGAATGCACCGACTACATCTCTGCAAAGGGTAAGACTCCCACAACGAGTGGTAGAGTGAGCTGGGGCTGAAGAATGCACCGTCTACATCCCTGTAGAGGGTAAGACTCCGACAACGAGTGGTACAGTGAACTGGGGCAGTAGAATGCATCGACTACATCTCTGTAGAGAGTAAGACTCCCCCAGCGAGTGGTAGAGTGAGCTGGGGCTGAAGAATGAACCGACTACATCTCTGCAGAGGGTAAGACTCCCCCAGCGAGTGGTAGAGTGAGCTGGGGCTGTAGAATGCACCGACTACATCTCTGTAGAGGGTACGACTCCCCCAGCGAGTGGTAGAGTGAGCTGGGGCTGTAGAATGCACCGACTACATCTCTGCAGAGGGTACGACTCCCCCAGCGAGTGGTAGAGTGAGCTGGGGCTGTAGAATGCACCGACTACATCTCTGCAGAGGGTACGACTCCCCCAGCGAGTGGTAGAGTGAGCTGGGGCTGTAGAATGCACCGACTACATCTCTGCGGAGGGTAAGACTCCCACAACGAGTGACACTGTCAGCTGGGGCTGTAGAATACACTGACTACATCTCTGCGGAGGGTTAAGACCCCAGTTTAACGAGTGTCCTAGATATAACACTTAGTGTTATATTCAGGTGGTGGTGGTGAAGCTGCAGTAATGCTGGGACTTTGGGAAATGCGGAGTACCCTTTCAATACCATCGCTGACTCAGAATGGTAGCACCTGATAGGGTCCTATCTATAGGTCAAATAGAATCAAACTATGTACTTAGGCCAAAATGAATTGTTTGAAATAGAACTGTAAATATGTATAAAATGGATTTGGTATTAAATAACCAACAATGGTTGATATGCCGTCAAACCAAACCAAACCAAACCGATCAATTCAGAAATACAGATTTAAAGTATTATTAAACTTGAGGTTGTCTGAATGCAAATCTGGATATTGTTTATCGAACGAAATGATCGTTTCTGTCATGGATCCGTTTGGTTTTTGCTTTTGATGCTCGTTATATCAGTCAGATCGATCGAGCTGTTTTGAGTGCTCTCTGTCAATTCATATATGTCTATTTAACTCTGTCCTTGCAAAGCTCATAATAGGACCAAGCCCTTTAGGAAACGCAAGTCCCATTGCACAGAGAAAGAGAGAGAGAGAGAAGGGGTAGTAAGAGAGAGAGAGAGAGAAGGGGACGAGAGAGAGAGGGTGAGAGAGAGAGGTGTATATATATGAATATATATAAATGCACTAAAGTATATATGTATATACATATAAATATATAGAAGAGTATATGTATATATTAGATAATATATATATATGTGTATATATATATATATATATATATACCCACTTGTGGATATATATATATATATATATATATATATATATATATATATATATATATATATATACTCTATCAAGTGGAGTAGACCATTTCAAAATCATAGGTTTACGCAAACTGTCT